>OZ012736.1:39005418-39342918 GCA_963859935.3 Lathyrus sativus
GAGCCTGTATTTTATTGAGATTTTAGAAGAGTTTGCGGACGTTTTGGGTGCCATGTCGAAGTTGAACTTTGTCTAGCATCCGTGAATGGATGGGCAAACAAAGGGAGCTATCCAGTATGTAGAGGGTTTATTGAGAGCTCGTGTGTTGGATCAAGATGGATAAGAAGGAGGTGTAGGACTCCTTTGTGTTGATGTGTGTCTGGAAAAAGTGTTGTACTCGGACTTGGGATGGTGCAAGAGACGACTGAAAAGATTAGAGGATCCAAGAAAGGACGTGTTTTGAGAGTTACGATAGTAACTGGTATTGATCGAGCTTGAGGTCTCGGAAGCAAACTGTGTCTTGTTAAATCTGTATCAGAGTAGCGCAGCGGAAGCGTGGGAAAATAGCATGTTAGATTGTTTTACCGCTGTCACTAGGAGAAATTGCATGATGTGTTCATGTGTCTAAGCTGAGGAAGCGCATCGATCCAGATGGATGGTGTATGAGTGAGAGAGGATTTGACTGTTGAGACAACTTTAAGGAAAAGGGTTTGTCTTGGTAAAGGTATTTTGGAGGATCAACTAGAGAAAGTTGGATTTGAATCGGATGATATTTTCGAGGACAAAAATTCCTAAAGTGGGGGAGAGTTGTAACAACCCGATTTTTAATAACTGATTAATTGTACTAGTTAGTTGGTTTGTATGGTTTAAGTGAATTATTGGATTTAACTGATTTACTCTATTTGGTAGAATCATGAGGATTTATTAGGTGTTTTCTAACCAATGCCAAGATGAGATATTTTATGAGAAAATGAATTGACAAATATTTTAAGAGAAGAAATATAATGGAGAGAAATAGAAGGGAAGGACATATACATATGGGGGAAGAGGAACGACAATGTAAAATAGAAAACATGAAAGGAAAGTGGAGGAAGAAGAGAAAGTAGAAGGAAAAAGAAGGAAAAGCTTGGAAAAGCTCAAGAATGACTTCTAGCTTCCAATTAATCGAGGTAAGGGTGTGAAATCTTACTATCTTAATCAATGTGTACGATTATGTATGTGTGTGTGTGTTGGATTTGTTGGGGTTTTCTACTCATTTTCCATTTAGGGCAGAAGTTGGTTCAATCGGTAGAGGCGATGTTTTATCGGTTAGAATCGAGAGTGAACGAAGTAGTTTAGTCGGGTAGTGTTGGGCTAAGTCTACTGGGGTTGATTTGTACTGAATCGGTTGGTTTTGTGAGGTTTGGGCTTTTGGACAGCCATGGAAGTTCTGATCTCGCAGATTCGCCAGGAGAATGGCAGCGAGGCTTCACCAGGCAAAGCCCAGCGAACGGTAGCGAATCAAGTCAGAACCAAACACCCTGTCTTCGTTGGCAAGTTCGCCAGGGGAATGAGTGTGGAGAAGGTTCGCCAGGCGAGTATGCTAGCGAGTGCTAACGAGTAATTCCAGAATAAATCCCAGTGGTCTTCACTGGCGAGTTCGCCAAGCGAACGGAGTGGCGATGGTTCGCCAGAGGCTTCGCCAGGCGAAGGTTAGCGAACACATCAGCATATTTTCTTTTCTTGTGTTTCCATTTGTGCATTGATTGTGTGGTTTGGTTGCGATCATTCCTTATCTGAGATGACTAAGTATATGCTGTTATGTGTGCTGTAGGTAGCCGTATGGCGTGAATCCTAGATTATGAGTTGATTGTGAATATGTGGCATTTTGGCATATGTGGCACATTGTTTAAATTGATTAAAAATGAATGATGGATGTGATTGAGTTTATTACCGTTGACACGATATTTGTGAATGCATATTGAATATACGTGTTGGTATGTGATGTATGATGATTGTAAATGTGAACCATGTTTGAATAGTGTGAATGAAATAATGAATATATGCGATGAATGTGACGAATGCATGAGTATGTTGGTAAACATGTGTGCATTTCAAGAGTGTCATGAGTCATGTTGCATGTGAAGCATCATGGTGTGTATTCCTGTGTTGATTAATTCCTCGGAGAATCTGCAGAACCTCGTGTGCCCTTGTGGGGTGTGAGTGATGGTTATTTATTGATTCCTCGGAGAATCTGCAGAACCTCGTGTGCCCTTGTGGGGTGTGAGCGATGGTTATTTATTGATCCCTCGGAGGATTTGCAGAACCTCGTATGTTGCGATGGTTATATTGATTCCTTGGAGAATCTGTAGAACCTCGTGTGCCCTTGTGGGGTGTGAGCGATGGTTATTTTTGGTTCTTCAATTGAACCTGCTGAAATGAGTCGGTACCGCATTTGCATCTGCATAGAGTCGTGTGTCGGTCTCTATGAGTTGCATGTTGTCATCTTCATATGATGCATTGGTGAAATAAACATGAACGTATATGTTTATGTAAAAATGATATGAATTATAGAAGTATGATTGTATATGCTTATATGATTTGCGGTAAATGAAACATAATGTATATGTGATTGTTAGGAGAAGTGTGCATGTGTGTGTGTGTGTCTATATATATATATATATATATATATATATATATATATATATATATATATATATATATATATATATATATATATATATATATATATATATATATATATATATATATATATATATATATATATATATATATATATATATATATATATATATATATATATATATATATATATATATATATATATATATATATATATATATATATATATATATATATATATATATATATATATATATATATGTTGATGTGGGAGTGGTGAGTGTGTGAATTGATTGAGAAATGTGGTATATATGTATTTTATGATTGTTTATATACATAATTATATGCATTGTTATTATGGTAATATTTCTCACCCTTCTGCTGTTTTATGATGCTCTATGAGGCATTGCAGATTAGGATTGCTGGAGGTTTCTTTTGGAGTATATCTCCTTTTCTCTTGAGTCGGTCGCTCTGATATGTAACATCGGGTAGCTAGGCTTGTAGAGTATCTCTGTGATACATTATATATGTAATAGTTGATGATGTTTGGTAAACTGTGATTGATGTTATGGACAACCTAATGGCGTGTACTTGTATTTTATCATGTCTTAAGTAATTCAATGTTTTAGTCTTCCGCTTTAACAGAAAACATGAATATGCCTATTTTAAGAACCATGCGTTTATTTTTTTTAGTTGAGATTTACCCCTTTTGAATTATTTCTTTATAAACATTAATATTCATGTGGTCGTTTCGTGAGTAATGTGACACACTTCTTTCATACCATGAAATAAATATACTCTGATGGAATTTTTAATTCGTGCCTAAACGACTTAATTGTGTTATTTGGGGTATAGAAAGGGGGTGTTACACGCAACACCAAATTACCGAATAGTTACTTATCCAGTATTTCTATGAGGGATTGCTACCAATGGATAGAAACATTTTAGATGCTGCTAGTGGTGGAGCACTTGTTGATAAGACCCCAGCTGCTGCCAAAGCCTTGATTGAGAATATGTCACTCAACTCTCAACAATTTACAGCTAGAAACAATTATGTCCAAACAAAAGGTGTGAATGAGATTCAGATTTCTTCTTACAACAAAGCTCTAGAAATCAGACTTGATGAGCTTACTTATTTAGTGAAACAACAGTTAATGTTAGCATTACCACCACCACATAACCCTCCACAAGTAACCACCTCTGCACCTTATGGACCTTCACTAGAAGACCTTGTCAAGCAAATGGCTGTAAATGATCTCCAATTTCAACAACGGACAAATTCTAGTATTCAAACCTTACAAACACAAATTGGACAGCTTGCCACTTCAATGAATGTCATACAGCAAGCTAAAGGATCAAACCAACTACCTTCCCAAATAGTAGTAAATCCTAATGTCCCTAATCCTAATGTGAGCGCAATATCCTTAAGATCCAGAAAAGTTGCAAAACCAACCCTAGAAAAAAATAAAGAAGTTATTGAGGTCACACCTGAACCTGAACCTTCAATTGTTGTTGAGCCTGAAAAAGAGTATGTACCACCGATTTATTTTCCACATAGAGTACTGAAAAGTAAGAAGATTGATGAGGAAGAAGAGCATTTTGTTTTTCATATTGAATTGATTTCTGAGTTGGTTGATGATACTTTTACTGATTTGTTTGCAGCTGATTTTCCATCATTGTCTTATTTTATTGATAGTTACTCATATGATAACTGTATTGAAACTAACCTTTGTTCTGAGATTGAGGCTGCCTTCCAGGTTAACATTTTTCTTACAGACGGAGTTGTTGAAGTTGTTTATACAGCTGAAGCTTTCGACATCCCGGCTGCCCCAACCAAACAGTCTACTGAACAACCACCTTCTGAACCACTTCCTGAGGATTTATATTATTCATCAAAGATTCAATTTGAGCAGGAAGAAAAGTTATTGCAGGAACATAAGAAGGGAATTGGATGGACCTTGGTTGGTACTCGTGATTTTAGCCCATCCATGAGTATGTGTAGGGTCTCAATTGAAAATGGAAGAAAAGCAGTGAGGCAGTCCCTTAATCCTTTGATTCTTTATGTTGTGGAAAACAAGACCACTTTCACGTGCCCATTCGACAATTTTACTTATTAAAGATTCTTCTTTGATCTTGAAATAAAAGTCGAAGACACTAATAAATATTTCAAGGTCAATGGATGCTACCAAAAGTTACTTTATGACATCCCCACTTTGGGAGAGGAGCCTGTAGAAGATCTATCTTTGGGAAAGGTTGCTTATGTGATCACCTATCCACCTTGAATACTCGGGTGCATTCTTTCCTTTCTCTCACTCTTATTTTAGATTTTTGTTCTTTCATTGAGGATAATGTGTGCTTTAAGTGTGGGGGAGGGAACCATTTCTTTGTTTTTTTTTCTTTCTGTTTTCTTTGTTTTGTTTTGTTTTCTTTAAGTGAAAAAAAATTATAAAAAAATATTAGACTTAGAAACACAATGCATATTTTGAAATTTTTAGGCTATAGGTTAATTTGAGGTAAGATTGTGGAGACTTGGGAAAAATTCATAAGATCGGTATCGTTTTAACACCTTAAGCCTCTCGAATATGGAAATCGATTTAAATACTTGTTATGACATAGTCTTGAGTTCTCGTCCTTTAATAGCTCTTAAGTAGTTTATCTAGCAGTCAACACCATCTAGAAGTCACATGCTAAGTAATTAAGCTGATGCAAATAAGTGAATGATCTTGTGCTTAATAAGAAGTCAAAATAGGAATCCGCCTTTCAAGTTAGGTGACCCTCACCCGGTCACTTAGGCTAATGGTTGTGAAACCTTCAAAAAAAAGGAAAAAATGTCTAATTTTGAAATGTTGAAAATATATGGATCATAGTCACTAACAAGCTTATTTACCATGTGCGTGAATAGATAAAGGGCTTAATGTGATTGCACTAGAATGAAAGGGAGCAAAAAAGAGGATGAGTAAGTTAGACTTAAGCATAATGACATGATTTGGATGGGTTTGTATAGGAGGGAGCTTTATGATCGCACAATTGCAGATTTGTGTTCTTACGATATCCTTAGTGTGTAAAATTAGTACCTATCGATGCAATCTTGACTGAAGAAGAGTTTACAGCCTAGAACGAGTATCTAAATGTTTTTGTGTTTCATGAGTTTGGATAATACTTTGCTCGGAGTGCAAAGGTTCAAGTGTGGGGGATTTTGATCAGTGCATTTTGATGCACCTTCCTCTATTTTATGATGTTTTTACAATTTAATTATTTTCAGCTTTATTTGATTTTCGTTTGTATTTTCAGCATTAGCAGCTTTTAATGAAAAAATTAATAACTGGAGCTACAAGAATTGGATCGAGGCATTCTACCAGTTGTTGGAAAGCTAAGAAAAAGACCTACAACTTTCATGTTTCACGAAGAATCTGATTCGGATTGAATGAGTCTCAATTAATTCGTTGAAGTTTCTGACTGTAATAATTTAGTTGTTTTAGGTCATCCCTATTGGGCCTGGTTTATGTATCCGACCCAGTTGAGTGTATAATGCAAACCTTATTTTGTTTATAAGGTTTGTTGCCGTGCTACAGTAGTTTTCACCCTAGTTTTTACGAAATTTTATTTGCTTTTCATGTATTCCATGGCGAACTAATCCCGAGGGAAAATTTGCCGGTTTCGAATTCCGTAATCCTTTGAGGTTTATTATAATTCCGACTTAATTCAATTCCGCTGCAATTTGTTTTATAATTTTTGTTTGCTTAATTCGTTCTTATAAAATAAATTGGATTTAATTCGATTGGTTGATATTCCTTACCTTAATCGCGGATTAACTTAGCTTTTTCGTTAATTTGCGCCATCTTTAACCGTTTGCTTAATTCGGTAATTAGGAATATAAGTCGTCTAGTATTGTCGACGCTTGTTTGTCAATATTGCAATCGAATAGGGATTGGAACCGCTTAGGGAATTGGAATTGTAATGACCGATGATAAGTTGGGAGTCGAACTGGTAGATTAATCTGTTTTAATCACTTATTTTAAAAATCACTTATTTTACCATTTATTTTCTTAATCGAATTCTGAATCAAACCCCCCCCCCCCCCCATAATCGTTTTCAATTGGTTATTTCATCAACAAGAATCCTTGTGAATCGACATCTGAGTTATTGTCACTTTACTACATTTTAAAATACTCAGTTTTGATCCGCACGCGACAGCGGATCAATTACATATTAAGTGACATTGCATACTTGTGAGTTAAATGATGTTTGATGATGTTGTGACTTAAGTGATGTTTTGGTGATGATGATTGATTGATGATATAATAACGTTGTGAATGACTTAGTGAAGTGACAATGTGAGTATGTGTGTGATGTGTGACGAATATAGGAATTATTGATGATTGTTGTTGTAATTACTATATCTTTTGTAAGAATTGTGATTCATCACCCTGCCTATTTGAATGTTGCCTCCATGTGGGTAACATGCAGGTGATCAAGATTAGCTCGTAGATGCGTGGAGACTTAGTTTTGGAGTTGTTTTACTCTATATCAGTTAATAATTGAGGTGTCTTGCTATGATATGTATCATCGGATGGGGAACGCTTGAGTCAAATACTATGTTGTTTTGTTAGACTTATTTTATGAGCTTTCAATACAATTAGATTTATTTGTGATGTGACTTTTGATAATGACCAACATGTTTAAAGGTTTGATGAAGAAAAGTAAATTACTTTGAGATTATGATTCTGCTGCGAAGTCTGAATTTTTGTTGACATTAGTGAAGAAATGATTATGTTAAATGTTTTGAAAAATCGTGTTACGGAGCTGGATGTTTATTCAAGATGTTTTTATGACGATGTGATACCCTTGTTGGTACATGATGTGAATTATTTATTAATTTATTTACAAAATATTTATGGGTTTAGAATGGTGTTACAGGGTACTGTTACACCCCAAAATTTGACCAACATTTCTTTACCTAGCTTAAGTTTCATTTCATGCACATTAGCATTATCATTTGCATTTCATTGACATGTATGCAGGAGATCAATAGGTATGATTACCAATCAAGGGCTACACAAAACTATGAAGCTAGCTAAGAAGGTTATTCAAGTGCTCAAGGGTTGATATCCTTGTCAGAGAAATTAAAAGATCCTCAGAGAGAGTGGTTGGAGCCAAGTGTGTAGGTCTCCTAACTGGAAAGTTGTGGAAAGCCATCAGATGATTCTGAAGCCATGATGTTGGACTTGAGGTCTTGAGAGAGCTCATGAGAAGTGTTGAAGATCACTTTGAGGCCTAGACAGGTCATTGTGCAAGATTAAGAAGACTCAGCCATGAGTGGTGCAATTATGGTTTGACTGGGTCAACCCTAAGTCAACTGATGATGTGAAGAAGGTTGAGACCTAATACAAGAGCCATGTGATCATGTATTGATGCATTGAGATTTGATAAGGATGATTCCAAGGTTAACTCATCATGATTGAAGAGTTTGAGAAGTTTCAAGCTAGGGTTTCTAAGGCTTGACAGTGTAAAATCCCCTAGTTTGACCCCTATCTTCAAGGCAATTTAGCTCAAGATGTGATTGTCATCTCATCTTTCCCCCAACATGATTGTTGTAGAGAATAGTCTTAGCCTTAATTTTAGTGCTAGAAGTCTTTGATAGGATTTGTAGAACTCAAGTTATGGTTTTGACAAGTTACAGGTCATCTGAGGTATGTGAATTTGGAGCTTGAAAGTTGTCCAACTTGCATGAAACTTTTGCCCTAGAAGGATAATTCCTATGAACTTTTGGTCAACATGAATGTTGTTCCTTATTCTCTTAGCTTTCTAAAGAGTACTAGAAGTCCATTATTGGATGTGTAGAACTCAAGTTATGGCTTTGACAAGTCAAGGGTATTTTGGTCATTTGGAGATTATAGGTCATTTCAAGCATAAGGCCATAACTCCTATTTGCAAGCTTCAAATGGGAAAATGTCCAACATCAAACTTGTTCAAAATGATTTTTTAAGGCTAGTCAAGAGGTAATGAGAGGTTGGAATTGCTTGTAACTCAAAATTGCAAAGTTGGCTTAAAAAGGAAGAATTAAAGTTCATTAAAAAGACCAAATTTGGGATTTTTCATTTGGTGACCAAATGAGACAAACCTATATGTCATTTTGATTGTAAAATGCATTTTAAAGACAATGTCAATGGCACTTTTCTAATTTGAGGTCAAGATCATGGATTTGTATGTTGTTACTTAAAGCTTAAGTTACATAACCCAAACTATGCATAAGTGCAAGACCAATGCTCCAATCCATCAAAACACTTTCAAAATCTCATGTGGAGAGAATTTGACTGAGAATGAGGGCAAATGCAAGCTGCTAATAGAATTGGTATGAGAATGGCATGAGATTGAATTTTCCATGACATGAGATATTGAAATACTCATTGGATTGATCTAGAACTTTCTAGATCATTCATTCATGTCCTATATATGATTGTGAAGTGGTTCAGAGTAAAGGTTGGTGAGAATTGAGAGAGGAGAGTGAGATTGCATTGTGAAAGTTCTTCTTGCAAATCAAAATCTGTTACAAGGTTAGAGGCCATTTCAGTCCAAGAAATTGATCTCAATAGCTTGCTCTGAGGTTGGTGATTGATCCCAGATCAAATTCAAGGCCAAATTGTGGAGGATTCGTGAGTTAGCCATTGGAGTTGGAAGCTTGCAACTCAGAATCGGGTTCAAGAATCCAGGGCATTTCAACTCTTTTCTTTGCATACAGAAGGTTGATTGGAGGTTAGTGAAGGAATCTGCAAGTTCTTGAGGGTTGATTTGAAGGTTCAACCACTCTGTTCACACAATTTTACCAGGTATGCAGTTCTTATTCCATGGCTCAAATTAGGTAGAATCAATGGGAATTATTGTGTTAGATGCATTGTAGATTGATGTAGGAAGGTTTTTGGATCATCAATTTGGAGATTAGTGACCAATTAGGGTTGTTGCCATTTTCGGTTGAGATTGTGTTCTTGCGAATCTTTAGCTTTTAGAATGAATTAATGGCATGAATGAATTCCTGAGGAAATTTGGGACAAGATTCATCAAGGAATCGTGGCCAATGGTGGACTCTAGAGAGAGTTAGGGTTGTGGAAGATTGATCGGAGAAGTCACCGGCGGTGACTCTAGCACGCGCAGGTGAACTGAGTTCAGAGATTCAAAATGAGGAAGATGATCCCAGAGCCATTGGATTAGGGGAGGACCTTTGACCAGGTGAGGATCCGACGGCCACGCGTGAAGGAATTTTGTGAAGGATTCTGAAATACTATGAAACGCAGCGTTTCATTTATTTGCTGGTTTTAGGCTTAAGTCAATAGTTGATATTCCCACCCCCTTATGGCCCAGTTTGGATATTGAACTGAGTTTTTATGCTATTCACACCACGCGCCTTTCATTTTCTTTTGATTTTATTTTTTATTTCATACATGGTTATTGGAAAATTCATAAATAATGAAAAAATAACTCAATTAATTCCATTCTTTTTGCCATGGATTCATGATTGAATCTAGTATTTTTTAGATAAAAAATATTAATATTCCATGCATTTTCTGATTTTATGTGCATTTTTGAATTTTTATTGATATTAAAATAATCATGGTTGATGCTTGATTTTGTTGAATTTGGTTTGATAATGTGATGATGATTTTTGCCTTGATTTTTTGTGTGTAGATAGCATAGATATGCATGTTACCCCTAGATTTTTCTCACATTTTTGTGATGAATATAAGTGGTATTTTTAGGTTGAAACTTTAAGAGCTCCATTTTTAGGGTTTATGGTTGATACCTTATGATTTAGGTTTTATATCTAGCACTTGGTAGATGATTCAACCTCTGATTTTTGTATGGTAGATTCATGATTGAACTAGGGTACTTTAGGAATTTTTGTAGGAATTTACAATGTAGTTTACTATTTTTGTTTGATTTTAGTTTAGGTGCTAACTTTGGATGATTCTGATGCACTAATTCAACTAGAATGACTTCTTTAGTTCCCTTAGATTAGGGTTTTGTCTCTCTTGCTCTTGGATGATGTTGAAGACAAGCTTGGGCTACCATGGATTGCTTGAAGAAGCTTGGATTTGAAGATTTCCCCTTCTTATGGGGTAGTGTTGATCAGGTGTTAAGATTAGGGTTTTGTAGGCAGAGCTTCTAGATAGATTCTTTTCCTTCATAAACATGGAAGACATTGATCACTTCCATTCTTCCCTATGATGTAAGGTCCCCTTGTAAAGGCCTCATCCCTCCTTTGGTAGGATGTGTGGCTCTTTACAAGTTGGTAGAACCTTTGAGGGTCCCTTTCTCTGATGATAGGATGCTTAGTGGTGACCTTTGGTCCTCACTCTGCTGTCTATTATCCAAACCTTGCTCTTGATAGATGAACCTTTCTCCCTTGCTAGAGGATGGAGTTCCTTGCTTGAAGAAGATTGAGTGCTAGAGGATGGAGTTCTTTGCTTGAAGAGATTGAAGGATAGGAGTTGATACTTCTTTGTGTTTTAAGATTACCCTTAGGAGCTGAAGCTTGTAGATCAGGAGGAGCAAGTTGATACTTGTAAGGAGGAGAGAGTTGAAGCTTGAAGGTCCAGAAGAACAAGTTGACACTTGTGAAGAAGATCAAATTGAAATTGAGTGAAGAGCTGAGGCTTGAGGAAGAGAGAATAAGTTGATACTTATGTTGATGCATTGTGAGCCTGAGGGGCCAAGTTGATGCTTGATATTAGGAGTGAAGCCTGAAGGTGGAATTTACTGAAGAGCTGAGGCTTGAGGAAGAGAGAATAAGTTGATACTTATGTGGATGTATTAGAAGCAAGTTGACACTTGCTATTGAAGATGATAGCCCTAAAGAGCAGTTACAGACTGATGACTGAACTGCTGTCAGAAGATTGCTTTGCTGTGGGAGCTGTTGATCTGTTTTCTTGTCTGTTTGCTTTCTGTGCAACTGTATTGATGTGACTTGTTTGATTTGCTTGATGCATTAGAATAAGTTCATATTTAGATTGTGTTAAGCTAGGAGCATGATTGCACTAGAGGTTGAGTTGCTCCCTCTGCTTGTATTTTTACTGTATGGCTTTGCTTGCGGGTATTCGGTAGAGCCCAACTCCCTTGCCTATGTGGTTTGTGATTTGCTTGATGGCATTTTATTTTTCTTTCATGATTGCAGTTATTCATATCTGGCTTGAGGTCGAGACGAGCTTGTGGAGGCTGATGCCCCACACACATTTCCTCCCTCACTTGCATTGCATGCATTTTACTGTATATCTGTTTACTGTTTAAGCTGATGCTTTATCTGTTTCTGTTTATCATTGACATGATCCCCTAGGAATCTCACTTCCTTTGATAAGGAAGTGATGATTAGAACTTTAGGTTGAAACCTATGCATGATAACTTCTAGGAGTTCCCTGTTTCAAACCTCAACCATAGGATGAATCCTTGGCATGACAACATTAGGACTTGATAGTCTCCCCTTAGTTGAACCTGTTCGTTCTCTCTTCTCATCTCAAAACAAATCAAAATACAGTAATAAAAGTTAACTGATGTCGTACGTTACGAGCCTTAAGCTATCTGAGAAAGGGTTGTCGGAGAGTTTCTTTTCGACAACTTGGATGTTTAGTATGGCACCCTTTGGGTGACATGCGACGCATTCACTCTCAGGTCATAGTCTCTAGTGCGATATTGGTTGCAAACATCCATAAAAAACAGTTCTTTCGTAAAAGACAGAAAACAAACTTCAAACCTTTTTGCCCCGTGGGCCCATAATTCAAAGGAAGCTTTTCTGAAGAAAAGAGTGTCGTTAACTCCCAGTTCTACCGCAAACGGTAATGCATAAGTCTCCAAGGATCGAGCTGCGTACATCCAACTGCTGGAACTGTTTGTTAACCCTACTCAAAAAATAGATGAATCTAAACCCGTAAGCCGTATTATCCCGAACTACGTAAGCTCTGATCTCTCATACCTGTTGAGAGTACGTAGGCACAATACTGACGTATTGGCGAGCCACCGTCCTCCATCCCGTAACCCGTAGTTAGCCGAACTACGTTGACTCTGATTTCTCATTCTCTGATGAGAATACGTAGGCATAAAGTGCGACGCTTTGCCGAGTCATTTTCTTTTCTTTTTAAGCCAGCCTTGATAGGTTGATAGATAAAACCAACCCGTCAAATAAACACAACAAGCGTGGATCCCATCGAGTACGATGGATGTGAGGGGTGTTAATACCTTCCCCTTGCGTAACCGACTCCCGAACCCAGACAATGGTTGCGGCGACCTTGTCTTATACCTTTTCGTCAGGTTTTCCCGATCGTTTCCTTTCCCGCTCTAAGGGATAAATAACGAAAGGTGGCGACTCTTCTGTTTTGCCGGCACCTTATTTTCGCGGTAGCAACAGCTGGCGACTCTGCTGGGGACTTGATAGTTTCCTGGGATCCAACGTCCCGTATGCGAGTCAGTTCGGGGATCCAACGTCCCCTGCGAGAGTCAATCTTAGCGCTTGTATGATTACTTGTCGGGTTGTGTTTATTTATCGCATTTTATTTCCCGCATCTTTATTTTCAGTATGATATGATTATCTGTGCTGTTGTGGGAGGGGCATTCTGATGAGTGAGAAGCCAGACCCAGGCTTGAGTATACCTAGCATTAGTTGTGGAAATTAGTGGGCGCGTGCTTGCTTTGCAGGCACTAGTGTCTCATGAAATCCACGCTCAGACGAGGTTCTCCCGGTTGACTTCTTTTTCAACCCTTTGGGTTGAGGGGGTTGTTGGTTTGGAGGATTGTCGACTCTAGGGACCGATCATTTGGGATTCAGCTGAGTGAGGCCGCTCTAGGAGATGGCGATGCCACACCTTCTGGGTATCGTATTGTCGCTACTGCGAAAATCGGCGCCGGCTGAACAGAAGAGTCGCCACCGTGCGTTATTTATCCCACGGGAGGGAAAGGAAACGCTCAGAGTAAACCTCGCACAACACGGGAAAGGTATGGTCGTCGCAACCAAAACCTGGGTTCGGGAGTCGGTTACGCAAGGGGAAGGTATTAGCACCCCTCACGTCCGTCGTACTCGACGGGATCCACGCTTGTTTTCGGGTATGGATTGTTATTCTATCTAAACTATGGGTCGAGGGTTAAAAAGAAAATGAAAATGAAAATAAAAAATGACTCGGCAAAGTATCGCACTTTATGCCTACGTATTCCCGTCTGGAACGAGAAATCAGAGTCAACGTAGTTCGCCTACCTACGGGAAAGGAGGGGAAGGTTGCTCGCTAGGATATCGTATCCTATGCCTACGTACTTTCATACAGCATGAAAGATCAGAGCAAACGTAGTTCGGGCCACGTACGACACAAGTCTGTCTTGGTTGATTTTATTCCTTCTGAAAAAGGTTTTCTGATCAACAGTCCCAGCGGACAAAAATGACGCTTTGATGAGTTCACATTCTTTTACGGAAGAAGTGTCTTTTATTGTGTTTGAAATCTTTATGTGTTTTTCTGTTTGTTTTTTGAGAAAGAAAGAGACAGAACTCTAACCTACGGTTGCGAAGGGAAACAAACTATCCTACTGTTATCATGCATGGGTTAAGGCCTAGTGTCTATCATGCTCCTCTCTTGCACAGAGAGAAACAGAGATCCTACGGGATAGGCAGAAACAGAAACAATAACAGATATATACAGTAAAGCAGTAAAATGCATGGATGCAACAGCACAAGCGAGGCAAGGGAGTCCCACTCAACCTCGAACCTAGAAAACAATAGGCAAAAGTGAACAGGCTTCACTTTCAACCCAACAGGGTAAACAGCAAACAATACAGTCCAGAAAACCAATCAATACATCAGAAATGAAATACAACAGCAAAAGAAACAGCATCAGCAGCTCTCCAATCAGCTACAGGCTTCAACAAGCATCAATCTCCATCTTCATGGCCTTCAGGCAAGGGCTTTGATCATCAGTCTTCCATCTGCAATGGCTTTTCTTCAAGCTCAAACCTCCAGGGTGAGGGATCAGTCACAAGAGTGAAGTGAATGAATGTTATACAGTTAATTACCTACCAATGGTGGTTCATCAACTGTTAACATTAAGCAGAAAGTCTCCTCTCAAAAGTTCTATCTTTCAAATATATGCACTGATCCTTCCAAAGGAAGGAGGTGGATATTTGAAAGAGACTTTGAATCATAGAGGAAGGATGGATGCAGACAAGGCAATCCATGTTTGAGAAACAAACTTTCTAATCTAGAGCTCTGCCTAGCTCCTAAACCCTAGCCTCCTCAGCATCTGCTAGCAAGAACCTCCTCCTCAACTCTGATAGTTGATCTTCAATCTTTGGATCTCCAATGATCTCCATCTTCACAAGTCTTCAGCTTCCCCAGGGCCCCAGATAAACCCCCATACCCAAACAAGCAAGCAACAATCCCCAGAGGGCACACCACACCAGACAACAGATATACAGACAGTATTAATAGCAGTAGGGGAATCTTAACTTTTCTCTAAGGGGTCTAGTAACTACCCATAGCCCCTATAGTCCCATAACTAATCTATTCAAACCCTAAGTCCTATGGGAAATGAAATCAAACTTCTTAAGTTGTCACCTAAAACCCTAGTTTTGTTCATGATGTTCAAGCATTTATTAATCACCTAAAATTAACTTCTAAAAATGGGAACTAAAATATTTCTACAAGTTGAATATCTCATCTAAACAATATAAAAAGAATGACCAAAAAATATTAAAGCATGTAAGAGAACAAAAATTATTAAAATGATGCATGAGATGAATCTATTTAATATGACATTTATTTAGAAAAGATGAAAAAAATATGAAATAAAAATAAAAATGAAATTTTATTGTTCTATAATTTTCTAGACATTTTAATGAAAAAGATGTAAAAAGAATGAATTAAAATGCATTTTCTATGAATTTATTATGAATTTTTGAAGTTGATGAAAAATTAAAATGGAATTAAAAATAAAATTGGAATTAAATGAGGGAGGGGTGTTAAAAGAAACCACGCCCAGTTAAAATCAGAATGGGCCACACAATGGGGGGTGCGCGTAGCACTTTACACTAGGCCCAGAAAATACTCAGATTTAATGAAAATAAAAACGAGCTGGGGGTACGAAAAGTAACAGATATCACGTTCAAAAATGGAATGGGCCTAACATTGGGGGTGGGGATAGCATAAGGTTCTGAGGCCCGCCCGTTTCAATTAATGAAACGGTGCGTTTTGGCCAAGTCATTTCCCTCCACAAATCAGATTAAATATGAGCCATTGGATTGCCTGGGAAGTCAAAAGTCCAATGCCCAATACACGGCCACGATTGTCTCTTCTTCAATTGATCTGAACCTAGGGTTTTAACCTCCCATGGCAGCCATGCACGAGTAAACTTCACCTCCTCTGTTCTCACTCTACAATCCACGAATCCACATGCTGTAAACATGAAAATCATGCTAAATCTCTCCCTCTTCAATCCTGTGGTTTCAATTCAGTCTGAAATTCCATATATCACTCAACCCGATGGCATCAAGTTCCGGTCACCATGGAATTCCACTGATATGCATCAACACAATTCTCCCCCAAACTTAACCTAAACTAATCTACAACTAATGGTAATCAACCTGCGCTATCAAGCTACAATTATGATGCACTAACCTAATAGATTCAAGCCCTAACAGTTTGTTGCACCTGTTAACAACCATAACCAAATCGTTCCAAATTCATCCTAACTGTTCTCCTAACCACCTACATTGCATCTAAACTAACAACAACATGTTAAACTAACTGAATCAAGCAAATCGAATGAAAACATACCTGGTGTAAAAAGCTTGAAAACAGCTACGGAACTCGTGGATCTGAAGCTTCTGGGTGTTGGATCTTGATCAATCCTTGATGTATGTGATTCTGTATGCAATTCCTTGTTGATTCTTGGCTTGAATTATGCTGTCCAATGGAAACTTCAACTTTGATGTTCTTGAAGAAAGTGCTTGAGAATGGATGATTCACACTTGATCCTTGATTGGATGATGATCTATGATGATGATTGAACAAGATTGAATTGATGTGGATGAGAATTGGTGAAGAATTTGTGAGATTTGGAATGAAACTTCAATGTAAAAGAATGAGAAATTTTGTGGAATTCTTGGTGCAAATGAAGCCAACCCTTGCAAAATTCTCATTTCATGAATATATAGACCCCAAATGAACATTCTAGATCCATCTTGCACATTCCCTTGTTTTCCAACTTTGATCCATTTTGGTTATGTTTCTTCAATTACAAGTAACCAGAGATAACTTCTTTTTTTCCTTCTAAACTCAAAAAAGTGTTTGAACCATTGTTCTTAGAATTGTTTTTCCATTCAAAATCATATATTGGAAGTCTCCATTTGGACTTAGAAATCTCCCAAACCATTTTCCATCTTGAATTTATTCACTTTATAAGCCATTTTAGTTCATATTTTGACCAATTATGCAACTTCATGTTATGAGCTTCTCCAATAATTTGTGACCTTCTTTCTAGACTTAAAATCCCATTTGGAGCAAGTTTGATGTTGTAAGTTTTTCCATTTGAGGCCTCCTTGTATGAGTTTTGGACATAGGTTAAAATGACCTGTAATTCACAAATGCCCAAAATACCCTTTGCTTGCCAAGACCATAAGTTGAGTTCTCCACATCATATGAAGGCATACCATACCATTCTAGAAAGATAAGACAATGAGGAACAATTCTTGTGTTGACCAAGAATTCATTTGAAATCTCCTTGAGGGGTAAAAATTGCTTGGAAGTCAAGTCACTTTCACAGACAAAAATTCAGATACCTCAGATGACCTGTAACTTGTAAGGACCATAACTTGAGTTCTATAAATCTCCTTGAGGTCTTCCACCACTCAAATTAAAGGTCTTGAGATCCTCTACAAGTTTCATGTTGGCCAAGAAGCCATTTGAAACTATCATTTTGACTTATCTTGCTTGGAAATTTGACCTAAATTAGGGGATTTTACAGAGAAACCCTAATTTAGTAACTCCTCTTCTCCTTGATTTCTCTTGAATTCTCCTTGGCATATCTCCATATCCTTCTTCATATGTCCAATGATGAACCCCACATCTCTCCAATAGACTTGAATGCCCTTTAAATCAGTCAATTGACCTAGGGTTGACCTAGGGTTGACCCAGATGAAACCCTAGTTGACTGCCTTCAACTATAGCTCTTGTGCTTTCATCAATGACTTGTTTTCTTCTCCAAATGACTTTTTAAGTCTCTCATAATGTCTAGATGCTCTCCATGCCTTCACTTCACAGCTCACAACCCTCTTGTTGATCCTCAGATACCCTCAGCTAGGAGATGGCCTCAAGGCTTGATCTGCTGAACTCTTTGCTTTCAAATTCTTTCCTGATGACTTGAATAAGATTGACTTGGGATAATAACCTCTTGATAGGCCTCCAGAGATGAGAATAATGATTGGTCCCCTGTTGAATGACTTGCTATGCTTATGCTATGCAGATGGTTAGTCTATGTACATGACTCTATATGCAAATGCTAATGATATTGAAACATAAACCAAGTGAATAAGGTTGGGCAAATTTTAGGGTGCAACAGCTGCCCCTATTCAAGCGACTTGGACCCGATTGGGTGAAGAGCCCGGAGCCTTCAGACATTCGCGGTACGAGACGGTTGAATACTAGTGAAACCAGAAATTTGCCAACCGCAAAACTAAACTGCGCTCCTGTTTGGGGAACGACATTCATCAGCTGAATCTGACGGTTACGGCAACCCACTGATCTCGTGCGACCGTGCTGGGGATTGTCTTCATCGTTCTGAAGAGGATTCTGTCATAACAGATTGCTTGCTTGTCCACGTTAGGACTCCGTCTGTCATCAATATGAAGAAATCTCAACTAAAACCTGTCCACGTTAGGACTCCACTTACTGTTAATCCAGAAAGATCTCGGCAACTCCGCTGGGGATAATTCGTCTGTATTTCCATAAACTGAATCGTCCACGTTAGGAATAAAACTCTTCCACGTTAGGAGTAACCTGTCCACGTTAGGAATCATCTTTTCTGCGTCTGTCCACGTCAGGACTAACCCTTTCATCTTTCCACGTTAGGAAACAACCTTCTTTCCGCGTCAGGAAAACTATATCAATCTGTCCACGTAAGGACTCCAATACCACTTGACATGTCCGCGTCAGGACTCCAATCTTTCCACGTAAGGAATCCAACCTTTGATTCTGAACCTGTCCACGTCAGGACTCAACTTTCCACGTAAGGAGTGTACCACTCTTCCACGTCAGGAACCATCCTTTCTTGAATCTGTCCACGTAAGGACCTCAATTTCTTCCACGTCAGGAATAATCTTCTTCCACGTCAGGAATCAGCTTTGATATGTCCGCGAGAGGACTCAATCTTTCCACGTAAGGAATAAACTCGTCTTTCCACGTAAGGAAACCATTTTTCTTCCACGTAAGGAATGCTCTTGATATGCCCACGTAAGGACTCTGATCTTTCCACGTAAGGAATACCAACTCTTTCTCGATTTGTCCGCGTCAGGACTCATTTTTCCACGTAAGGAATGCCATCTTAATCTGTCCACGTAAGGACTCCAATCTTTCCGCGTCAGGAATACTGTCATTTCCACGTAAGGAAACTATCTTTTGATACGTCCGCGTAAGGACTACCTCGTCCACGTTAGGACCCATTTCTCCTTATTAGGAATAATAATTTCTCTGATTCGTCCACGTCAGGACACTGATCTCGTCTTGATTCGTCCACGTTAGGACTCAGGCGTCTTCGACTCGCTGAGGAAATAAGACTTGTCCACGTAAGGACTTACACCCTCGACCCACTGGGGAAATAACTTGTCCACGTCAGGACACCAACATAAAGAGTAATCACTTTTGTCAACGTCATGACCTCCCCTTCCCCGAATTTCGAGAAACCGAATCTATCCACGTCAGGACTAACACACCTTACCAATCCGGTAAAACAAACCTGTCCACGTTAGGACGCCCACTTCTGAAGAAATCCCGTCAATATAGGAATAAATTGTCCACATCAGGACTTGGTTCTCCACTGATCCACACCTACAAACTTCTCAGCACTGACGTGACAGCGACTTTGAGACGAACTCTACTGAGGATGTCGGGAAACCGACTATCGGACGCCTGCTCTGATAACCGGCGGTGGCCTCTAAAATTCTGATTCATGAAAATCCTTTGAATGTTGACGTAACAACAACTTTGAAGGAAACAATCCGCTGATCGGACTAGAGGAACTTCAACAAAAACTCTGGTGGGGCCATAAGTAACTCTGCTTGGGGACAAAGAGAAACTTATCCTGCAGACTTTGTGGGGAATACTGCCGAAACTGACATTATCATTGAATGTCTCATGCCGAGATCTTGACTGTTTGATTGTTCATCTGAGCGAGAGCTCTCTCCGCCTGAACTGCTGGAGTACAGAAACTGCTCCAGCAAAATAAATGCTGGAAGGATAATACCAACTTGCTGGGGATAGCCTGATGCTACAGAATTATTCCAGCAAAGTAAATGCTGGAAGGGTGAAGTCATCCCGCTGGGAAATTAGGAACTCACACCAAACGCCTTGCTGAGGTAACCCCCTGCTGGGGAATACAACTTTGCTGGGGAATAGCAGATGCGCATAATTCAATCGGACTTTCTGCTGGAACGTGAACTGATATCACCAGTATCTCTGACAAAATAAATGACAGGAACCGCCATCAACTCTGCTTGGGAGAGTCATAATCTTCGAATTCCACTGGAAGGAATGAAAACACTTGCAAAGAGAATTCCTCTGGGGATGGCTGGATTCTCTTGGGGAAAATTAACTGACCCTGCTGGGGGAGAGTGCCTGACCCTGCGGGGAACGATGAACCTATCTGAATACAGCCTTACGATCTTGGAGTCGCCAAACCCTGCTGAGGACGAATAACCTTTCTGGAGCACGTCCTTTGGATAAGCTACGGCTAGCTGGGGAATTCTATCCTTCTTCAGGAAGAACATGCATGACCTGCGTGAGGACTGAGTCTTTCGTTATTGCAACCTTCTGATCATCTTCCTCGTATGGTTATGAAACCTGCAACAACACAAACAAGACACGACAAGCCTATGCAATCAAATCGATTCAGGTTAGTGACGTTACACTCAGTCAATTCAAATCTTTAATGATTGTTGGCAAGAGCCAGTGATGTTATACTCATGCTAGCTTCAATAAACTTAGGCGTTTTATCATGCGCAAAACAGTAAAGAACAGGCATCAAGTACTGAATAACACATTTTCATTGATTGGGCCCCTGAATAGGCGGAGTTTTTGTACACGGGATGTAACTCCTGAAAAGAGGAAGCTACGCAAAGCAAATATACAAGTATGCAAGTATTCACAAGAAGCATAAATATTGACAAATTAAATTTTGTACACAGGTCGGCAACTGGATGCAGATGAACACCACGAACTGATCCTCCCATGACTCGTCCGACTCTAATGCTTTCCCGGTATCCCGACTTCTGAAGAGGTTGTATCCGATAACTGACTCCCCAAATGCATTCTCCCGCATTGATGCTCATTGCAATATCAAATTCGGACCGCAGTCATTTGCTTTTCAAATTCCTAACTTTTGCGTGAACCGCCCTTTACGGGTTTTCAGTTCACCAGGATACCCTTTTTTGCCGAAGCCGCCCAGTGTAGGTTTTCAACTTCGCGGGTGTACATTTTTTTCAATTTTATCCCTAACTTTTGCCCGAACCTTTCATTCTGTTTTTGGTTCGCCAGGATGCCCCGTTTTTGCCTGGACTCTCTTTTTTCTGTCCAGCGGGTCTATTTTAAGCAAAGTATTTTTTAACTGCGTCCGAATTCACAGGCGATGCAAAGTCTTCTCCGTCCATGGTGGACAACAATAACGCTCCTCCTGAGAAGACTTTACTAACAACGTATGGCCCTTCGTAGTTGGGGGTCCACTTGCCCCTGTGATCTGCTTGCGGCGGGAGAATCCTTTTCAGTACAAGGTCGCCCGTCTGAAAGCTTCGCGGAAGTATTTTCTTGTCGTACGCTTTCTTCATTCGTCTTTGATACAAACGACCGTAGGCCAGAGAAGCTAGCCTCTTCTCATCCATCAAACTCAGTTGGTTCAATCTATTCGTTACCCATTCTGCCTCGTCCAGCTGAACATCTCGCAATACCCTCAGAGAAGGGATCTCAACTTCCAATGGTAGTACCGCTTCCATTCCGTATACTAACGAGAACGGAGTTGCCCCGGTTGATGTGCGTACCGTCGTACGATAACCGTGCAAAGCGAAAGGTAGCATTTCATGCCAATCTTTATACGTCACCACCATTTTCTGGACGATCTTCTTGATATTCTTATTGGCCGCTTCGACAGCGCCATTCATCTTGGGTCGGTAAGGGGAGGAGTTGTGATGTTCGATCTTGAAATTCTGACAGAGCTCCTTCATCATTTTGTTGTTCAGATTAGAACCATTATCCGTGATTATCCGCTCGGGAATCCCATATCGGCAAATGATATCTCTCTTGATGAATCTAGCCACCACTTGCTTCGTCACATTTGCGTAAGACGCCGCTTCCACCCACTTGGTGAAATAATCGATTGCTACTAGAATGAACCGATGCCCGTTAGAAGCCGTCGGCTCGATCTTTCCGATCATATCGATTCCCCACATCGAGAATGGCCATGGAGATGACATCACATTTAGAGGACTCGGAGGCACGTGTATCTTGTCAGCATAGATCTGGCACTTGTGGCACTTTCTTGCGAACTTGAAACAATCAGTTTCCATCGTCAGCCAAAAATAGCCTGCCCGCAGCAGCTTTCTCGTCATAGCATGCCCACCAGCATGCGTGCCAAAGGCACCTTCGTGAATTTCCTCCATGAGAAGCTTTGCCTCTTTCTCGTCTACACAACGCAACAACACCAAGTCGTGGTTCCTTCTGTACAAGACGCCATCCGGGTTCAAATAGAAATTACCCGCTAATCTCCTGAGAGTCTTCTGATCTTGACTGGATGCCCCAGCCGGATACTCTTTATTCTTCAGGAAATTAAGGATATCGAAATACCACGGTTTGTCATCAGATGCTTCATCAATAGCAAATACATAAGCCGGCCTGTCCAACCGAGAGATAGTGATCTGGGGAGCTTCGTTCCAGAAATTGACCTTGTACATGGAAGACAAGGTGGCAAGGGCGTCAGCCATTTGATTTTCTGCCCGTGGTACGTGATGCAATTCAACCTTGTCGAAGAAAGGCAACAATCTCCTTGCATAATTCATGTAATGTATCAAATTGGGCTGACGTGTCTCCCATTCTCCTTTGATCTGATTCACCACCAGAGCTGAGTCTCCGTATACGTCTAGATGTTTGATTCGCAAATCAATGGCTTCTTCAAGCCCCATTATACAAGCTTCGTATTCGGCCTCATTGTTAGTAACGGCAAAGGTCAATCGGGCAGTAAACGGGATGTGCGACCCGTGCGGCGTAGTGATAATTGCCCCTATTCCACTACCGTAAGCATTCACAGCTCCGTCAAATATCATCTGCCATTTGGACCCCGGCTCTGGTCCTTCGTCTGGTAACGGCTCTTCACAATCCTTCATCTTGAGATACATGATATCCTCGTCAGGAAAATCAAATCTCATTGATTGGTATTCTTCAATAGGCTGCTCCGCCAGATACTCAGACAGCACACTCCCCTTTATCGCCTTTTGCGAGACGTATTGAATATCATATTCAGTCAAGACCATCTGCCACCGGGCAATTCTACCTGACAACGCCTGCTTTTCGAATATATATTTGATTGGATCCATCTTCGAGATGAGCATGGTTGTGTGATTCAGCATGTACTGCCTCAAACGCTTGGCGGCCCAGGCTAGCGCGCAACAAGTTTTCTCCAGCATTGAATATCGAGATTCACAGTCTGTAAATTTCTTACTCAAGTAATAGATCGCATGCTCTTTTCTCCCCGTCTCGTCGTGTTGACCGAGAACACAACCCATGCTTCCCTCAAGAACCGTCAAATACATTATCAAGGGTCTCCCTGCCACTGGGGGTATCAAAATAGGAGGCTCCTGCAGATACTTCTTTATTTTATCGAACGCCTTTTGACAATTTTCGTTCCACGTTACAGCTTGATCTTTCTTTAGCAGCTTGAATAATGGTTCACACGTGGCCGTTAGGTGAGATATGAACCGGGCAATGTAGTTCAATCTCCCTAAAAACCCGCGCACCACTTTCTCTGTTTTAGGCGTCGGCATTTCTTGAATCGCTTTTATTTTAGCAGGATCGACCTCTATTCCTCTTTCGCTTACGATAAACCCCAGCAGTTTACCCGATCTCACCCCGAAGGTGCATTTATTAGGGTTCAGCCTCAGCCTGAACTTTCTAAGTCTTTTAAACAACTTCAACAGATTCACCAGATGCTCTTCCTCTGTCTGGGATTTAGCAATCATATCGTCAACATAAACTTCGATCTCTTTATGCATCATGTCATGAAAGAGAGTCGTCATCGCACGCTGATATGTTGCCCCAGCATTTTCAAACCAAAGGGCATCACTTTGTAGCAAAATGTTCCCCAAGGCGTTATGAAAGTAGTCTTCTCCATATCTTCTGGCGCCATTTTAATTTGATTGTAGCCTGAAAAGCCATCCATGAAGGAGAATACAGAGTATTGAGCAGTATTATCAACTAACACGTCAATATGAGGAAGCGGAAAATCGTCTTTTGGGCTTGCTTTATTCAAATCTCTATAATCCACGCACATTCGAACCTTGCCATCTTTCTTTGGCACTGGTACGATGTTGGCAACCCATGAAGGATACTTCGTCACAGCCAGGAAACCAGCGTCCCACTGTTTCTGAACCTCCTCTTTGATCTTCATTGCCATATCTGGTCGTGTTCTGCGAAGTTTTTGTTTGACCGGCGGGCAGTCTTCTTTCAGTGGCAGGCGATGCACAACCATATCTGTATCGAGCCCTGGCATGTCTTGATACGACCAAGCGAACACATCATTATACTCTCGGAGCATTTCGACCAGTCTTCGCTTGATATCACTCTGCAGTGCGGCTCCGATACGAATATTCTTCTCAACCCCTTCCGACCCCAAGTTGATAATTTCGATAACCTCGTCGTGAGGCAGAATGGCTCTTTCCTCTTGCTTCACTAACCAAGCCAGTTCTTCAGGAACGTCGCTATCTTCGACAACCTCTTCTTCGGTCTGGAATACCGGGTGCTCGAAGTCGGGACGAGTCATAGGTGGCTCAAGGATGTCATCTGAAAATGTCACCCTGCAAAAGAAAGGGTTAAGTGCTTCAAAATGCGTATAAAGCGAATAACCACATTGCCATTTTATTGAAAAATACAAAACAAGACAGACAGGGATTACAGTATTTGCACATGAAAAAAACGCCATTTATTTAACGATTAACACGCAATGTTTATAACAACACAACCCTAAGCAAATCCTGATGCCCCGGGCAAGACATCAGATTATTCAACAATTAATAAAGCAAAGCATTACTGTTTGAAAGTCACAGGAACAAGCTCCTGAATAGACCAGTTGCACAGTCCTTGTCCTGGCGTGCTTGGCTGAATCCAGGCATCCATATCACAGTCGCTGTCCCCTTCATCAGACTCGGAAGCAGCATTGACAGATTCATGGCATACTCCACTGGCAGAGATGGTGATTGACTTTCTGAAATGAGGGGCCCCCACGGAAGGAGTTGATGACGAAGGTCGGTACCCCAGTCCGAACCGGTCCATTTTCACAGGAATGTCCAACACTTTGCCCCAGCCCTTGGCTTCTCCTGCTTCCACTAGCGCTCGAGCTTCTTTATACGATGAGACAGCTATCTCTGGCACTTTGCTTGGCCCGGGACTCTTGTTCTTTATGCGCAAACCTTCGAATGCCTGGCATGGTGTCTCATGGATCTCCCCGTCGACTTCCACATATTTAAACGAAGATAGATGGCTGACCAGGATGTCTTCTTCTCCGCACACGGTGACTACGCTGTCTCCGACCATATACTTTAACTTCTGATGCAGGGTAGACGTGACTGCCCCTGCCCCATGAATCCAGGGTCTTCCCAGCAAGCAGCTGTACGCAGGCTGTATATCCATGATATAAAACTCCGTTGCAAACACTTCCGGCCCCACTTGCAGAGGCAAGGTAATCGATCCGAAGACTGTCCTCCGCGTGCCGTCAAACGCTCTGACTACCAAATCACTGGGTGTGCACAAGATTCCTCGAACATCCAGCTTCATCATTGCCTTCTTAGGCAGCACATTCAAAGACGACCCGGTGTCAACCAATACGTGCGACATTGTCGATCCTCTGCACTCCACAGATACATGTAATGCCATATTATGATCCCTCCCTTTCGGAGTCAAGTCAAAATCAGTAAAGCCCAGACTGTGGCCTGCATTTACATGTGCCAATACTCCTTCTAGCTGATTCACGGAGACATCCTGGGGTACAAAAGAAGTGTCCAGGACTTTCAACAAAGCATTTCGGTGAGCTTCCGAACACAACAGCAATGACAGAATAGATATTTTGGACGGTGTCTGCTGTAGATGCTCCACAATTTTGTAATCACTTTTCCGAATTAAGCGCATGAATTCTTCCACATCTTTCGATGCTGCTTCTTTTTCATTTGCTTGAACCGGAACGTTCTCAACCGCTTTCCCTTTTCCTTTCGCTAGTCTTTCAGCCTCCACTTCGGGAGATATAAAGATCCTGCCGCTCCTCGTCACGCCTCCTGAGCCAACAACATTATCCACAACCTCCGCTGACTGCTTGTTAACATCGATTTTAATCCCGTCACAATACACCTCCAGCCCATACGACCATGGGACTGCTCTCGTGTTCTCATACGGGATTGGCCCGGCTTTAGTTATGGTAATCGGTGGTCGCTGAGTTGGTGCTGAAATAGTGATCGTCTTCCTAGGAATCGTCACTGTAGCCACATCACCCCGATTATCCACTACTGCCCCTGCCGGCTCATCAGTTGCTGTTCGATCAAACTGCAATATACCTTCATCAATCAAGGCCTGGATGCCTTTCTTCAAATCCTCACACCCCCCAGCTAGGGCCCAACAATCTAAGCAGTACTCATTACAACCCGGGTAAACACCTCCTTGCAACAGTCGGCTCTTTATTTCGCTCAGCGGCGTCTTTAAATCCTCAACATTCATAATAAGATTCAGACCTTCCTCAGTCAGCACGGCGTTGGCCCCATGATTAGGCATGGGTTTCTGGACTATATTCGGAACTGCCGTTCCGAAGTTGATAGACTTGTTGTCCAAAAGATCCTGCACAACATGCTTAAAAGCATGACAACCTTCTATATCGTGGCCCGGGGCCCCAGAATGAAACTCGCAGCGCCTGCTTGCATCGTAGCCGAACGGGGGAGTTCCCGTTATCGGTGCCAAGGTTCTTTTCTCTACTAGATTCAATCCCAACAATGTCTGCAATAAATCAGCATAGTTAGAGGGAGGCTTCTCGAACACCCTTCTCGGCTTATTACCCTGGAATCTTCGCTGAGCTTGCTGTGCCCCCTGCTGAGGCTGCTGCTGCTGTGGCATTGGTTGCTGCTGAACCGATTGTTGTTGCTGGATTGGCTGCTGTTGATACGGAATAGTAACACTCGACACTTGCTGCGGCTGACGATATTGATTTCTTCCCCTGCCTCGGCCTCGGCCTCGGCCTCCAAATACAGCGCTAGCTTCGCCCTGACGGCGCCCACCATAAGCTTTCTTATTACTGCCAGATGCAGTTGATTCCTCGACCTGGAACTTTCCTTGCTTAATATTACGCTCAATCTTTTCGCCCATCAGAATCAGGTCTGAAAAACTGGCCAGAGACGTATGAAACAGCATATCATGAAACAGCCCGGTGAATGTGCCAACAAACATATCATTCATTTCTTTATCTTCCACAGGAGGACGGACCCTGGCAGCCATATCGCGCCACCTTTGCGCGTACTCCTTAAAACTCTCCCCCTTCTTCTGCGAAAGCCCGGCCAACTGGACCCGATTGGGTGCCAGGTCGCTGTTATACTTGTAATGGGCTACAAATGCCTCCGCTAATTGCTTCCAAGTCTTGATATCAGTTGGCTCCAACCCCATGTACCACTCTAGGGAAGGACCCGATAGACTATCCTGAAAGAAATGCATGAGCATTCTTTCGTCAGTGGAGTATGCAGACATCTTTCTGTAATAAGCTCGTACATGCACTTTCGGACACGTGTCTCCTTTGTACTTATCGAACGCAGGCGCCTTGAATTTAATTGGCACCCTCAAGCCAGGTACCAATCCCATAGTTGCCATGTCCAGACCCACAGCGCTTTGATTTAGGACTCCCTTCATTTGCTCTTCCAGCATTCTAATCTTTTGAGAATCATCCATCGGCCCTTCAAAACCTCCTCCAGAGAAGGCGTCCTCCTGTTGATCCTCTTGCCACATACCGTTTCCAGCCCCGTACCCATCGTACGCATTATTACGTCCAGCTCTGACCTGATTCATCCCCGGAACTCGGCCTCTGTTGCCGTACCCTTGAACACCTCCAGCAGGACCATAAGCCATAAATCCAGCACCGTTTCCGTTTCCAAAGCCTCCGTAACCCTGATTGACCATACCATAACCATCTTGCCCAAAGCCTTGAGCATTAAAGCCATACTTGCCAGTGTTGTCGAATCCCTGATCGTTAAATCCGAACCCAGTATTGACAAAGCCGTTGCCTCCGAGATTATCTCCCACATTGACATCACCCAGCCCGACATTATGGACAGCAGTATCATTTCCAACTCCGACGTTACCATTCACAGCAGCGGTAGCGTTGTTGAGATTAGCGGCAGGTATATTGACCACGGGCGGAGCCACTGGCGTGGGAGTGCCGTCTCCATGAGCGGTATCAACCCGGACAGACTGATGATCGTCATTACCATGACCAGCGTTGCGAGCCAACAGAGGCTGGACCATGGCCTGCAAATTCTCTTGCCCTTTTGCTATAGCTTCCATGGTTTGCATGAAGAGGGCGAGCTTCTCGCGCACATCCTGCATCTCGTTCTGAATTTGGTCCATGACTTTCCGACAGTTGGAGCGTGTAGAATAGCGGTGCGGATGTTGATCTGGAATCCTGTTAAGTACCTGGTACAGAGCAGGAGATAAGACACCATTCAAAGATTACCTGTTATGCAATATGAATATGAATGCAATGCAATGTGTCTGTGCATTAGGGAAGTTCATTCCCCCAGTTCTAGTGCGAAGGTGCCGGTGCAGTGACAGTGTTGACAATAGGAATATCGGAGCTGAATCATAGAAAGCCTCATATATTGCAGAGAGAATCAATAATCCCAGGGTACAATATCACGGAGAATACAAAGATGGCATGACCTCAACCAACAATCCTGGTGATGGTCAGCACTATGCAAATAAAGCATACAAATAACTACGTGAAATGATCAAGTCCTCCCAAAAGTCTGGTACTCCTCTATCAACTTCTTGGTCTCCGGATGGCTTGGTCGATCAAGCAGCCCTTCGACAAGCTGGTTTCTCCTCTTAAGGACACGGCGTACATCTTCAGTAGTTTCTTCCCATGTTGCTTCTCCGAAGCAATCTTCTAACTTTCGCTTCTGAGATACTGCTTCATCTCTGGATTTGATCGCCTTGTTCAGTGCATGCTGGACACTATACCGGGTCATCACTTCTTCCTCACACTTCTTGATGCTAGACTTCAACTTCTCCTCGAGGTCGGAAATTTGCTGCTTCAGCTTATCTTCCCTCTTCTTGTTATTAGTGAGTGTAGCATTCCAAGTCTTATTGCAAGAAGATATCTCTCGGTGTGCTGCGTCAAGCGCTTTCTTTTTGGCTTCCAGCATATCATGGGAACTTCTGAACTCTTGCCCCAGACGTTCGCGCTTTTTCTTTTCCTCCGTCAACTCAGCTCCTAACCTGTTTACCAGCTCGATCTGTTGTTGGAAAGCATATACGGCCTTGTTTTTCTCACTGCGTGCCTGGGCTAACTCTTGCTCTAACCCTTCGTTAATCTTCATCAAGGCTTCTTTCTCCCTCACAACCTGCTCATAGACTTCTCTAGAAACAGTAGTCGGCTCTGCTACCGGAACGGGAACAAGAATTGGTGCATCTGGAAATGGCATCCTCAACTGACTAGCCCTCTCCTGTATCCAAACTCTATAAGGAGCATAGGCCTGGCAATCGTTCTTACCTAACAGTGGCTTCCCTTTGCGGTTAATACGCGTCCAGGCATGTTGCAACTTGGCTAATAACTCCCCCTTTACGTCACCAGTGAAGTACAGAGATTCCTGTACTTCTCCCTCCTGAGGTGGATTCTTCAGCGCATATCCGAACTGGCGAATGAATAAAGAGGGGTTGTAATTGATACACCCCTTCCTTCCTATCAGCGGCACATTAGGGTACCCAGAACAACTGAAGATGAGCTCAGATCCCAACAGATCTCTATCAAACCACTCCATATCTTCCGACGATAGCCTCATCAGACGCTCCGGCCAACCAACCGGAACTGTAGTCTCTGCAACAGATCCTCTCTTAGGAAGGTGACTCTCAAACCACATACTCAACAAGGGTACACAAAGACGAACATTCTTCCCTCTTCCCTTCTCATTCTTATAATGCAGTGAGTGGTAGAGATCTCCGAGTAAGGTAGGTACAGGATTACCAGCGGCGAACAAGTAGAAAGCATCGAAGTCCACAAAATCCGGTATATTGGGGAATAAAACTATGCCATAAATGCACAAAGCCAACACAGCATTGAAAGCAACCCAGCACCCATTCTTGGCGTACTCTTGGGCTTTACCAACTAAGAACTGAAATGAGAAGCCTGGAACTCCACGGGAAACAGTAGTCACAAGTTCAGAAGCATCAACATGCAAGGCTCTTGCCAAGTCCTCCGGCTTAGGTTTGGCATCATAATGAATGAATGGAACCTGGTTCTGCACGGGCAGCTCAACATACTCAGCGTATTCCTCCAGAGTTGGTCCCATAATAAAGTCAGAGAACGTAAAACACCTCAAAGCAGGGTCATAGAATTGCATCAAAGCATACAGCCCATCTAACTCTACCTCTGTAGGTTTGCACACCAATCTCAATAATCTACCATAGCTCATCCGGAAACTCCTACGAACACCCTCATCAGCAAGAGAGATCAACCCAAGTAAAGGAACAATATCAGGCGTAGGCAATTTGTAGGCAACCGTTCTCCTTAAGCTAGTCATGATCAAACACTCAGAAGTCTGGGCACTAGAACTAGGGAAATGCAAATGCACCTGCAGCACAGACACACGTTAGTGAAATGCAAATGGTAATGGATATGCAGGCAATGCAATGCAAGTAACATTCAACAGGGACCAAAGCTGCAGCTGAATAGCCTAAACCCAATCAAGAAAGGTCTCAGATAGACCATCCAGAAGTCATCAAACCCTGGTCTCAGATAGACCTAAAATAAAACTCCAATACTGGTCTCTGACAGACCTCAAACCATAACTCCAACTGGTCTCTGATAGACCTCAAATCCCATCTATAATTGGTCTCTGACAGACCTGAGAACACACCTCCAAATGGTCTCTGACAGACCTCAGAACACATCTCCAAATGGTCTCTGACAGACCTCAGAACACATCTCCAAATGGTCTCTGACAGACCTCATAACTCTCCATAAATAACCAGGATCTCTGATCAAGAAATAACCGGTATCTGAAGGTCTGGTTACCTGCATAACCCTGAATCCCCTCGCAGGTGGGTGGCCCTATAACTGGCACAAGGTACGGCATCCTATGCGGTCGTCGGCGTCACAGACTTTCAGGGTTGATGATACGATTCCCAGAAGGAGTGGCATCATCAATTCCTGAAGAGGCCTCACTTAGCCAACTTCCAAATGATCGGTCCCCAGAGTCGACAATCCAACTAACCAGCAACCCACGCCAACCAAAGGAAGGGGCAGGAGGCCAACCAGAGGAACCTCGTCTGAGTGTAGATTTCGTGGGACACCAAAGCAAGCAAAGCAAGCGGGCGCCCACTAATTTCTACTCTAATTCTAGGTGCACTCAAGCCCAGGTCCGGCTTCTCACTCAATATCAGAACACCCGTCACACCCCAGATACAGCAATAATAATCAATATATAAAGCTGAAAATACAAGGTTAGAAATATACCATAACTCCATACAAAATCCTCGACGGGAAAACAAGCGCTAGGATTGACTCTCTCAAAGGGACGTTGGATCCCAAATGCATAAGAACCATCGCAGTCCTTAGCAGCCAGGGGACGTTGGATCCCCAGCAGAGTCGCCAGCTGGTGCTACTGCGAAAATCGGCGCCGGCTGAACAGAAGAGTCGCCACCGTGCGTTATTTATCCCACGGGAGGGAAAGGAAACGCTCAGAGTAAACCTCGCACAACACGGGAAAGGTATGGTCGTCGCAACCAAAACCTGGGTTCGGGAGTCGGTTACGCAAGGGGAAGGTATTAGCACCCCTCACGTCCGTCGTACTCGACGGGATCCACGCTTGTTTTCGGGTATGGATTGTTATTCTATCTAAACTATGGGTCGAGGGTTAAAAAGAAAATGAAAATGAAAATAAAAAATGACTCGGCAAAGTATCGCACTTTATGCCTACGTATTCCCGTCTGGAACGAGAAATCAGAGTCAACGTAGTTCGCCTACCTACGGGAAAGGAGGGGAAGGTTGCTCGCTAGGATATCGTATCCTATGCCTACGTACTTTCATACAGCATGAAAGATCAGAGCAAACGTAGTTCGGGCCACGTACGACACAAGTCTGTCTTGGTTGATTTTATTCCTTCTGAAAAAGGTTTTCTGATCAACAGTCCCAGCGGACAAAAATGACGCTTTGATGAGTTCACATTCTTTTACGGAAGAAGTGTCTTTTATTGTGTTTGAAATCTTTATGTGTTTTTCTGTTTGTTTTTTGAGAAAGAAAGAGACAGAACTCTAACCTACGGTTGCGAAGGGAAACAAACTATCCTACTGTTATCATGCATGGGTTAAGGCCTAGTGTCTATCATGCTCCTCTCTTGCACAGAGAGAAACAGAGATCCTACGGGATAGGCAGAAACAGAAACAATAACAGATATATACAGTAAAGCAGTAAAATGCATGGATGCAACAGCACAAGCGAGGCAAGGGAGTCCCACTCAACCTCGAACCTAGAAAACAATAGGCAAAAGTGAACAGGCTTCACTTTCAACCCAACAGGGTAAACAGCAAACAATACAGTCCAGAAAACCAATCAATACATCAGAAATGAAATACAACAGCAAAAGAAACAGCATCAGCAGCTCTCCAATCAGCTACAGGCTTCAACAAGCATCAATCTCCATCTTCATGGCCTTCAGGCAAGGGCTTTGATCATCAGTCTTCCATCTGCAATGGCTTTTCTTCAAGCTCAAACCTCCAGGGTGAGGGATCAGTCACAAGAGTGAAGTGAATGAATGTTATACAGTTAATTACCTACCAATGGTGGTTCATCAACTGTTAACATTAAGCAGAAAGTCTCCTCTCAAAAGTTCTATCTTTCAAATATATGCACTGATCCTTCCAAAGGAAGGAGGTGGATATTTGAAAGAGACTTTGAATCATAGAGGAAGGATGGATGCAGACAAGGCAATCCATGTTTGAGAAACAAACTTTCTAATCTAGAGCTCTGCCTAGCTCCTAAACCCTAGCCTCCTCAGCATCTGCTAGCAAGAACCTCCTCCTCAACTCTGATAGTTGATCTTCAATCTTTGGATCTCCAATGATCTCCATCTTCACAAGTCTTCAGCTTCCCCAGGGCCCCAGATAAACCCCCATACCCAAACAAGCAAGCAACAATCCCCAGAGGGCACACCACACCAGACAACAGATATACAGACAGTATTAATAGCAGTAGGGGAATCTTAACTTTTCTCTAAGGGGTCTAGTAACTACCCATAGCCCCTATAGTCCCATAACTAATCTATTCAAACCCTAAGTCCTATGGGAAATGAAATCAAACTTCTTAAGTTGTCACCTAAAACCCTAGTTTTGTTCATGATGTTCAAGCATTTATTAATCACCTAAAATTAACTTCTAAAAATGGGAACTAAAATATTTCTACAAGTTGAATATCTCATCTAAACAATATAAAAAGAATGACCAAAAAATATTAAAGCATGTAAGAGAACAAAAATTATTAAAATGATGCATGAGATGAATCTATTTAATATGACATTTATTTAGAAAAGATGAAAAAAATATGAAATAAAAATAAAAATGAAATTTTATTGTTCTATAATTTTCTAGACATTTTAATGAAAAAGATGTAAAAAGAATGAATTAAAATGCATTTTCTATGAATTTATTATGAATTTTTGAAGTTGATGAAAAATTAAAATGGAATTAAAAATAAAATTGGAATTAAATGAGGGAGGGGTGTTAAAAGAAACCACGCCCAGTTAAAATCAGAATGGGCCACACAATGGGGGGTGCGCGTAGCACTTTACACTAGGCCCAGAAAATACTCAGATTTAATGAAAATAAAAACGAGTTGGGGGTACGAAAAGTAACAGATATCACGTTCAAAAATGGAATGGGCCTAACATTGGGGGTGGGGATAGCATAAGGTTCTGAGGCCCGCCCGTTTCAATTAATGAAACGGTGCGTTTTGGCCAAGTCATTTCCCTCCACAAATCAGATTAAATATGAGCCATTGGATTGCCTGGGAAGTCAAAAGTCCAATGCCCAATACACGGCCACGATTGTCTCTTCTTCAATTGATCTGAACCTAGGGTTTTAACCTCCCATGGCAGCCATGCACGAGTAAACTTCACCTCCTCTGTTCTCACTCTACAATCCACGAATCCACATGCTGTAAACATGAAAATCATGCTAAATCTCTCCCTCTTCAATCCTGTGGTTTCAATTCAGTCTGAAATTCCATATATCACTCAACCCGATGGCATCAAGTTCCGGTCACCATGGAATTCCACTGATATGCATCAACACAATTCTCCCCCAAACTTAACCTAAACTAATCTACAACTAATGGTAATCAACCTGCGCTATCAAGCTACAATTATGATGCACTAACCTAATAGATTCAAGCCCTAACAGTTTGTTGCACCTGTTAACAACCATAACCAAATCGTTCCAAATTCATCCTAACTGTTCTCCTAACCACCTACATTGCATCTAAACTAACAACAACATGTTAAACTAACTGAATCAAGCAAATCGAATGAAAACATACCTGGTGTAAAAAGCTTGAAAACAGCTATGGAACTCGTGGATCTGAAGCTTCTGGGTGTTGGATCTTGATCAATCCTTGATGTATGTGATTCTGTATGCAATTCCTTGTTGATTCTTGGCTTGAATTATGCTGTCCAATGGAAACTTCAACTTTGATGTTCTTGAAGAAAGTGCTTGAGAATGGATGATTCACACTTGATCCTTGATTGGATGATGATCTATGATGATGATTGAACAAGATTGAATTGATGTGGATGAGAATTGGTGAAGAATTTGTGAGATTTGGAATGAAACTTCAATGTAAAAGAATGAGAAATTTTGTGGAATTCTTGGTGCAAATGAAGCCAACCCTTGCAAAATTCTCATTTCATGAATATATAGACCCCAAATGAACATTCTAGATCCATCTTGCACATTCCCTTGTTTTCCAACTTTGATCCATTTTGGTTATGTTTCTTCAATTACAAGTAACCAGAGATAACTTCTTTTTTTCCTTCTAAACTCAAAAAAGTGTTTGAACCATTGTTCTTAGAATTGTTTTTCCATTCAAAATCATATATTGGAAGTCTCCATTTGGACTTAGAAATCTCCCAAACCATTTTCCATCTTGAATTTATTCACTTTATAAGCCATTTTAGTTCATATTTTGACCAATTATGCAACTTCATGTTATGAGCTTCTCCAATAATTTGTGACCTTCTTTCTAGACTTAAAATCCCATTTGGAGCAAGTTTGATGTTGTAAGTTTTTCCATTTGAGGCCTCCTTGTATGAGTTTTGGACATAGGTTAAAATGACCTGTAATTCACAAATGCCCAAAATACCCTTTGCTTGCCAAGACCATAAGTTGAGTTCTCCACATCATATGAAGGCATACCATACCATTCTAGAAAGATAAGACAATGAGGAACAATTCTTGTGTTGACCAAGAATTCATTTGAAATCTCCTTGAGGGGTAAAAATTGCTTGGAAGTCAAGTCACTTTCACAGACAAAAATTCAGATACCTCAGATGACCTGTAACTTGTAAGGACCATAACTTGAGTTCTATAAATCTCCTTGAGGTCTTCCACCACTCAAATTAAAGGTCTTGAGATCCTCTACAAGTTTCATGTTGGCCAAGAAGCCATTTGAAGCTAGCATTTTGACTTATCTTGCTTGGAAATTTGACCTAAATTAGGGGATTTTACAGAGAAACCCTAATTTAGTAACTCCTCTTCTCCTTGATTTCTCTTGAATTCTCCTTGGCATATCTCCATATCCTTCTTCATATGTCCAATGATGAACCCCACATCTCTCCAATAGACTTGAATGCCCTTTAAATCAGTCAATTGACCTAGGGTTGACCTAGGGTTGACCCAGATGAAACCCTAGTTGACTGCCTTCAACTATAGCTCTTGTGCTTTCATCAATGACTTGTTTTCTTCTCCAAATGACTTTTTAAGTCTCTCATAATGTCTAGATGCTCTCCATGCCTTCACTTCACAGCTCACAACCCTCTTGTTGATCCTCAGATACCCTCAGCTAGGAGATGGCCTCAAGGCTTGATCTGCTGAACTCTTTGCTTTCAAATTCTTTCCTGATGACTTGAATAAGATTGACTTGGGATAATAACCTCTTGATAGGCCTCCAGAGATGAGAATAATGATTGGTCCCCTGTTGAATGACTTGCTATGCTTATGCTATGCAGATGGTTAGTCTATGTACATGACTCTATATGCAAATGCTAATGATATTGAAACATAAACCAAGTGAATAAGGTTGGGCAAATTTTAGGGTGCAACACGTATCACCCCTCTTGAATGTATGTGACGCTGATGATCGCATAGGATGCCGAACTTGTGTCAGTTTAGGTCCATACCTGTGAGCAGGGTTGGGTTTGTTGCAGGAAACCTTAACCTTCAGACTATCTGGTTTTCTTGATAGTGAATCAGTTTTGTTGGCATCAAAGGTTCTCATCATCAGATGTATTTGTTCTTGACAGAGCAGAGTTATGGTTCTGTATTAGAGGTCCTTATCTTTAGAGATGTATTTGTTCTTGACAGAGCAGAGTTATGGTCCTGTACCAGAGGTCCTTATTATCAGATGGGTGTTTGTTCTTGACAGAGCAGATTTATGGTCTGATACCAGGGTTTTCTTCTCATCAGAGATAGGGTTGTTCTTGACAGAGCAGTATTGTGGTTTTGTTGATACAGAATCTTCACCTTCATCTCTTCAACAGCACAGTCGTCTTGATCTCCTGCCGCATGATTGGATTTTGCATTGTCTTGCATACTCATTTGCATTTCATTAACGTGTGTCTGTGTTGCAGGTACCGTTTCCCCCGATTCAGGATTTCTTGCCTTCTATTGTGCTATTATAGGTTCTCTGAGGAAGACCGTGGCTTACAAACTCCCCACTCCCGATGTCGTTCAGCTGACTAGTTTGATCGCGTTGGCAGATGATTCTGTGAGAGATGAATTCAGAAAGTTTTACGGTAAACTGCTCAGTTTGGTTCATAAACCCTCTGTGTTTGAGTTGAATGGGTTGCACGCCCTGCTGCAGTTCTAAGATCCTCTGTTGAGATGCTTCACTTTCCAGGACTTTATTCTCGCGCCCACACTAGAGGAGTATGTTGATTTGTTAGGTGTGCCTATCAAGAGTCAGGTGCCCTTTGTTCATATGGATGCTGAGCCTGATCTGGCTAGTCTAGCTCCTTCACTTCACCTAGATGCCTCCGAGTTGGTCTTGTCTAGTTGGAACAGGGTTCCTGGTTTCTCCTTGCAGTTCCTAGTGGGAAAAGCTCAGCAGTGTGCCAAAGACGGATGTTGGGTCGTGTTCAACGCCATTCTTGCTCTGTGCATATATGGTATCATTCTGTTCCCCAATATGCCTGACTTTGTAGACTTCGACGCCTTCCACATCTTTGCATCAGGCATTCCAGTCCCCACCTTGATAGGAGATGTCTACCATTCTGTCCACTACAAAAACGAGAACAGAAGGGGCAAGAATGTCTCGTGCTGTGTACCCCTACTCTATAGATGGCTTGATAGTCACCTACCCAAGAAGGGTCCCTTTGCTTCGTCTACAGCCACAGCTGAGTGGCCTGAGCGCTTGATGAGCCTGACAGCGGAGAATGTTGCCTAGTTTGATAGAGATAGGTTGGGTACTGAGATTATTTTCAGCTGCAGCGGGTTTCCGAATGTGCCTGTGATAGGCAGGAAGGGCTGTATCAATTATAATCCATCTCTACTGGTCTGACTGTTTGCTTATGCTTTGAGAGCTCCGCCGAAGGATGAAGAGGTGCAGGAATCTCTGTACCTCACTGGTCTTCTAGAGGGGGATATGTTATCTAAGCTTCAGCACGCTTGGAATAGTATCAGTAAGAGGGGAAAGTCGTCGCTAGGAAAAAGTAATAGCCAAGCCTACGCTCCGTATGTGACCTGGATCAGAGCCAGAGCAGATATTATAGGGATGCCGTCTCCACCTGTCCAGCCAGAAAGCCCTCCAGTGATTGAAGAGCCTACCACGGTGCCTATTCAGCAGCATAATCAGGTGTTAGCTGAGAGAGATGAGCTGAAGAAGGCAAATGAAGAACTGGAGAAAGAATTGGCTCAACTCAGAAGCGAGAGAAGCGAAGCCGTTCATTCCTTCAAGAGGCAGACAGAGCTGGTGAACCAGTTAGGGACAGATTTGACTAAGCAGATAACTGAGCGTGAGCGCTTGGGTCGAGACTTCAAAGCTGTCAATGATGTACTGGCCACTAAGAAGCAGCACTTGGATGAAGCGTACCGGAGAATATCCAAGTTTAATCAGCACTAGAAGGCCATCCTAGCCAACGGCAAAGAACGGGAGGATAAGCTGAAGCAACAGATCTCCAAGCTGAAAGCCCAGGTGAAGGCTAGTGAGAAGAGGTTTGATGAAGAAACCGCTCGCAGATATGCCGCTGAAGGCCAGCTCAACAAGGCTCTTGCTAACCTGAAGGAGCGCAAACTGATGTTTGAATCTAAGAAGCGGAAGTTAGAAGAGTGTTTCGGCGAAGGAGCATGGGAAGACTCGGTTGAAGGTCTTCAATACACCATTATGCAGAGAGAGTTACTCGTCGAAGGGTTACTCACTCGGCCTGATCATCCAGAAACGAAGGGGTTGTTAGAAGAGTTTTGCGCCCATGGCCGTGCTTGACTATTTGTATTCCTTTTGTTTTGATCATTGTTGTATGTTGACCATCACCAGGCTTGTTGGTTGAGGTCACGTTATTGATTCAGCTTGTACTCAGTGACGTTGTGTACCGCCTTGATGGGCTTTCTTTATATATGAGATGTTTTTTTTCATGACTGGACTCGGACTTCTTATTATCAGCACTGGCACTCAGGCACTAGGATCGGGGGATATCTCCCTAACGCACAGACACACGTTTGCATTTGCATGAAGCATTTGCATAACGAGCAATTTGTCGTTTTTCTAACCCTTTGTGTATGCAGGTTGTTCCAGGATTGATCAGAGACCTATCCACCGCTATCCGACCAAAGAAAATCGAGCTAGAGCTATGGAGCAAGTGCAGACTGACGTTCAAGAGCTCCGAGAGAGGATGGACCGCTTCATGGAGCTCATGCAAGTGGTCGCCAACGGCCAGGACCAGCTCAGGACTTTGGTCCAGCCTCTGATTTCAAGGGTCGACAGCAATGGTGTACTTCATGGTGGGACTGTGCCAACCCCTCCACCTGTTGAAACTCCTCAGAATGGCGTCCCCGTGACCGGGGGGAATGGCAGTGCCAACGGAAATGTAATCGCTAACATGGGACTCAACGGTAATACGACTGGCGTCGGTAATGGGAATTTTGAAGCTAATGTCAATGTTGGACTAGGCAACAGCAACACAGGTGTTGGAAATCTGTATGGGCCTCAGCCATGGTTGGAAGACCGTCAAGACGATGTGTTCTCATAGAGAGGTGCTGAAGGGGAGCTGACTGCTGAAGCACGGTTAAGGTTTAAGGCACTCGAGGACAAGATGAGGAATTTCGAGAACCAGAACACCTTGGGTGTTGACATGTCCAAGTTGGGACTGATTGCTGATTTCAAGGTGCCTCCCAAGTTCAAGGTACCCAACTTTGAAAAGTACAAGGGCACCACTTTCCCTCGCATCCACCTGAGATCATACTACTGGAAAATGTCAGCTCACTCTGAAGACGAGAAGTTGCTGATGCACTTCTTTCAGGACAGTCTGTCCTGGCCCTCCCTGGAATGGTACATGAGTCTGGAACCTACTAGTGTGCACACGTGGAAGGAACTTGCTGAAGCATTCATGCACCATTACCAATATAACAGTGACTTGGCTCCGAACCGAGTCCAACTGCAGAATTTGTCGCAGAGGAACAACGAAGGGTTCAAGGAATACGCCCAACGATGGCGTGAATTAGCAGCTAGGGTTCAGCCGCCGATGGTTGAACGGGAGCTTGTTGAAATGTTTGTAGCCACCCTCCCAGGGGTTTATTACGAGAAATTGGTCAGCAGTATGTCTGGAAGCTTCTCAGATCTCATTATCACGGGTGAGCACGTCGAAAATGAGATCAAACTGGGGAAAATTCAAGGTGATCTATCCTTAGCCGGAGGAGGAAAGAAACCATATGGTGGCAAAAGGAGGGAAGGAGAGACGAGCGCCGTGTCCAACGCTCGAAGGAAAGGCAAGGGCCAGCACCAACAGGTGGCCAGTATAACCATTCTAGCGGTCCAACAGCCACAGCAGCAGCAGCAGCCGAATCAACAAGGGTACAAAAAGTATCAGAACAGGGCACCTCTGTCGAGCCGTCACCTCGAGACGCCGCCCATGTCTTATGCTCAGCTGTTACAGAATCTGCTCCAGTTACAGCTGATCCAGAAGAGAACCCTGTCTCCCTTGACCGGGGCACCTCCGCCAGGTTATGATGCGAATGCGACTTGTGAATTTCACTCAGGGGCACAAGGCCACACGATAGAAAATTGCAAAGCCTTCAAGCACAAGGTGCAGGATATGGTGGACGCTAAGATCATCAATTTCTCAGATAATGTGCCAAACGTCACGAAGAACCCTATGCCGAATCATAGGGGAGGTGGAGTAAATGCCATTATTGAAGACGAGAGCTTGGATTTGTTGACTGATGTCAAAGATCTGAAGACACCGCTTAGCTTCGTTAAAGCCAATCTGATGAAAATAGGTTTCTTCCCGGGCTGCGGAGAACTGTGTATGGGCTGTGCGACTAGTCCTGATGGATGTGAACAGTTGATAGAAGGGATTCAGAGTCTGATGACCGAAGGAATCTTGCAGTTTAGCCGAAGGACCGAAAGCGGATCGGGAGAGGTAATGCTGAAGCAAGATGATGAGGTTGCCACCATCACCATCCCCCGTCGGACGATAACTATTTTTGCACCCAGGCCGCCCACGATTACCATCACCAAAGCTGGGTCGATACCCTTCGAAAGCACCAATGTTGTCCCATGGCATTATGGGGCATACGTCTACTGCAACGGGCAGAGGTTAGAACTGGAACCATCTGGGTCGTCTGTGGATAACCTAGTGGGAATTTGCGGAATCACTCGTAGCGGGAGAGTATTTGCTCCACCTGAGATCGTGGCAGACAAAGCGGACAAAGTTGATGTAACTGACAAAGGAAAGAGTAAAGTCTTTGAAGAAACCCCTCGTGGGGTAGAGAAGGACTTACTTGTTAAAGACGCTGAAGAGTTTATGAGATTGATTAAGAAGAGTGACTACAAGATCGTGGATCATCTCCATCAGACACCCTCGAAAATTTCCATCCTGAATCTGTTGCTGTGTTCTGAGGCACACCGCAACGCGCTGCTGAAGGTGTTGAACGCCACGTATGTACCACAGGAAATATCGGTCAACCAGTTGGAAGGGGTCGTAGCCCACGTGAATGCTGGAAATGGGTTAGGGTTCACTGACCTGGAGCTGACGCCAAAGGGAAGAAACCACAACAACGCCCTGCACATCTCGATAGAGTGTAGGGGAACGATTATGTCTCATGTGTTGGTGGACACGGGGTCGTCACTCAATGTTCTTCCGAAGAAAGCATTGATGAAGTTGGACACTCGAGGATTGATCTGCACACCCAGTGATCTGGTGGTGAAAGCGTTCGATGGAACCAAACGTCATGTTTTCGGGGAGGTGACGCTACCAATCCAAGTGGGGCCGGAAACATTCGACGCAGTCTTCTACATTATGGACATCATGCCTGCCTACAGCTGTCTCTTGGGCCAGCCATGGATCCATTCCGCGGGTGTCGTGACCTCCACGTTGCACCAGAAACTCAAGTATGCTGTCGTAGGTAGCATCGTGACTGTATGTGGCAAGGAAGACATAATGGTGAGCCATTTGTCGTCCTTCAAATACGTTGAGATGGATGGGGAAATCCATGAAACCCTATGTCAGGCGTTCGAAGCTGTTAAAGTCAAGAACGTAGCTCCTGTAATCATTGAGAAGCCAGAGATGACTCTCTCTTCCTTCAAGGAAGCCCGGGCCGTTGTCCAAGCTGGATCCACCCCAGGATGGGGGCGAATTCTAGAGATACCTAATAAGCAAGACAAGTTTGGGTTAGGATACTCTCCTACGGCTGAAGCCTCCTCTTCTAGCAGTGTGTCGCGAGGTAAAGGGCCGATCCAGTTTACAAGCGGCGGAGTAATATTCGAAAGTGTCAACGCAGTGTCTGAAGACGGCGAAGACAACGACTGCGACCTGGACTCTTGGATCCAGCCAAGCAAACCAGGCGGGAGCCTCAACAACTGGTCCATCAGGGACATCATCCAAGTGACAGGCAAAGAGTAATGATTTACTTTTTCAATCATTGTACAACCCTACGTCCTACCCGGGGCATAGTGGTTTTATTGTCAGGGCCTTGTTTGATTATGTACATGCATTTTATCAATAAATCAAAAGGCGTTTCTTCGTATTCAAATATTGTGATCTCTGTTATTCCTGTTTTATATTTGTTTTGAAAAACAATAAAATGGAAATGAGGTTTGTGCTAACCTACATATCCTTGTTTTAAGCTTAACCCTTGTTATTGCAGGATCCACATAGCAGATGACATCGACTCTGGACCTTCTACGACTCACTTCGACTTCGATTGCCCGATCTATCAAGCCGAAGAAGAGATTGATGAAGACGAAGACCTTCCCGAAGAGTTGGCCCGCTTGTTGAAACAAGAAGAGAAAGTTATTCTGCCTCACGAAGAAGAGATTGAGATTGTGAATTTGGGTTCAGAAGAACTTGTCAGGAACGTCAGGATAGGGGCTGCGTTGCAGAGTGATGTCAAGCAGAGATTGGTCGAGATGCTGAGAGAATATAGTCACATCTTTGCTTGGTCATATGAAGATATGCCCGGACTTGACACTGACATTGTGGTCTATCACTTGCCGCTGCGAGAAGATTGTCCTCCCGTTAAGCAGAAGCTTAGGAGGACGCGACCAGATATGGCCGTTAAGATCAAAGAAGAAGTGCAAAAATAGCTTGATGATGGCTTCTTAGCGGTCACTACTTACCCTCCGTGGGTCGCCAACATAGTGCCTGTACCGAAGAAGGACGGTAAGGTACGAATGTGCGTCGATTATCGGGATTTGAATAGGGCGAGCCCTAAAGATGATTTCCCGCTCCCCCATATTGATGTGTTGGTCGACAATACAACTCAGTTCTCCGTGTTTTCGTTCATGGATGGCTTCTCCGGTTACAATCAGATCAAGATGGCGCCGGAGGACATGGAGAAAACTACGTTTATCACACCCTGGGGAACATTTTGCTACAAGGTAATGCCTTTCGGTCTGAAGAACGCAGGGGCCACTTACCAGCGAGCTATGGTTACTTTGTTTCATGATATGATTCATCATGAGATTGAAGTCTATGTTGATGACATGATTGCAAAGTCCCAAACGGAGGAAGGACATCTGATCAATTTGCTGAAACTTTTTGAGAGGCTTAGGAAGTTCAGGTTGAGGCTGAATCCTAACAAGTGTACTTTTGGAGTACGGTCCGGAAAACTACTGGGGTTTATCGTGAGTGAAAGAGGCATCGAGGTTAATCCTGCGAAGATTAAAGCAATACAAGAAATGCCATCGCCAAAAACAGAAAAAGAAGTTTGTGGTTTCCTGGGCAGAATAAACTACATCGCAAGGTTTATTTCTCAGCTCACGGCCATGTGTGAACCGATGTTCAAACTGCTAAAGAAGGATCAGGCGATTATCTGGAACGAGGATTGCCAGAAGGCATTCGATAAGATAAAACAGTATCTACAGGAACCTCCGATCTTGATAACCCTAGTGGTCGGACGACCCTTAATCATGTACTTGACAGTTCTTGAGAATAGTATGGGGTGTGTTCTCGGCCAGCACGACGAGACGGGCAGAAAGGAGCATGCCATTTACTATTTGAGTAAAAAGTTCACAGGTTGTGAATCTCGTTACTCGATGCTGGAGAAGACGTGTTGTGCACTAGCCTGGGCTGCCAAACGTTTACGACAGTACATGCTCAATCACACAACCATGCTAATTTCGAAGATGGATCCGATCAAGTACGTCTTCGAGAAGCAAGCGCTTTCGGGCAGGATTGCCAGATGGCAAATGGTTTTGACGGAATATGACATTCAGTACGTTTCCCAGAAGGCCATCAAGGGAAGCGTATTGTCTGAATATCTTGCCGAACAGCCGATCGAGGATTATCAGCCGATGAAATTTGAATTCCCTGATGAGGATATCATGTTTCTCAAAGCAAAGGATTGCGATGAACCGTTGCCCGACGAGGGTCCAGATAGGAAATCCCAATGGAAATTGATATTTGACGGGGCGGTTAATTCTTACGGAAGTGGCATTGGGGCAATCATCACGACTCCCCACGGATCCCACATCCCGTTTACTGCGAGACTGACGTTTCCAGTCACCAATAACGAAGCGGAGTACGAAGCATGCATCATGGGTCTAGAAGAAGCAATTGATTTGAGAATCAAGAACCTAGACGTATATGGTGACTCGGCACTTGTGATTAACCAGATTAAAGGGGAGTGGGAGACTCGTCAATCAAATTTGGTGCCGTACATGAACTATGCCAGAAGGCTACTTCCGTTCTTTGATCGAGTGGAACTCCATCATGTGCCCAGAGCAGAAAACCAGATGGCTGACGCCTTAGCCACGCTGGCTTCGATGTATAAAGTCAATTTTTGGAATGAAGCTCCAAGAATTGTCCTTTCTCGTCTTGATAGACCTGCATTCGTCTTTGCGATCGAGGAAGCCTCCGACGGCAAGCCATGGTTCCATGATATCCAAACTTTCCTTATGACTAAGGAATATCCTGCGAGAGCGTCAACCCAGGATAAGAAGACTCTGAGGAGGCTGTCTGGAAATTTTTATCTCAATCCTAATGGAGTTTTGTATAAAAGAAACCACGATCTCGTGCTACTCAGATGTGTAGATGAGAAAGAAGCGAGTATGCTCATGGAAGAAGTCCATGAAGGCACATTTGGTACGCACGCCGGCGGGCATGCTATGACGAGAAAGATCCTGAGAGCAGGATACTACTGGCTGACGATGGAATCAGATTGCTTTAAATTCGCGAAGAGATGTCATAAATGCCAGATTTATGCTGATAAGATTCATGTGCTGCCGTGCCCGTTAAATGTCATATCCTCCCCGTGGCCGTTCTCCATGTGGGACATCGACATGATAGGCAAGATCGAGCCCACTGCATCTAACGGTCATCGCTTCATTCTAGTAGCTATCGACTACTTCACCAAGTGGGTGGAGGCAGCCTCATATGCTAATGTGACCAAGCAGGTGGTGGCTAAATTCATAAAGAGGGACATCATCTGTCGTTACAGAATTCCCGAGCGGATCATTACTGATAATGGTTCGAATCTGAATAACAAGATGATGAAGGAGCTGTGCCAGAGTTTCAAGATTGAACACCACAACTCATCTCCTTACCGGCTGAAGATGAATGACGCCGTTGAAGCGGCTAATAAGAACATCAAGAAGATTGTACAGAAGATGGTTGTGACCTATAAGGATTGGCACGAGATGTTGCCATTTGCATTACACGGTTATCGTACCACGGTGCGTACATCAACCGGGGCAACTCCTTTCTCATTGGTGTACGGTATGGAAGCTGTCCTACCGTTAGAAGTTGAGATCCCTTCTTTACGAGTTTTGGTTGATGTGAAACTCGACGAGGCAGAATGGATTAAGAACCGACTAAACCAACTCAACCTGATGGACGAGAAAAGATTAGCATCGATTGCATATGGTCGTCTGTACCAAAGCCGAATGAAGAAAGCTTATGATAAGAAGGTGCGTCCTAGAAGCTTTCAGACGGGTGATCTCGTCCTGAAGAAGATTCTTCCTCCACACTCCGATCATCAGGGCAAGTGGACTCTCAATTACGAAGGTCCGTACGTCGTCAGCAAAGTCTTCTCGGGAGGAGCCTTGTTGTTATCCACGATGGATGGCGAAGATTTTGCATCCCCGGTGAACGCGGACGCAGTTAAAAAATACTTTGCTTTAAAAATGACCCGCTGGAAAGAAAAATGGGGCATCCCGGCGAACCATAAAAAAGAGAAAAAGGTTCGGGCAAAAAATAGGGATATAAAGAAAAGAATGTACACCCGCAAAGTCGAAAACCCGGATGGGCGACTTTGGCAAAAAAGGGTATCCCGGTGAATCGAAAACCCGAAAGGGCGATTCGGGCAAAAGTTAGGGATTTGAAAAAGCAAATGACTGCGTTCCACGTATGGACTTTCATTGTTTAGTGGTTTGGAAGACCTGAGGGCCGTTTATCTGAATCAATCTCTTCTGAAGCTGAAGCGTCGGAGAAGTATCGAAGTCGAGTGGGTCATAGAGGGATCAACTCATGGTGTTCGTCTACGCCTCATTGCCGACATTTGTATATACTGATGTATATTTATGTTTTTATATTTGCGCGGCTTCCTCATTCCAGGAGCTTGCATCTGCTGTAAAACACTTTCACCCATTCAGGGGTTCATCATCAATAAAATATATACTATTCAGCAATTCTGTTTGCCTGTTTAGCATTTATCTGTTTTGTTTGCGAAAAAGAACGCCGATGTTTTTGATAAAATGCGCATACTTAAACTTACTGGCCTAGGCCACTGATTGTTGAAACAGTGAATTACTTGAACATTGTCACAAGATGATAACCTTGATAGGTCCCTTTGAGAAGGGTATCTTGTCTGTGTGTTTGTGTTGTTGCAGGAATAGCCTATTCCGGGCAGTACGCCGTATGTTTCCCAAGCAGGATGATTCCCTCTTCTCCAGCAAGTTCAGCAGCATCTCCCCATGGAGTCTGAACATGAGACCGTAGGCATTGATATGTCTCCCCAAGCAGAGAAGATTCTCTCCCCAACCAGATGTATCCTGAAGGATCGTTGCTTCCCCAGCTGAGTCATATACTGAAGTATGCGGCTTTCAAAAGTACAAACTGAAGTCTTCAGCGGAATTGAAATTCCCCACAGAGTCGTATTCTCCCCTGTAAGCAGGATGATTCCTTCTTCCCCAGCCGAGTTTGCATATCCCCAAGAGAGCCGAGTCCTTAGAAGCCGTTCAGGCCATGATTGGTTTTCCCCAGTAGAGTGTTGAGTAGTTGATGCTGTGTTTCCCCACCGGAGTCGTTATCTCCAGGAACGTGTTGTTGAGAATGTCGTGCAGTTTATTTCTGCGATTGACATCGTTTTCCTCAGCAGTTGTGGTTTGAATACCCAGTTGAGTGGGTTCAGGTTCTCGTAGAGCTTTATTCCCCTGCAGCAGTTGACTGAAGTTCGTTTCTCCGGGTGGAATCCAATTGAGATTGGTGTGACTGTTTCTCCTCGGCAGGATGAGTCCTTCCTCTCCACCAGAGTAGTTCCTTCTCCTTGACAGGAGGTTTCTCCCTTCAGCATTTATTTTGCTGATGGGGTCGTAGCATTTTGCATGATTGCATAGCATTTACCCTAAACGCGTAGCATTTCCACCGTGTGGAGCATTGCGCCATTGTCAATCATATGCATATGAAACATGAGCTAGGTTGTTACCGTTCTTGTTTTGCAGGTATTCCCCAACGAGGTTGATTGTTTAAGATGATTCTTAAAAGCCCCAGTGAAGTCACCAGAGAGGGTTGCTCAAGTTGATGCTTAGAGTCCCTGGCAGAGTGTTTGCTCAGGATGATTCCTGAAATCTCCAGCAGAGTTATTGGTTCAGGATGATTCTTGAAGTCCCCGACGGAGTTACTGGTTCAAGATGATTCTTGAAGTCCTCAGCGGAGTTGATTCACTCAGAACGATTTTTGGATCCCCGAAGCAGAGTTACTTGATAGTTCTCCAGAATCCCCAGCGGAGATGTGTTCTCCCCAGCAGGTTTTAAACAGAGAAGTTGAAATTTCCCTTGGAGAATTGATGATTGAAGTCTGGCAGCGATGCCAAAACCCCTGACTTACTGATGAAGTTCAACTGTGATGTCGAAGCAGTTTGCCTAGCTGACGCAGGGTGCCTGACGGCAAAAGATTGTATATCCTTAGTGGTTCCTGATTGATTAAGGATTCCATTTGAAGACTTATTGACAAAGTTCAACTGTGATGTCGACGCCGTTCTCTCAGCTGATGCGGAGTGCCCGACGACGAAAGAATAGATGTCCCTATTGGGTTCATGATTGACCGAGGATTCTATTTCAGACTTGTTGACGAAGTCCGGCTGACGCCCGAAAATTTCTTTGAATGCCCGACGGCATAATTAACTTGATTGTTAAAAAGTTCCTAATGACCTGATGAGTCCCGAGGAATTCTTCTGCAGTGGCACAGAACGCCCGACGGCAAAATCAGCCATCATTCACCAGTTACCGAGCAACCGGTGATCCCTTATTGACTTACTAATGAAGTCCGACAAAGATGTTGTTGACGTTCCTAGCGACATGATGATTCCATAGGCGACGATAAGGAATTCTTCTGCTATGACGCAGAATGCCTGACGGCATAATCAACCATTCATTACCAGTTACCGCGTAACCGGTGACCCCTTGATGACTTGAGGACGAATTTCTACAGCAAAATCAGATGATCATCCTGACGGAGATTTTGAGATTAGACCTTTCACCGGTTACCGTGTGACTAATTCCCCAGCAAGTTGCCGCGCAACTATCATGTTCAGTTTTGAAGATGTTCATACCAATCAGAGTATCGTTTACCTGTGTGTGGTTGGAAAATCATCAGTTACCGTGTAACCAGTGATCCCTCAATGATTTGAGGACGCAATGATATCAGATAAATCAGAGAATCATCCTGACGGAGGTTCAGATCAGTATTTCTCCAGCTAGTTGTCGTGCAGCTATTGTTTCAGTTTCCGAAGATTAGTTCCCATCAGAGTACCGTGTACTTGTGCAGTTGGCAAATTTCAGGGTTTGTTGGTATTCAACCGTCTTCTACCTTGATTGTGTGAGAGCCGTTTGCTTCTCACCCAGTCAGGTCCAAGCCGTTTGAATAGGGGCAGCTGTTACACCCCAAAATTTGACCAACATTTCTTTACCTAGCTTATGTTTCATTTCATGCACATTAGCATTATCATTTGCATTTCATTGACATGTGAAGCTAGCTAAGAAGGTTATTCAAGTGCTCAAGGGTTGATATCCTTGTCAGAGAAATTAAAAGATCCTCAAAGAGAGTGGTTGGAGCCAAGTGTGTAGGTCTCCTAACTGGAAAGTTGTGGAAAGCCATCAAATGATTCTGAAGCCATGATGTTGGACTTGAGGTCTTTAGAGAGCTCATGAGAAGTGTTGAAGATCACTTTGAGGCCTAGACAGGTCATTGTGCAAGATTAAGAAGACTCAGCCATGAGTGGTGCAATTAGGGTTTGACTGGGTCAACCCTAAGTCAACTGATGATGTGAAGAAGGTTGAGACCTAATCCAAGAGCCATGTGATCATGGATTGATGCATTGAGATGTGATAAGGATGATTCCAAGGTTAACTCATCATGATTGAAGAGCTTGAGAAGTTTCAAGCTAGGGTTTCTAAGGCTTGACAGTGTAAAATCCCCTAGTTTGACCCCTATCTTCAAGGCAATTTAGCTCAAGATGTGATTGTCATCTCATCTTTCCCCCAACATGATTGTTGTAGAGAATAGTCTTAGCCTTAATTTGAGTGCTAGAAGTCTTTGATAGGATTTGTAGAACTCAAGTTATGGCTTTGACAAGTTACAGGTCATCTGAGGTATGTGAATTTGGAGCTTGAAAGTTATCCAACTTGCATGAAACTTTTGCCCTAGAAGGATTATTCCTATGAACTTTTGGTCAACATGAATGTTGTTCCTTATTCTCTTAGCTTTCTAAAGAGTACTAGAAGTCCATTATTGGATGTGTAGAACTCAAGTTATGGCTTAAAATGATGTTTTAAGGCTAGTCAAGAGGTCATGAGAGGTTGGAATTGCTTGTAACTCAAAATTGCAAAGTTGGCTTAAAAAGGAAGAATTAAAGTTCATTAAAAAGACCAAATTTGGGATTTTTCATTTAGTGACCAAATGAGACAAACCTATATGTCATTTTGATTATAAAATGCATTTTAAAGACAATGGCAATGTCACTTTTCTCATTTGAGGTCAAGATCATGGAGTTATATGTTGTTACTTAAAGCTTAAGTTACATAACCCAAACTATGCATAAGTGCAAGACCAATGCTCCAATCCATCAAAACACTTTCAAAATCTCATGTGGAGAGAATTTGGCTGAGAATGAGGGCAAATGCAAGCTGCTAACATAATTGGTATGAGAATGGCATGAGATTGAATTTTCCATGACATGAGATATTGAAATACTCATTGGATTGATCTAGAACTTTCTAGATCATTCATTCATGTCCTATATATGATTGTGAAGTGGTTCAGAGTAAAGGTTGGTGAGAATTGAGAGAGGAGAGTGAGATTGCATTGTGAAAGTTCTTCTTGCAAATCAAAATCTGTTACAAGGTTAGAGGCCATTTCAGTCCAAGAAATTGATCTCAATAGCTTGCTCTGAGGTTAGTGATTGATCCCAGATCAAATTCAAGGCCAAATTGTGGAGGATTCGTGAGTTAGCCATTGGAGTTGGAAGCTTGCAACTCAGAATCGGGTTCAAGAATCCAGGGCATTTCAACTCTTTTCTTTGCATACAGAAGGTTGATTGGAGGTTAGTGAAGGAATCTGCAAGTTCTTGAGGGTTGATTTGAAGGTTCAACCACTCTGTTCACACAATTTTACCAGGTATGCAGTTCTTATTCCATGGCTCAAATTAGGTAGAATCAATGGGAATTATTGTGTTAGATGCATTGTAGATTGATGTAGGAAGGTTTTTGGATCATCAATTTGGAGATTAGTGACCAATTAGGGTTGTTGCCATTTTCGGTTGAGATTGTGTTCTTGCGAATCTTTAGCTTTTAGAATGAATTAATGGCATGAATGAATTCCTGAGGAAATTTGGGACAAGATTCATCAAGGAATCGTGGCCAATGGTGGACTCTAGAGAGAGTTAGGGTTGTGGAAGATTGATCGGAGAAGTCACCGGCGGTGACTCTAGCACGCGCAGGTGAACTGAGTTCAGAGATTCAAAATGAGGAAGATGATCCCAGAGCCATTGGATTAGGGGAGGACCTTTGACCAGGTGAGGATCCGACGGCCACGCGTGAAGGAATTTTGTGAAGGATTCTGAAATACTATGAAACGCAGCGTTTCATTTATTTGCTGGTTTTAGGCTTAAGTCAATAGTTGATACTCCCACCCCCTTATGGCCCAGTTTGGATATTGAACTGAGTTTTTATGCTATTCACACCACGCGCCTTTCATTTTCTTTTGATTTTATTTTTTATTTCATACATGGTTATTGGAAAATTCATAAATAATGAAAAAATAACTCAATTAATTCCATTCTTTTTGCCATGGATTCATGATTGAATCTAGTATTTTTTAGATAAAAAATATTAATATTCCATGCATTTTCTGATTTTATGTGCATTTTGGAATTTTTATTGATATTAAAATAATCATGGTTGATGCTTGATTTTGTTGAATTTGGTTTGATAATGTGATGATGATTTTTGCCTTGATTTTTTGTGTGTAGATAGCATAGATATGCATGTTACCCCTAGATTTTTCTCACATTTTTGTGATGAATATAAGTGGTATTTTTAGGTTGAAACTTTAAGAGCTCCATTTTTAGGGTTTATGGTTGATACCTTATGATTTAGGTTTTATATCTAGCACTTGGTAGATGATTCAACCTCTGATTTTTGTATGGTAGATTCATGATTGAACTAGGGTCCTTTAGGAATTTTTGTAGGAATTTACAATGTAGTTTACTATTTTTGTTTGATTTTAGTTTAGGTGCTAACTTTGGATGATTCTGATGCACTAATTCAACTAGAATGACTTCTTTAGTTCCCTTAGATTAGGGTTTTGTCTCTCTTGCTATTGGATGATGTTGAAGACAAGCTTGGGCTACCATGGATTGCTTGAAGAAGCTTGGATTTGAAGATTTCCCCTTCTTATGGGGTAGTGTTGATCAGGTGTTAAGATTAGGGTTTTGTAGGCAGAGCTTCTAGATAGATTCTTTTCCTTCATAAACATGGAAGACATTGATCACTTCTATTCTTCCCTATGATGTAAGGTCCCCTTGTAAAGGCCTCATCCCTCCTTTGGTAGGATGTGTGGCTCTTTACAAGTTGGTAGAACCTTTGAGGGTCCCTTTCTCTGATGATAGGATGCTTAGTGGTGACCTTTGGTCCTCACTCTGCTGTCTATTATCCAAACCTTGCTCTTGATAGATGAACGTTTCTCCCTTGCTAGAGGATGGAGTTCCTTGCTTGAAGAAGATTGAGTGCTAGAGGATGGAGTTCTTTGCTTGAAGAGATTGAAGGATAGGAGTTGATACTTCTTTGTGTTTTAAGATTACCCTTAGGAGCTGAAGCTTGTAGATCAGGAAGAGCAAGTTGATACTTGTAAGGAGGAGAGAGCTGAAGCTTGAAGGTCCAGAAGAACAAGTTGACACTTGTGAAGAAGATCAAATTGAAATTGAGTGAAGAGCTGAGGCTTGAGGAAGAGAGAATAAGTTGATACTTATGTTGATGCATTGAGAGCCTGAGGGGCCAAGTTGATGCTTGATATTAGGAGTGAAGCCTGAAGGTGGAATTTACTGAAGAGCTGAGGCTTGAGGAAGAGAGAATAAGTTGATACTTATGTGGATGTATTAGAAGCAAGTTGACACTTGCTATTGAAGATGATAGCCCTAAAGAGCAGTTACAGACTGATGACTGAACTGCTGTCAGAAGATTGCTTTGCTGTGGGAGCTGTTGATCTGTTTTCTTGTCTGTTTGCTTTCTGTGCAACTGTATTGATGTGACTTGTTTGATTTGATTGATGCATTAGAATAAGTTCATATTTAGATTGTGTTAAGCTAGGAGCATGATTGCACTAGAGGTTGAGTTGCTCCCTCTGCTTGTATTTTTACTGTATGGCTTTGCTTGCGGGTATTCGGTAGAGCCCAACTCCCTTGCCTATGTGGTTTGTGATTTGCTTGATGGAATTTTATTTTTCTTTCATGATTGCAGTTATTCATATCTGGCTTGAGGTCGAGACGAGCTTGTGGAGGCTGATGCCCCACACACATTTCCTCCCTCACTTGCATTGCATGCATTTTACTGTATATCTGTTTACTGTTTAAGCTGATGCTTTATCTGTTTCTGTTTATCATTGACATGATCCCCTAGGAATCTCACTTCCTTTGATAAGGAAGTGATGATTAGAACTTTAGGTTGAAACCTATGCATGATAACTTCTAGGAGTTCCCTGTTTCAAACCTCAACCATAGGATGAATCCTTGGCATGACAACATTAGGACTTGATAGTCTCCCCTTAGTTGAACCTGTTCGTTCTCTCTTCTCATCTCAAAACAAATCAAAATACAGTAATAAAAGTTAACTGATGTCGTACGTTACGAGCCTTAAGCTATCTGAGAAAGGGTTGTCGGAGAGTTTCTTTTCGACAACTTGGATGTTTAGTATGGCACCCTTTGGGTGACATGCGACGCATTCACTCTCAGGTCATAGTCTCTAGTGCGATATTGGTTGCAAACATCCATAAAAAGCAGTTCTTTCGTAAAAGACAGAAAACAAACTTCAAACCTTTTTGCCCCGTGGGCCCATAATTCAAAGGAAGCTTTTCTGAAGAAAAGAGTGTTGTTAACTCCCAGTTCTACCGCAAACGGTAATGCATAAGTCTCCAAGGATCGAGCTGCGTACATCCAACTGCTGGAACTGTTTGTTAACCCTACTCGAAAAATAGATGAATCTAAACCCGTAAGCCGTATTATCCCGAACTACGTAAGCTCTGATCTCTCATATCTGTTGAGAGTACGTAGGCACAATACTGACGTATTGGCGAGCCACCGTCCTCCATCCCGTAACCCGTAGTTAGCCGAACTACGTTGACTCTGATTTCTCATTCTCTGATGAGAATACGTAGGCATAAAGTGCGACGCTTTGTCGAGTCATTTTCTTTTCTTTTTAAGCCAGCCTTGATAGGTAGATAGATAAAACTAACCCGTCAGATAAACACAACAAGCGTGGATCCCATCGAGTACGATGGATGTGAGAGGTGCTAATACCTTCCCCTTGCGTAATCGACTCCCGAACCCAGACAATGGTTGCGAAGACCTTGTCTTATACCTTTTCGTCAGGTTTTTCCGATCGTTTCCTTTCCCGCTCTGAGGGATAAATAACGAAAGGTGACGAATCTTCTGTTTTGCCGGCACATTATTTTCGCGGTAGCGACAGGTACATCCCAAAAAATTCATGTGGTCGATTTTTCCACATTCTGGAATATCAAGTTAAATCAAATTATGACTATAACCAAGTAGAACACAACCTTTTTTTTCTTCCGAGATTGAGTGTGACAATGGCCGTCCTAAACGAGATAATGAATTACTAACATTTATGTAAATTTATTGTATGACGTCAGCATGTGCAAACATGTCTCCTCCGTGTGATAATGGTCGAATAAGTGACTCTTAAGACCCATTATGATAATTAAGTACTTTGATAGCTTTTGTCCTGTATCGAGCAGGTGAAAAGGGACAGGTTGAATTCTTTGAAAGAAAACTATCTACTTTGACTTTTACCGTCCAACATTATTAGGAAGATCTTAAAGTCCCACATTGGTTGGAGATAGAGCATTGAAATAGTTTATATAGAGTGACACCCATCACCTTACCAACCGGTTTTGTAAGGTTGTGTTAGGCCAAACTTTAATATGGTATCAGAGCCTATCAATCCCAAGCCCAAAAAGAGTGTTGGGCGTGAGGGGGTGTATTAGGAAGATCCTAAAATAGTTTATATAGAGTGGCACCCCTCACCTTACCAACCGGTTTTGTAAGGTTGTGTTAGGCCAAACTCTAATAAACATCGATAGAGATATCAAATTATGTTCTTGCATGAAAACTAGGTGCGGACTTATTAAGTTTTGATAATTTCTCTTTATGTTGGCAGATTTAACTCCTCTAATATCTCTAGGATTAAAAAGATTTTATGTCATTCTGAACAAAAAGAAAATGATAAAGTTGAGTTAAAACATGCTTTTTATAAAAGCGGCTTTGTTGTTGACGGAAACTCTTAACTCTTAACGTTTTGAATATGAATTTTTTTTCTCTTTAAACTATTTTTGTATTGTAATACTACTGGTCATTATATTTGATTATAGTGTCTTGAACAATAACATCTAGTTATGTTTGCATGAGGTGGATGAACATTGAAATTAAAAAAAGGAACATGTTGTAGAGTGAGAGTTGGGTGGTTCGACTGTGATGAAGACACTTTAGAAAGGAGATAGAGCTATAAACTGTTTATCCAAACAAGTCCAATGTATCTGTGCTGTTATGTAAGTAAGAAATTGGCGGAAAGACTATATAAAAGAGTGTGAACTGAAAATAAATTTTTTTTATCCATGGACAGTTAAAAAAATTATAAAAGGATGTTACTAATATGCTTTTTGTAAACGGTTTTGCATAATAAATCAATTATAACACAATTATTTTTCATCAGTTTTTGGGACTTCCTTGCTTAAAATCACTTCCCTAGCCAATGGTTGCGACGTGGGTAAAACACGCCGGAAATGCAATGGTGGAAACTTTTTCCCACGTGGAAAATACGTCACAAAGTTGTGACAGGTTTACCACGTCGCAAATCACAAAATAAAGAAGAAAACTTCCCACGTGAAAACCACGTCACTAATTAGTGACGTGAAAGACATGTGGGAACTCACCTTTACCAAATTACTCTGCACGCTTCCCTGATACAAAGTAAATTTAGTACCCATGTGATTCCCACGTCACAAAGTTGTGACCTTGTTATCACGTGGGAAACCTCACAAAATTAATATTCTTCCCATGTGATTCTCACGCCACTAATTAGTGACATGGGATTCACTTCACTATTAAATTTAATTATAAAAAAAATAAATAATACTAACTGAAAGTTACTATAAAATTAAAATAAAAATTAAATATTAAATATAAATTTAAAATTAAAATAATTTTTAATTAAAATAATATACATTTAAAATATATAAATATTTAGTCACATGATAAAATCTGTTTTTCACATGATAAATATTTAGTCACATGATAAAATCTGTTTTCTATAATTTATTCTTCTAATAAAATCTGTTTTTCTATATTCACTAAAATATTTTTTATTATACTAAAATAATAAAGTAATATGTACTAATATTTTTTATAATAAAATCTGTTTTCTAACCCAACTCTCAAAATTTCAACCACAACAACACAATACACAATAAATATAAACAAATTTAGTGTGTAGACCTAACCTCCTCAATTCTCTCTTTTTTTTGTTATTTCTTCCACTTAAGATATCAATTTTGTACGATAGCATAAGTGTGATTGGTGTGTTAAGTGTGTGTGACCTAACCTCTTCAATATGATAGCAAAATTGTGATGGATGTGTTAAGTGTGTGGGCTAACACCTAACATGTATAATATCCATCTCATATATTCATCTCGACCTATGTTTCATATGATATATTCTAACCCAAAAACCACTCATTCAACCTCCTATCATATATTATCTAAAAACTAGGGGTGTACATATGTTATAGGTATTTAGTATAAATAATTTGCCAATGGTATTAAAAAAATTATAGATTGTAGACTATTGACTCATATGTATTCAAAGTTGATATTTCAAATGCTAATACGTGTTTTAGTTCTAATACGTGTTAAAGTAAAATATAAATCACTAAAATAATATATTATACTAATATATATTTAAAGTAATATATATTCACTAAAATAAAATCTGTTTTATATTATACTAAAATAATAAATTCACTAAAATAATATTTTTCTATAATTTATTTTTCTAATAAAATCTGTTTTTCTATATTCACTAAAATATTTTTTATTATACTAAAATAATAAAGTAATATGTACTAATATTTTTTATAATAAAATCTGTTTTATATTATACGGAATATTTTTCTGTTTTTCTATTTTTCTAAAATAAATATTTTTCTATAATTTAATACCATTGGCAAATTATATTCACTAAATACCTATAACTTATATTCACATACACCAAAATCTAAAACTTTAGTTAAAATTTTCTATAAAATCTAAAATCTAAAATTTTCTATAAAATCTAAAATCTAAAATTTTCTAACATATTCTAACAACAACACAACACAGCACAACACTCAAAGTCCAATTTTATTTTCAACAAAAACAGTACATAACATATTCTAACATATTCTATTTTTGCTTTGAACACCCAACACAACTCAACATAATACATAACATATTTTATTTTTCTAAATTTTCAACAACAACAACACAATACAAAATAAATACAAATAAATTAAAATGTATAAATACCTCTCAGCAAATTAAACACTCAAAGCTTTTGATGTTAGATCTGGAAAAAAAAACAGTTAATAATAATAAAAATATAAAATAAATACTAAGATAAAATAGTTAACCAACAAGTGCTTCACCTTAAAAATTTCGTATGGCTAATGGAGTAAAAATGGAGCTGGAGTAAAAATGAGGGAGGGAGGTAGCAGAAAAAATGAGGGAGGGAGGGAGGAAGGAAGAACAATGAGAGAAGAAACAATGAGGGAGGGAGGGAGGAAGGAAGAACAATAAGAGAAGAAACGGAGAAAAGAAGAATACTGATTCAACCCTAGAGAAATGGGTTATATTTATGATTGAGGTTGCGAAGTGGATTTAGATTGGGAAGTTTCCGACGTGGCAAATGGTTCGGAATATAGCGACGTGAAATATGCTTCGCAAGTTTTCGACGTGGCATTAAGGTCGGAACTTCCCAATATTAAATTATAACCGTTGTTGTGCCCTTTATGCCAGTTTAATTTTGAAACTTGCGACGTGGAAACAGCTTCAGAAATTTGCGACGTGGGTTTGGCTTCGGAACATTCCCCAAATATTTAATTATTACCGTTGGTCCACTAAATGCCAATTTATCTCAGTGGTTGCGAAGTGAAACACACGTGGGTAGTTTGTGACTTTCTAATCACGTGGCAAATAAAATGACTTTTTTGAATTTTAATTTTCCATATGATTTACACGTCAGAACTGAATATTTGAAAAATTCAAACTTCCCCCTTCTTACTATTCCAAATTTGATTTTTGATGTTGAAACTTTATTAATTAAATATTTTAGTGACATGGTAATCACTTGGCAACACTTTTTTTCACATGATTACCATAATTTCCCATATGATTTACACGTCAGAACTGAATATTTGAAAAATTCAAACTTCCCCCTTCTTACTATTCCAAATTTGATTTTTGATGTTGAAACTTTATTAATTAAATATTTTAGTGACATGGTAATCACTTGGCAACACTTTTTTTTCACATGATTACCACGTTTTTTTCCACATGATTCTAAGTAATTAGAACTGTGCACTGTTAACTTGCGGCAGGTTTTATAGTTTTAATCAGGTCAACTCTTCATCTCAGTTTGGCCATAAACCAGTTATAAAATGTTCATTTCTTATTCATTGAATAGCCTTTCATTTAGATCTTGGATAACTGAATTGCATTGTTTCATTTGATGAAAATGGTGTGATATGAGACCATAATCAACAAATATCAGGGCATCTGCATGGAGAAGAGTTATGGATTGCATCAAGATGGTTTATTTTTCTATGCTACAATGCTTAACGTCAAATGAATGTTTCTGCTGTCAATTAGATCAACTTCTAAAAAACAGTTTGTCAAATAGTTTATTCATTTAAGCAAACATTTTAAAATCTTTAGAAAAAATGTTAAATAAACACACTCATATAAATATCGTGTTTACTTATCGATTGTATTAGGTTTTACTAACTTTTCTCAAACTCTGCAATAATAGAATGACCTTCCAAAGAAAATTCCCTGCAGCAAGTAATTACAAATTGCATTATCTCCAACTGTTTTGACTAAAATTCTATTTACAAACTGCATTAAAACAAAAACTTATTAACAATTTTATGAGCTATAAGCAAACACGTCCACATCCACGAGGCATTTTCTTGGAGCTCAAGTCTTGAAGATCCATGGGATTGTAAAAATGGGGGGCTATCTCCAGCAACCAGTCTGGCTTTATCTCTGTGACTTGCCTCATATACTCCTTAGTTGTGAGTGCTAGCTCATGGTATAAAACCAATTTAGGAAGAATCTCTACCAGCCCCGAACTGGGATGTATGTGGACAGTCTGTTGACCTTTCACCAGTCGATAAGATCCATACTTTTGTAGTCTTGCAGTGTGAGGGAAAAATCCAGATGCTATGGATTTCTTTATGGCATCTAAGTCATTAGAATTTGAAGTTAGTTCGATCTCAACCTTCTCCAATAAACCTGCAAGCTGGTCACGGATATCCCTAGCACGTTTCATGCTCCTTATCTGTATATAGTTCTCATAACACCATTGCTTTGAATAACTGGCCTCCTTCCATGAATTGTAGATCTTTAGATTCGCAATGTGATCACCAACATCTCCGGTGTGAAAATTCATTCTTGCATTGTCTGCGTGTACTTTTTTATCCTTTGGCCGGTAAAATATTGAGTTTCCGGTTGAAAGCATGGCAGCGATGGTTATGATCTCGTCAGAACATTTGAACTTTTCTGAAGCAACAATCATTTTTGACAACATAGGATCAAGTGGGAACTCAGCCATCCGTCTACCTACCTTAGTTAACTTGCCATGCTTGTTTGAAGCACCTAGATTATATAAAAGCTCCATGGCTTTGATGATGGAATCAACTGGCGGAGGATCCATAAATTCAAAATGCATCAACTTCTCACAATCGATACCGAGACTATACATGGTTAACAGTACATTAGCGAGACTAGTCCGTTGTATTTCCGGAGGAGTGTTATCGTCCAACTCATTTTCAAAAGCAGAAGCAGTGTATAGCCTATAGCACTTACCTAGGCTTGTTCTTCCAGAACGACCGGCTCTTTGATTTGCAGCAGCTTTTGAGATTGGAGTTACCAGTAAAGACTCCATTCCAGTCTTTGGATTATAACTCTTCATCTTACAGAATCCTGGATCAATGACATACTTGATCCCATCAATTGTCAACGAGGTTTCTGCAATATTGGTTGCGAGCACAACCTTTCGAGCCCCTTTAGGTGTGGGTTCAAATATTTTAGCCTGTAATTCAGTTGGTAGATTGGCATATATAGGGCATATAATTAGCTCGCCGATTTTAGCCTCGAAAGCTCTCATGCGATACTTCAAGATTTCTTCCACTGTTTCAATTTCTTCTTGACCGGTAAGGAATACCAATATATCTCCAGAAGGTTGAGTGGCATGGATTTGAAGCGTGGTGACTACGGCGGCATCCAAGTAATTGGCCTCTGGTGCTTGGGTGAAGTAGATTTCAACTGGATACCGCCTCCCAGGAATATTGAATTTCGGAGCAAAATCAAAGAAAGTACTGAACTTATCTGCATCAAGAGTAGCGCTTGATATCAGCAACTTAAGATCAGGCCGAGCAAGTGCTAAATCCTTCAACAAGCCAAATAAAAGATCGGTCGAGAGCGTTCTTTCATGCGCCTCATCCACCATTATGACGCTGTAAGTTTCTAACTGAGGCTGAACAAGGAATTCCCTCAACAACATTCCATCTGTCATGTATTTAAGGACGGTCTTCTTGGAAGTGCAATCCTCAAATCGTATGGAGTAACCAACTTCATGCCCTAGTTTAACACCCATTTCTTCGGAAACTCGGGCGGCAACACTCATAGCAGCAACACGGCGCGGCTGAGTACACGCAATCATCCTTCCATCCTTTGTATAACCAGCTTCATGGAGATATTGAGGAATTTGGGTAGTCTTTCCGGAACCAGTTTCACCGACAATGACAATTATCTGGTGATCACGAACACTTCGAAGTAATTCATCTCGGAAAGAATAGATAGGTAGGTTTTTTCTCTCCTGTTGAAGAGCCTCTAAAACTGAACTCTTAGCTCTAGATTTTTCCAATGCAATCTTTTGTTCGAAATCATCTCCATCCATCAGTGATGCTTTGATAAAACCAATTTGATCTTCAAACTCAAACTGGTAATTATCGTCATCAGTAGGGCTTTTATTTTTGGATCCAAAACTAAATGTTGCTTTTTTGATTTGATTTTCTTCCCAAGGAACTTGTTTCTCAGAATTTGGATCAGTGTAACGTTGCATAGCCACAGAAAACCTCTTCTCTTGATTAATTCCAATTTGGTGATCATCGTATAGTTCCGGCAATCTATATTCATCCTTACCGGCAGCATCTAACCCTATCTTGTTTGCAATTACTTCATAAATCTGCTTCTTGTGCTCAATGTCACGATATTCATAGTCGGAAAGCTTGACACCTTCGAATAGATATTGTTCATCGAATATGTCATCTCTGAGTGATTGTAATTTCTTTTCTTCTCGCTTTTCTAAGTAACATTGTCTTGAAAGTTTTCTGAGAGTTTCAACCTCTTCTCCTCTACTCCTCTTCATGTTTTTCAAACAGGAGAGAAATAAGGATTAGGCTGATAGAAGAAAAGTAGGAGAGAAAGAAGGATTAGGTTGATAGAAGAAAAGTAAGAGAGGAAGAACGATTAGGGCTAATAAATAGCTCAGACTCGGTCCAAGGGGTCCAATTTTTTTAAAATTAACTAAAAGATATAAACTCTATCCCCAATAACAAATTAACTAAAAGATATAAACTCTATCCCCAATAAACAAATCTGAGATTTTTAAAATTAACTAAAAGATATAAACTCTATCCCCAATAACTAATAAATAGCTCAGACTCGGTCCAAGGGATCCAATTTTTTTTACTAATAACTAATATTTAGTTCTAATATAGAGGAGTATATTTTATTATAGTGCAATTTTTATTGACCATCACCAAAAACATGGCACTGCGCGGTTTTGATAAATTAATTTTTAATTTAGATTTAATTTGGAGAGATAATTTATTTAAGATAAGTGTTTCTCAATAAAAATTAAATAAGTTTGCATTATTATTAATTGAAAAAATATATATAAGTAAAATCAATTAAAAGAATTAAATAAATAACTTTAAAATTTAAAATTCAAATAATAAAATGTTAAAATTTTACATTAAATTTTATTTTAAAATTCGTTTAAAGCCTCCTTGTGTATTAGACTGGTCCTGATAATAGCTAACTAATAGGGAAAAACAAATCTAAAACCAACTTTTAAAATCTTCCCATTAATTAAAAGATATTAAAGATTTGAGTTTCTTTTTTTTCTTTTAATAATTTAATTCAAGCTGATATCAAAGATTTGAATTTTTTCTTTTATTTAATTATTTTGTATTCAACGCTTTTGATGCTATTAACTCAATTCAATAATGTTATAATTATCAACCCCATTTATACAAAAAAAAAATCAAATTGATTCTGCAATTCAAGTTTCAATCCTAAAACCAAAACCATATTTTATTGTACACTCTATATCTCTATTAAAAAGTAGTTTTATATATTTTTTAAGAATCTACTATAAATAGTATTGTTAATTGTTATAATAAGTCTTAGCAAAATATATAACAAAAATATTTAATTAATTATAAAAAGTTAATGTAAAAAATCTATATCATATTAATTTGTTTTTTTAAATGAATAATAAAATTTCTTTTTTTTTTTCCTAATAGTTAGACACATGAACTAATAATGAAAATTATAATTTTATTTTAAATATACACTCGAAATTGTTAGAATTATTTTTTTAAATATTTCAAGCCATCTAATTTTCTGATTTGATTTATCTTCTATTTTAAAAAGATTTATTAATGATATTTATATAAATACACATATTTTATTATTTTTTATTGATTGTTGACAAATATCTATCCAATATTTTTTTAAATATTTGTTTGTTCTTTGTTTTTTTTTATGTTTTATTTTTTTTGAAAGAAAGAAGGGCCGAGTCCAAAAATAAAAGATTACATAACACTTAATTTAAGAGTTTCTTTATATTTTATTTTTTTTGAAAGAAAGAAGGGCCGAAGTCCAAAAATAAAAGACTACATAACACTTAATTTAAGAGTAAAGACAAGTGGATACCTAACAATCCGGGTTTCAATATTCTTATACCAACTCAGGGTGTCAATGAGAACACAAAAGTGAGCGAGTTTATAGATGAAGATCTGAAAATCTGGAAGAAGGAGGTTATTGAGAACTGCTTCGATCTTGAGGATGCCAAACAAATTACCGACATTCCTCTCTCTTTAGGTGATCATGAAGACAGACTCCTTCGACACTATGAACGGAATGGGGAGTACTCTGTGAAAACTAGTTACCATCTCTGTCAGAATTTAAAGGTTGCTAGAGTCTCAGGTCCTTCTGGTACTTCTTTTCAGTTCCTGTGGAAGGAATTATGGAAAGTAAATATTCATGCTAGAACTCGTAATTTTCTGTGGAGGTTGGCTAAAAATGCCCTTCCCACCAGGGAAAACTTGGGAAAGGAAGGCATCCACCTGGAGCAGTTATGCCATTTCTGCAATGCTGAGGCGGAATCTTGTCACCATCTATTACTGAATTGTGTTTTTGCTTAGCAGATTCTCTTTTCTTGTGTTCTGGGTTACAAGGCTCCGATGGACATTAGTATTCAAGATTGGCTCGAGAAAATCCTAAGGTATGGTGACTTGCTGAGCATACAATTGATGTGTACAATGCTGCAGAGAATCTGAAAAGCTCGTTGTGTGCTGGTGTATGAGCAGAAAGTGTCAAAGCCTCATTTGGTGGCCCTTGATGCTCTGAACTTTGTGGATGATATCAACAGGTCTAATCCAGACTTGGGGAGGAGAAACGCTGACAAGACGGTACCGGATCTAAATCAAACCGTGGGGAAGTGTTTTGTGATGCAGGAATTTTGGAAGGAGAGACAGTTTTCTTTAGTTGCATCATTAGGAATCCTGATGCTGATATCTTCCTTGCTGCTAACAAAAAATAATTCAGGATTCACTACTGCAGATATATGAAATTACACCCGATTTTTCTACATTTAACACCCGTTATTGGTGGGTGTGAATTCAACAGGTGAGAAATGTCTGACAAATTTACACTCGTTTTTAAACGGGTGTAAATTTAATGTTATATTACACTCTTTTTTCACTACAAGAAAATTGGGATTTTACGACACAAACATTGCGACAATTACTTGATAATGTCGTAACTCTCCTTTAGAGACGGTTGCCACGACGGTTTACACCAACCGTCCTTTTATTTTTTTTAATAATTAATAAAGATTGCGACGGTCATAACATATACCACCCTAAAATTAAGGTTATCACGATTACATCAACCGCCCTAAAATTAAGCTTAAGACAATTACATCAATCGCCCTAATATACATGTCACGGCAGTAAAAAAACGGTTACCCCCTAAACCTTTCAAGACACCTATTAATTCCCATTAAACATTTGAAAAATTTATCAAAGATCATGACGGTAAAAACAACCATCGCCCCCTAAAATCTCCCAACACTTAACACATTTTGTCAAAGGGCGCGACGATAACCTCTCCTGTTGTCACCCTAAATCGCTTCACTAACGTAATATTTTTTTTATTACATAACAGTGCAATTTTTAATCCCCACACAAATAATAATTATAATTATAATTTTCTCTCTGATTTCTAATTTCCTTCTTTAATTTTTAATTCCCTCTTTAACTTTTTAGTTCCTTTTACGAACCCTTTTTAATTTCTTCACAATCCCTAAGAAAATCAAACAATTTTTGCATACCCAAGTAATTCAAACTCAATTCCTTTATCCACCGCCTTTCTCTATGCTGAAATCTTAGATCCTCGTCTTCCTTTTCTTCTTCATCCTTATTCTTCGAACCCTAAGATTCTCGACCATCTTCTCACTCACATGCATATTTTTCACTCGTTGTATCCATTGGTTACGGTGGCCGTCAACTAGGGTTAGTCTCCTATAGCATTCTTCCACCATCGCTCTCCATTCTTCTCTTATTGCAACCCGTTCTCTCACTTTTCAGTTTTTCTGGTAAGTTGATTATTGTGTGTTTTAGTTCTATTGTTCTCTATGTTTCTAAGTTATCTAAGCCAATTCTTTTTAATCTTTCCTTCAATTTGTATTTTCCATATTCAACTTTTTGAGCTCTGTCAAGATTTGTTCTTAATCTCAGTTTAATTTCTTTGCTTAACAATGCCTTTTCCTCTAATTTTTTATGAAATCAGTGTTGGATTTAGTGTTATTCATAGGTTTTCAACATGGTTAGAGATTTTTCACATGTTAGCATGAGTTTATAAACTAACATGTTTTTTAACTTATTTAAAATCCTTGTTTTAATACTTTTGATTTCTATTAGACCCCATTTGCAGTACTTTTTCGAATGAGTTTTTTATAGTGATTTTTTATTCTAGTTTGCAATACCTGCATCTTATTTTTGGCTTTTAAATGAAAAAGGAGTGTGATTATAGTTTGACAATGATTTTAGATTTTGTTTGATTACACAGTGATATACAACAGCAACAAAACCATACTTTTCAATGTGGGCTCCTATGAAATATCTCTCTATTTCAAATTAGATGAGTGTCTAACTTACATAGCTTAACATTAGCCCATGGACTTCCCATTTTTTGATCGTCTAATGTGATTTGTAGGAAATTGTGACTAAAGAGGATGGGATGGAAGCTCATAGATTTTTTTCTAATAATTTCAAGGTTCAATTCCACCCCTATAATTTTTTGGCATAGTGTATTTTGACTATTGCATGAGGTAAATAAAACATTGCATCCATTTGTGCCCCTTTAGCAAGCTTGGTTTCACCTACCCTGTATCTTTTATTTTTTGTTTTCAGTTCAACAAAAACAAGTAAAAACTTCAACAACTATAAAATGAGGATGCGTTGTTGGTAGTAGTGACATAAGGTATGAGTTTATGAGCAGACAAAGTAGTACAAGGTGGACACTAGTAACAGATCATATTAGAATATTGAACGATCTTTATTATCATGATGGAATTAGATAACCCAATGCATAATAGATTCAGATGATCTCTGGTAGGCCGAAATAATTTGGTATGATTGAAGGGAATAATGTGTTTTATTTTTTTCAAAAACATAAAGCTCGAGAAAGACTAGAGAAAATGTTCACTTTTGATGTTAATTTTGTTTCTTCCTGCATCCAAAAAGCCACCAAAAAATAACAATATTAATTTGTTACTAACTTAAAAGTTGATCATCATAAACAACAACCCATTATTCACTCATCAATCATTCTAATTATAACGTTTCATTTTCTATATAATACAGGACTTTCTTCTGCTTCACGTACTTCTACTAAAATGGTTACTATAGGTCAGTTTAGAAATTATAAACATGGATATGTGCCTATGGAGCAGAGTATTTAGGTAAGTTAAGATTGTGATTTATTAGATAACATAAGCTTTAATATGTTTCCTCTCATTTTATTGTTCAATATAAATAAAACTCTGCAATGATTTATGCCCATGGTCATATTGTAAGTCTTAACTAATAGGGTATAACTATAGCCATCAAATAACACATTATTCTACATTTAGAAAATTGAAGCTTATATCTTTTCATTAATAATACTTTCGTATTAAATTGATATTTCATATATCAACATCATCCTCTGTATTGGCATGATTTTTCTATATTAAAAAAAGTAAAGCATGTATCTAATTGAAACAAGAAAAAAAAAAGCTAAAATACTAGATAGTCTATCAAATTAGTTTATAGATGATCATTTAGAAATTTGATTCCTAAGTTTGTTCATAATGTCACAATTTAATATCATTATTATCATTTATAATATAATGTAATAATGTAATGGAGATTAAGATAAGATGAACTATTGATAAAGATTTGCTTCATGCACTAAAATATGGGCATGTATAAATTAGCTTCTCATTAGTATATGGGATGTTTCATGAATCAAACAACAAATGACTAGTTCGGCTTTTATTGGATATTTGGCTTACAATTTGAATAAACTTTTAATTAAATTTGGGATTTGGGATTGTTCTTGATGCCAGGGACTCACAGGATAGATAATATGTATGTGTTATGAAATAACACTACTGTGTGTGGTATTTGGGACTCCTCCTAATCCTTTCAAATTTTGTTTCTTCACACACACAAAAATTGTAAGAATGACACTTGGGTCCTGCCCATGAAAGGTTTAGGGGGTTCTTTGTAGGGGTGGCAAAATGGATGGATTGGATGGATATGGATTGGATTGCTAATGGATGGATTAAAACAATCCATTAGTCCATTAAAATCCACTAAAATTTTATTAAAATTATCCAATCCGATCCATCCATTAAAAATAAAATCCATCCAATCCATCCATTAACATATTTTTAATGGATGGATATCCATCCATCCAACTTTTTTTTTAATTTCGTAAAAATAAATATTTTTTTTTCAAAAACAAATTAGTTTTTTATTCTGAAAAAAAAAATCGATTTTTTTTCCAAAAAAAAAAGTCGGTTTTTTTTTCGAGAAAAAATTTTATTTTTTTTTCGAAAAACAAATCAGTTTTGTATTCTGAAAAAAAAAAAAACGATTTTTCAGAAAAAAAGAAGTCGGTTTTTTTTTCGAAATTTTTTTTTTCGAAAAACAAATCAGTTTTTTATTCTGAAAAAAAAAAACGATTTTTTTCAGAAAAAAAATTGATTTTTTTCCAAAAAAAAAGTCGGTTTTTTTTTCGAGAAAAAATTTTATTTTTTTTTGAAAAACAAATCAGTTTTTTATTCTGAAAAAAAACCGATTTTTTTCCAAAAAAAAAAGTCGGCTTTTTTTTCGAGAAATTTTGTTTTTTTCGAGAAAAAAATTTATTTTTTTTTCGAAAAACAAATCAGTTTTTTATTCTGAAAAAAAAAACTTATTTTTTTTCCAAAAAAAAAAGTCGTTTTTTTTTCGAAAAACAAATCAGTTTTTTGTTCTGAAAAAAAAATATAATTTTTTAATTATTTTTAAAAAAATCTAATTTAAAAAAAATAAATCTAACGAAAATAAAAATAATTCATTGGATCCTTAAAATATGTTGGATGGATTGAATTAATCCATGCATATAAATGGATGGATTGAATCCATCCATGCATATAAATGGATGGATTTAATCCAATCCATTAACTTATTTTTTGTGTGGTGGATGGATTGGATGGATTTTTTGATGGATGGATTGGATGGATTTTGTCTTAATGGATTTAATTGCCACCTCTAGTTCTTTGCAATATGCAGAAAGTATGTGGCTTCATACACACCTTATCCAAATTCATAAACATCGGATGTAAAATGAGCAATGATTACTATATAGGTTTGCAAATTTACACCTTGTTTTCTTTAAATAGGGTGTAAAAATGCGTGTATTACACCCGTTTTTGTTGTTATTATTGGCATGTTTACACCTGATTTTACCATTAATGTTGGCATTTTACACCCGATTTTACCATTTATGTTGGCATTTTACATCCAATTTCACCATTGATATTGGCATTTTTATAGCCTATTTTCTTTAAATAGAATGTTTGTATTAGTTTCATAATTATATTATATTTAATTAGATTTTGAACTTATTTTATTTAATTAAATATTTTGTATACCACTAAACATTCAATAAATAAAAAGTACAACCAAAACAACTATCCTAACATCATGTATATATAACTCTTATCAAATCATATTATCTAATATCATAAAACAACCATCCTAACATCATTGTACATATAAGTCTTATCAAATCATATTATCTAATAGCATAAAGTCGTACAACAAAATCATATTAACAAAAACTATCTATATATAATTTTTCCTCATTCGCTTTGGTTTTGGCAATATTTGTTCGTCTTGTTCTTCATCCATTTGCATTTTCTCTTCATCCTTTTGGTCTTTAACATTTTTCTCTTCAATCATTTTCAAAAAAAAAAACATTTAGCCTAGAGTTGTTGCACGTGGTCAATCGTCTCTTTTTCATATGGCGAAGTGTATGTGAATATCTACAAGTTTACATATAATAAGTTAAACTACTACATATTTTTCATTAAATACATGCAATACAACAATATTTTAACTTATCCTATCTCATTGAATCTTTCAACAATAGAAGCATCAACGATGTCAAACATAGTCTTCATAACGTAGTATCCGCATGCCCATCTGTTATCTTGACGATGTGCGTACATATAAAATCTTAGTTACAATAAAGACACCACGAAGTGTGACGCGACAAAACATCCACCTAACATACTACAATCCAATCAAGACACAATAAAATCTTAGTTGTATATAACTATAATCTTCAAATTATGTTTGTTATTTTTCAGAACCTCATGAAGTTTGACACATCAAAACATCCACATAACACACTACAATCCAGTTCTTACATGCAACAGAAGAATTCAATTTCATACATACAAAAACAATGCAGTAAATATGGTATTTGTAGCATAACGATTAAATTTCATGCAGCGGCAAAACCAGAAAACACTCCATACTTTTTATATCAATAATACATTTATTTTTTCTCATATCTTTCATCAAATTGACAATGTAACTAATATACATCTACCAACTAAATATATATAGGATTTATGCGCAATTTGTGTCAGACCCGATTGATATCAACTCAGAAACAATTTTCCCTTAGCAAGCTTAGAGATATCGAATACCTTTCATGCCTAGACAACTTAGATGATTCCCATCGAGTAAGATGGATGTAGGGAATGCTAGTACCTTCTCCTTACATAAATGACTTTCGAACCCAACATGGTTGCGATGACCATACCCTATCTTTTTCCCCGTGGGTTTTCTCGATATTTTTCCTTCCCCTTCTTGGGAATAAATAAAGTTCGGTGGCGACTCTCGTAAGTTCATCAAAGCCCTAGTTTTGCTCATCGGGAAGATCGTATATTTTTTCGAGGTACGACACCAACTTCGAGAAGTACACAGGCCTTAGTTGCCCGAAGCATCATTTGCTGACGTTCTTCTGGAAAATGACTTCCTTTACCCATGACGATAATTTGATGATTCATTATTTTCAAGATAGTTTGGGTGGGGCATCTTTGAGTTGTTACATGGATTTAGAAAGAAGTTGTATTCAGCCATGGAGGGGCTTAATCAACGCATTTCTAGATCAATACCAGTACATTTTGGGCATGGCTCCTAGTCGCACGCAGTTAGAAAGCCTATCTCAGAAGGGTGGTGAATCCTTCAAGGAGTATGCACAATAGTGAAGAGAGTTGGCAGTTAGAGTATAACCACCACTCTTGGATAAGGAATTGATTAACATGTTCATAGACAGTCTACATGGCTCTTATCTTTAAAGAATGGATGACAATGCATTTTCAAGCTTCTCTAACCTTGTGATAGTAGGAGAACACATCGAGAGCTACCTCAAAATTAAACAAATCCAAGATGCCTTGAGTAGCCAAGCTGGTGAGAGTGAATCCCTTAGAAATTTCTAGGCGGAAGAGGAGAATCAAATCAATGCAGTCATGGTAAATGTTGAGTATTCTTATGGTGCACCAACAAGATCTTGTGGTCCATCATCTTCTCAGAAGTCATCATTTCCAAATCTACGTTATCCTTATGGGTAACAAACCATGCCTAGAGCTCCTTACCATAAACCTTGAATTATTCCTCATACAAATCAATGAGCCCATGGCAGAGGATATCAGAATCGGTGCCAGAGTTAGCATAGGCCTCAAAATAATCTGGAGAGGAGGAATGCTCCTTTCAATCCAATTCCTATGTCATATAGTCATCTTCTATCGTATCTAATTCGAAACTCACTGGTGGAGCTTAAGTCTCTCAAGCTGTTGCCAGAGCCATACCCGTTTGGGTACAATCTATATGTGTAGTGTGGATATCATGGAGGATCTATGGGCTACTCAACTGAAGATTGCATAGCCTTCCAAGCCAAAGTGCAACAGTTGATCGACAAGAAGTACATATTCTTTCCAGAAGGAAGCTTGGTTATTCATGTCAAAATCTCGTTCGAATAAGTTTGAAGACTTCATGAGGCATCTCTTAAAGCTAGTAGATTAGAAACGAAGACATCATCAGAACTGGAAATCATTGGATCATTTTATCATTTACATTTGTATTTTCTTTCCTATTAGTTTCTACTTGTTTTAAACATTGTTGTTTTGAATGGTAATATTGTCGCTACGCGAAAAATGACACAGAGTCGCCACCGGATTTTATTTATCCCAAGGAGGGAAAGGGAAATAGCGATAAAACCTTTGGGAAAAGAGCGTGGTCATCGCAACCAAGTCTTAGGGTTCGGGAGTCGGTTATGCGAGGGGAAGGTATTAGCACCCCCTCGCATCCATCATACTCGATGGGAACCTCCTAGGTTATTTCGCGTGAACGGGTGTTTTATTCTAAAAGTTTGCTTATTTTAAAGAAAGAGGGATTGGTGTTTATTTTAATGCTCGCCAAGGATTGTGGCCCTTGTGCCTACGTATCCTTACTTAAAAGAAGTGAAGAATCAGAGCTGCGTAGTTCTGAGTCTTACGAGATAGTTGTTTGTTGGTTGATTTTATACCTTGAAAAATGGTTTTTCGATTGATGCCCTAAGGCGAAAAATAGTTTGATGAGTTGATGTGATTTTTAAGCTTCTTAAAAGAAATTGTTCTTGATTAGGATTATACACAAAAGACTTTGAATAGAAATGAATGTTTCGAATAACCAAGTCGAGCGCCTTGTATCCAAAACATTCGGAACGAGTGCAGGAGGACTCCATTCTCATTCCTTTTCCACCACTTTAAAGTCCATGGTGTATAGTCCTAACCATATATTTATTGTGTTTTGAAATTTTTTATTGAGAAAATGATCACTTGATGTTGGATCAAGGTTTATTATTTGTAAATACATTTGAAGTGATACGGACAAGGTCGATGGCGGTGCGCAAGGCAACCGACTTACAAGGTTAAAAATGGCTCGACAAAATCGAGGGTTTGTTTTTAAAAAAGGTTTTTTTGTAATCAAAGGGCAACAAGGACCACAACAACATTCACATACGAAAAACATACAAACATATCGGGTTAGTCGCATAAAAAAATCGAGACATGCAAAAAAAACGGAAAAAATTTTTTGGAGGTAAAAATAACAAAAATAAGTGAAAAACAGTGGTGTGACACGGGTGGCCGTGTTGTGTGACACGACCCGTGTCATAGGGTACATGCAATGTGGGTTTTGGAGTGTGACAGAGGTGTGACACGGGTGGCCGTGTTGTGTGACACGGCCCGTGTCATAAGGTCTGGGAGAAAAATGATTTTTAGGGCAAACAGAGGTGCAACACGGGTGGTCGTGTTGTAAGGCCTGGGGTTTTTGGACGTGGAAACCTCAAACAGAGGTGCAACACGGGTGGCTGTGTTGTGTGACACGGCCCGTGTTGGGAGACACGGGTGGCCGTGTTGTGTGACACGGCCCGTGTTGGGCGACACGGGTGGCCGTGTTGTGTGACACGGCCTGTGTCAGGCTACCAGAGTGAAAAAACCTAACTTTTTCTATGTTTTTCTTTCGTTTTTGTAGTTTCTTGGTCCCTTTGGAACCTTACATGATACATACAATACAACAATACATAAAAGAGTAAACAAAATGAATGTAAGAGCAAAAAAATAAAGGGAGAAAGGTTGGAGGAAATGGATACCCAAGAGCTTTCTATCCTTCTTGCAAGTCCTCCTTGGTCTTGGTTGAATGTACTTCACTCCTCTTCACTCTATGTTGTGAAGGTTTTGTTTCTCAATGATCCTCTTGGTTCTATCTCACTCTCTTTTTCTCTGATTTGCAAAGCTTTCTATTTTTCTGGTTTTTTAGGGTTTTGTTTGCTCTCTCTCTCTCTCTCTCTCTCTCTCTCTCTCTCTCTCTCTCTCTCTCTCTCTCTCTCTCTCTCTCTCTCTCTCTCTCTCTCTCTCTCTCTCTCTCTCTCTCTCTTTTTCTGGTTTTGCAATGTGTGTCTAGAATGAATGTTGAATGAATGAAGAGTCCTCCCTTTTTTTGTTTACAACCCCCTCCTCTTATCTCAGCTCCTCTAGGGTTTTCTCTTCTCCCCACATATCAGATTTTTTCATGGAGTGGTGTCTCTTACCACCTTTTCTCATGTCACTCTCTTTCTTTCCATTTCCATGCAAGAGTTATGCTGCATTTTTGCTGTTGCACTTTGCCTATGCTGTTTTTTCTACAGCACTTTGTGCCTTGCACCCATTTTGTTGGCTTGTGCTTGGACAACTCCTCTTGGTCAAAGCTACTACCTCTTGACAGCATTTTCAAAATCTGATATTTAGATGTATTATCATATGCTATTCTCTTGGTCTTGTGACATGTAGATTTTGTGACATGAGGTAATTTGCCTCCTCTTGCATGGGGCTGTTTTGCCCATGATTAAACATGCATATTCTTGGTCTTAAAACATTCCAATGTTGATTTAATTCTTGCATATTTCTTGGATGTCTGTAGCACAATGTGGACTTGGTGTGACATTACCATAACATGAACTTGATTAGAGACTTGAATGAAGATTAGAAATAACTTAATTTCTAAACATTACTTAGAGTTGGAAATCTTGCAACAAATGACATTCTTCTAATGTCATAAAATTTCTCTTTGTAATATTCTTGCCTCTAATTCATGAATTCATGATGGATTTCCCTAGAACCATCAAACTTGAAATGGATGAAGTCTTGAATTATGGACTTGTGATCTTGACTCATGCTTTGCAAATTTGGACTCCACTTGGTCAAGAATTTGAAACAACATTGAATGAAGCGATCTTGAATTTAGGCCTTGAATTTCATGTTCATTAGGAATATATCTTGAATATCCTAATACTTTTTCAAGTAACTTCTCCTTGAAGAAATTTTAGATGAGTAAACTTTCCAATTTAGATCAAACCTTAGATAATGAATCTTTCCTTCCATGTAGCCCAAGATAGACAAGTTATCTCATTTGAAATAACAAACCGACCTAGTCCATACCTTTTGAACCCGCATACTCGATATGCAATAAAACGATGTATGATATGACGAATGTAGGGTATAAAGGCTAAAGGAGAAAATGAGGGTGTGACAAATATTAATGAAGTGATCATGCATTTTCTAAATTAATCATGTTGCATTCGCTCATTTTTTTCACTTATATCAAAAAACAAAAAAAGTACATCCATATATCTCTCGTCCACTTTCTTTATCAAACTATTATTTTAGAAAAGAATGAAGGGAGAATGACGAAAACTGAATACCCATAATTTTTAAAGGTATGATTTCGGATAAAATCCTGCTGATGAGGTACAAGCATTATTTCAAATCCCCAAACACTCGAGAGGTAAGGAGTTAGTTTCTAGTTAACCACTTCGAGCTTAGAAGTATGAGTTTCCTTTGCATCTTTAAACCATTACGCTTAACCTAGGGCATAGGTAGTGTTCAGTTAACATGCCTACACGTTTGATTTCAAGATGAAACATCTTGTCTGAGGATTAGTCATAAGTTATTCTTCGTGCACATCCTGACGTGTCCAAGGAACCATGCAAAATTAAAAATTTATGATGGTTGTTCTTCAACGATCAATGACTTGGCTGTCACAAGCCTTTCCAAAATAAAGAGAAAAATCAAAAAAGAAAAAAAGGCCCGCTAAGTCGAACACCTCAAGAGGCGAATTAGGCAAAAATTAGGGCAATCCCAATGGACTAAGAGCTTCAAAAGCGGTCCAGGAAAAAAAAGGGATTAAAAGAAAAAAATCAAAGGATTGTTGACGTCCTCGACAAAAATGAAATAAGGTGACTGCTGTCGTAACCCGAAATTTGACATCCTTCTTGCCTTTTGCATAAGCATGTGCATTCGCATCATTAGCATACGCATTCGCACTTTTTCTCTGTGATTTTTGTTGCAGGAATATTCAGATTTTGCAAGCCCGATTAATCACATCCTCTCAAAGATATCATTAATCAAAACAAGCTTAAAAATGAAGGTTTATATGCCTATTAATCAAAGCAAAAGGTCAAAAATAGGAATCGTGGCCACAATACCATTTTCAAGCAAATATGCAAGTTTTGCCTGTGGTAACCGATTACCCTGTGTAAAGCTGTAGCTTTTGCTGCATTTTCTGTGACAATAACTTTCACTCTACCATTTTGGGGTCTACATTGTTCTAGCATTCTGTGGAACATTCTAGACGTCTCTAGACACTTCAAGACCTTCCAAGACACTTCAAGGCATTTGCTCTAATAAATCATTTGGATTAAGACCCACTACAAGAAAATAAGCAAATTACGACAGTTAATTTCGGCAGATTACGGCGGTTAAAACTGACGTAAGTTTCAAGTCACGACGGTTCCCCTACTATCGTAGAAACATGTGTCACAAGGCTGTTTTAGGACGGCTTGTAAAGTTTTCGTTCCAACTGCCATAACATTCCGCAATGGTTTTGAAATGGCCTCCAATATATTATTACGACTGTTGTAACCACCATAATTATATAAGATATATTTCATTAAAAATAACGACGGATGTAACCGCCATAATCATATATTATATATTTCATCTATAACATATATAAAGGCAAAACTTGATTTTGGTGTAGCCTATTTTTCTACCAATTTTACCCTTATTTTAATGTATAATTTACACAATAACTTTCATTAAAACCACTACTATCATTTTTCACGTAACTTTCTCCTATTAATTTTCTATTTAACTTCCTACTATTAACCTTTTACATAAATTCCATTTAAAATTATATTAAATAAAAATATATCATTTATATTTTTAGGTGTGTATTAAAAAAGCAGACAGACGGGCACGCCCGGACGCTAGTTTAAAATAGTGACAGTTTAGAACCGCTGTAATTTTTTTTTTAAATTGCTATATTATCTACTCTCTTCATGTTAGTATAATACCAATACTATTATAATATTCAACTTAATAAATACAAAATACCATAAAAAATTGTAATTTTATTAAACAAAAAAACTATCAATATCCACAATAAGGTCAAGAACCCGTTCAAATTTACTGTGATAAAATTTTGAAGAGACAAGTTAAATCATCACCATTCACCTCACTAACTTGCATTGTAAAATAAATACTACTTAGTGTATAAAACAAAAACGTATACTTGACCATTGTCTACTACCACTTGAACCACTTGAATCTCATAATAGAAAAACACTTGAACCTCATAATAGAAAAACTCTTGTTAGATCTATCCTTGCTAACTTCTATATTATCCAACCTCAACCTGGAAAATGGGTGGCATCAAGACGTTTAGGACAAAAATAAATACCTTTGGAGTCCCTGTCATATTGCATTCCTTAGAGCACCCTACATTAATATAACACGCCTAATTTAAAAGAACATTTAACATTTCAATTGGAATTCCAGCTCTCAAACAAAATCAAGAATCATATTATAATTCTTCATCTCAAAAAGAACATGTTGATACAACCATCATATCTTAAGATAAGGGGGTACATTTTCATAACTAACGAGTTTAAACAGTGGTTCAATGTCAGGAAACCAGTTTTTCCTTTCTATAGGGTTCCCATTTTTGACAACCTGTATAAACAAGAAACACATAGTAAAATGCATGTTCCATTCAATCTGATCAAAACAAAAATGTTGAGTCTCATACAACTATGTAAAATTAGACGTTTGCATATCCATCTTTTTTATTGCAGTCTTATAGAAAAGGAAAAGTCAAGTGATGCCAACAATTTGAATTTGAATTTCTCGCAAGAGATTTATTTTAACTTGTTTTATGATCAAACTTGGATGAAATTCAATTCCATTCAAAAGAGGTAAGTAAAATTTTAAGCTTCAAATGATATCAAATCAGTTGAATTGTGTTTTTTGTCACAATAATTAGAACAATATTCCACACAAAAAGTAAACCATGGGTCATGAGATGAACCATTTAGGAACATTATCTTTCTCTTGAAGTATTGGTTTAACCTTATTATTAGAAATAATTAGTCACCTTTGGTGATACTAGATAACTTTATTAATACAGTAAGATATACAAGGGATGCAAACAATATGTTCTCATACTTCAAGCACAAACCATTACATAGTTTTAACAAAAAGATCTAATAAGGATAAGGCACTTTCGTCATTTACACAATGTTTCAAACCCTTCCCACTTATGTAATATTCTGATGCCAAACATTGTTATAGTGTCATCAGGAGAAAACAAATTCAATTACATGTAAACTATTAAAAAAAAGAAGAGAGCATGAAAATATGAATGGTTAGGTTATAACATGAGAAAATAAATGAACCTTTGGGCCTTATATATATAGGAATTGGTACCCAGATTTGGATGAAATTCAATATAATTTTATTCATATTCTTTTATATGTCTGCACTAAAATTCAGTATTAGTTTATTAATATCCTTATATATGTCTGCACTAGCTCTCAACACTAATACTCAATTATTTTGTTCCCTTAACTATTTAGGACAAGTCTTAACCTCAACACAATATATAATAAATTCAATTGAGTTACTTATAGAAACAAAACAAAATAAAACTCGTTTGAAGTTAAAAAGCTAATTACCTAGAAACATCATAGTTTTCAAGCAATTAAGAAAAAATGTCAAAATATTGTTATCATACCTCCTTTTTCTCAGACTTATTAAGAACAAGAAAAGAGGATCCAATTTCTCTTCAACCAATTTTCTCTTTTCATTGGTGTGAATAAAACCTAAATAGTGAGAAAGAGAGAACCGTTCAAAAGTTGTTTATTAATATAGATAAAGAGACATAAAATTAAAAAGATAATTTAGAAAGGAAAGTATGCTAAAGAAATTTATGAAGCTGGCTTTATAAATCTAAACACACATGGGCCATAATTTATTTTATTACAACAATACAATTAGAATACATGTTCTACCGTGGATATGCCACATTCTTTAAACAACACACTAATAAACCATTGATTAAGCACCATCAACGAGAGAATTATCATTTGGAGGTCAAGGAAATTGATGGAAGAACGAAGTTATGGTTTGAGTATCAATCTCAATTGAAGGAAGTTATGAAGTTGAACATGAACGCAGAAAGCCACCAAAAACTGAGAAATTCCGAGCAAGAATAGTTACTCCTAATCAAGGGAAACAACTTTATTCTCTAAGTGTTTTCCAACATAAAAGGATCAAACACATGGAAATCATTTTAATCGATCCTCTTTAATAAAAGAAACATATTTTGTTCTAGCAAGAGATGACAAAAGACATTTTGCTTATTCATCATCTAATTCCATTAATTCACCAAGTGTGGCAGTTGAAAGAGAATCAGTAGATTCATCTTCTGCAAAAACTAGTATGTATAGGGATAAGCATTAAGCGAGAAAGTGAGAAAAATAGTACACATACCAGAATGGTATTCAGTTAGATGTTTAAACGTAATTACTTGAATGTTACAAAGAAGTAGACACCTACATAAGGAACCTGAGATTTTGATCACAAGGATTCAATTAAGAATATGCTCATAAGATCTAAAGAGAAAATTGGAACTTAGTCTCCAAGAAGTTCGAATAAAAAAGATCAAACTAGTTAAGAATCATGCTAAAACCAGAAAGCAATTAACCTCTTTATCAAATTCTGCAGGAGAAAATTCTGGTATATGAAATCCATGAGCTGAACCGTAAAAGGTTTAGTAGTGGCCTTTCACTTATTTTTACTAAAAAGTTTCACAATACTCACTGGAATTTATGTTTCAATTTCTCCAAATACAAGGAAACATAATCAATCCAAAAAATGTGGAACTTTATAAGAAGATAAACCTCATTCAATAAGAAAACGCACAATTGCACAAAAGGTAGATCATAATTTAGTTATTTAATATGCATGGAATTCCCAAAAACACAAGAGAATCACCTCACGTCAGTGTTATGAGTTTCACAAAAAATAGCAGTAGGCTCAAATTCTGAAAGGGAAGAGAAAAGGAAACAACTTCGCCATCTCGATAGAGTAACATTGTCTCGGTTAAAACCTATAGTAGTAGTAATTTAAATAAAACTATAAGAAGTATAAAATAATGATAAGTATAAAATAAAACTACAAGATGGTATCTAATTTACAATACCTTTGATTTTCAAAGCTATGGAGTGGTTATTAAATACAGAAATACAAAACCTAGATACTAGAATCTAGATTACTAAAACATCAAAGAAATCTATAATATGAAAGAAATATGATTTAAAACTTAACATGTTATGAATTCAAATCATCTTCAAAAATTTACCACATAGGAATATGAGTACGAAGGATTATGCGGTAAATCTAGAAAAGATAACAATCTAATGAAAACCTAAAAAAATCTCAAATAAAAATCAATAAAGCACAAGAAATTAGTAGAAGAAGAATCATACATGAGAAATGCGAACGGTAATGGAGGACCCATGAGAATGATATCCTTAAAAGTATCTCACTGATCAACGTCATGCTTCCTTTATTGTAAAGAAAATCCCTAATTAGTGAAAATTGGTGATTTCAAAAAATAATTTCAAGTGGGATTTGAAAAAGATAAAAAAAAAAAATATTTACCACTGATAAAGAAAATTGTGAGGCAAAATGTGTTTCAGAGACTGAGTTTACCGGCTCTCATGGTGTTAGATTTATGGCGGCGTAATCGTCTCTTGGTGTTATCGCAAAGACGGTCAAGGGTTTTATAGAGAAATTTCAAGAGGTAACAGTGAAATTGAAATCCTAATTCTATATTTGGAGAAAATAATGGAAGGTAGTTCATTGAAGGTAAGGATGAGGGTGAGAGATTCTACATTTGATAAAGGTGAAGGCTTCTACCTTTAAACCTACAGCTGAAGCTGTGAAAGGGGCCTGGACTAGGCCTGTCAAGGCTAAACAACAAGGAAAACAAAGGTGGAAACACTTTGATGTCAAAAGAGGTTCCTCTGTAGCCTACAAAAAAAATTCCCACAGGCCAACAAAATGGCCTACGTGTCTGAGAACTACAAAGAAAAGAACCCTATGACTCGTTCCTAGTGGAGGAGAGAGCAAAGGTGGCGAAAGGCCTAGAGAGAGGCTACGAATAAGGGGGAGTCTAGCACAAACTTATCCTCAACAAAAGAAATAAAGGACGGGTTGAAGGTTACTGACAAGGTGCCGCCGGTTGCGAGAATATTCATCTCTAAAAATGATAAGAAAGAAAATAAACTCGACAGAGAAGTCGAGGAAGATGATATGCTTACTGATAACTTTGACTCGGGATCAGAGGCACCACTCAACATCTTAGTGAATGTCGTATCAGTTCTGCCCCGTGAATTTGACAAGATTACGGAAGTCGAAAACCTGGACGCATATACTAAAATGGAAATGGCTGCCCACAAGCCAGTCTTTTACTATATCATGAATAATGGGTGCGTCGAAGAGAAGAACGCTTTCTTCGAAAGGCCCGATGAGGCATGTGAAGCAATTTAAAGCCTTTGTTTATCACAGCGAAAGTTGAGAATGTGGAAGTGAATAAGGTCTTAGTGGATTGTGGAGCCATTGTGAACTTGATGCCACACTATATGTTAGAGAGGATTGGGAAGTCATACGTTGATACCAAGCCTCACAACATGGTCTTGTCAAATTATGAAGGTAAAATGGAGACTATCATATGGGTAATCCAAGTTGACTTTACTGTGGGAATTGTGACAAGGCCAACTGTCTTCATGGTCGTCGAGACCAAAGCAAATTACAATTTCCTATTGGAAAGAGAATGGGTCCACGGTGTTGGATTCATCCCATCTTCGATGCATCAAAGGATAATTATCTGGCATCCCGATGGTATAGTAGAGAATATCTAGCGCCATTTACTCCGGCGGGTTTCGATTTCACCCTAAATGATGACGCTTACTGCTCATTGTACTTACATGTTGTCCATGGTTTCAGATGGGATAAGAGATTGTAGGGGCAGAAAATTTGTCCTACTTTGGTACCTCGGGAATCGAGCCCACTAGTTGGGGATGCAAATTCAGTGACGATGACTGAATTTGAAGTATTGCAAAAGATTTCGGCTTATATAGCCGAAAAGGAAGAACAAGCGACCTTGGAGGTTGAGATCAAAATTTTGGCTTTCGAAGCCAGGAATAATAAAGAAATGGCCCTCGAGGCCAGCGAAAAATCTCGCAAAGAAAATCCTGGAAAGGATTTCGACCCTGAATTGCAAGACCAGAGGCTTGACGCCATCTATCATGATGAGCCTTTGGGATTCGAGAAGGATCCGTTAGTAGAAAATATGAAGATGCTAGCGCAAGACCCGCCCGAAGAAATAGACTTGGGAGAAGGGGCCACGAGAAGTCCAACCTATATAAGTGCCAATATCAGCCCAGAAAATCAAGGTCGAAATAGTCCAACTTCTAAGAGAGTTCCGAGACTGCTTTGCATGGGACTATGATGAAATTCCTGGTTTGAACAAGGATCTGGTCGAGTTGAAATTGCCAATCAAGTCTGGGAAGAAGCCTGTAAAGCAGAACCCAAGAAGGTTTGCACCAGCAATCATGTCGAAAATCAAAGAAAAGTTCAAACAACTTCTTCAATGTAAGTTCATTCGTCCAACAAGGTACGTCGAATGGTAAGCAAAGATTGTACATGTTATAAAGAAAAATGGCTCTTTTAGGGTATGCATAGATTTTAGAAATTTAAATACTGCTACCCCTAAAGATGAATATTTGATGTTTGTGGTGGAGATGTTGGTCGACTCAGCCGCGGGGCATGAATACTTAAGTATGTCGGATGGGTATTCTGGCTATAACCAAATATTCATTGCTGAAGAGGATGTTGCGAAAACGACCTTTCGATGCCCTGGGGCCATATGTACCTATGAATGGGTTGTAATGCCTTTTGGTTTAAAAAATGTTGGAGCAACCTATCAAAGGGAAATGAACTATATTTTTCACGACTATATCGAAACATTTATGCAGATTTATATTGATGATATTGTTGTGAAATCAGTTTCAGGAAAAAACCATTTAGACCATCTTCGACACTCATTTGAGAGAATGAGGAAGCATGGCCTGAAATGAATCACCTCAAATGTGCGTTTTGTATGCAGGCAGGAGATTTTATACGCTTTTTGGTCCACAAAAAGGGAATCGAAATAAATCTTAACAAGACCAAGGCCATAATGGAAGCGAAAGCGCCATCAACAGGAATTGCAGTCACTGTTGGGCAAGATAAACTTCCTAAGAAGATTCATATTGAACCTCAACAAGAAAACGTAAGCTTTCTCATTGTTGCTCCGACTCAACAAGGAGGGATTCATTTGGGGGAAACCTCAACAAGATGCCTTTGATAGAACCAAAGGTTACTTAAGTCATCCCCTAATTTTGTCGCCGCCTTGTAGAAGTAGGAGTATGAGATTGTACATAGCAGCGTCAGACAAAACCTTAGGGAGCATGTTAGCTCAAGAGGATGATAATGGCGTCGAAAGGGCCATTTATTACCTTAGTATGGTTTTGAACGATGCAGAAACTAGATATAGCATAATTGAGAAATCTATAACTATATATAAAGGGAATACACAATTTTGGTATGACCTATTTTCTATTCCATAATTACCCTTCACTTACTTCATATTTTACAATTCAAATCATTAATTTAAGTAACTTCTACATACAATAACCACCTAAAGGTTATTGTGGATAAGAGACCAGAGATATGTAATAACTATCTGAAAGTTATAACGAAGAGAGAAAAATATAACTTCATAAAAACATAAACTTCATAAAGCAAAACAAAAATTCAATGAATAATTTTCTCTCTAAATCAAATACACGATTTTTTATAAATTAAAATTCATAAGAAAGAACATTAAAATTCATAAGAAAGAACACTGATGTTGCCAAGGTTTATGGAACTGCCGATTCTTCTCTCATTTTTTATTATTATTTTGTCTTCCATATTATGGTTGCAACTTCTATCATCAGTTTTTTTTTTCTAATGTCAAAGTATATTAATTGATTGTTTTGATGTTGAAATTTGTACATGTTTGCACAATTTAGTTTTGAATATGTCTTATGTTTTTTGCTACTTTTAATTTATTGACTTATTCTTTTTGTAATGTGAAATTTTTGTGGCAATGAACGCTACTCGAGAGAAAATTGTCTTTGTAGAGAAATTGTCTCAACAATCCTTTTTCAATTTGATTTTGTGTCTTTTCAATTTCATGGTAACAAAGTTATTATTTTGATTTATCATAAAGAATGAAAGAAAAAGAATAAACTATAATTAAATGTTAAAATATAGAATGAAGATAAAAATAGATTTAATTTTTTTTGGAAGAAAAAGAATAAGAATAAACTATAATTACCGTCTAAAACGAATTGTTATTAGAAGACCGGATATACGTTTAGCCTTATGGAAGTGATAATGAGCAAAAATTAGATTCAACACACTAGTCACACGAATCAATTGATTTTACCACTAATAAGTAGGACTAGTTCCAATGCTCCACAATAACCACAAACTATGCAAATAATCCAAGTGAATTTTGGTTTAGGCAATTTATCAAACACTTGGTGTGCGAGGCACTCCAAGTGAATTTTGGCTTGAGTAAGTAATTCCAAATTCCTTGTACAATCTATTATTGTACTAGAGTTCAAAACTGTCAAAACCACTTGCTCAATTCAATGCAAATTTTGATGGAATTGCTTAAACTAAAATTACTCAAATTCTAACTCCAAAATAAAAGTGTTGAAAAATAAAGGAGACAAAGATTTGTTGAGGCAGTTCCCCCGCCGTCCTCACTTCGGGGTACGTCTGCCCACAATTCTAAATCTAGAATTGAGATCAATATAATAGATATCACCTGTAGAGTTGAAGTGTTTATAAAAAGGTAGATAAGCAAAATATACAAACAATTTCTCTTGATGTTGATGATGTTTTTCTCTCCTTGTTCCTTGATTCGAGTCGAATCAAGTTCTTCGATCGTTGTGAGTAGACCTCCGATTCTAGCCCCTTTGTTGAACAACCTTTCATTCTTCAAACCCTCGGCCCGGCTGATCTCAATCACCACAAATCGAACCCGGGACTCTCTTGCACACTTCACTGATTCCTGCTACTAGACAGATGAAACCTTTCGCTTCTCAATCACCTTCGCTCAGTTGAAGTTGATAAAGACGATCCGTACCAAAAACCCCCCAAATTCTCCGAATCTTGGAGGGTAAAACCTTAAAGGTTTTATTCAAGAAAAACCTGCAACAAACTCCACCCGAACCGGATTCCCAATCAACGGCTTCAGACCTTATCACCTTGATTGAGACACAAACCACAACAAGAGTTGTTGATAACGAGAAAACGCATCGATTATATTGCTAGGGGTCATTAACGTTTTATCGCATATTCACCGTTTTAACACTCGATTTCTCGAGTTTTTCTTACCATTTTGCAGGTACATCATTATATGGAGCTAAATCATGAATTAAGAGCAAAAGGAACAAAAGAAACCATAAAGAGATGAAGAAATGAAGAAGCCTGCAAAAGACTGCATAATTTGTTGCAGTCACGACCGTCACAAGGGTGTCACGACCGTGACACCCCAATTTGAGCCATCACGACCGTAAGAGAATGGTCACGACCGTGACACTTAAAAACCACAAGTTACGAACGTGAAGACCTTGTCACGACCGTGACAAGGGTAAAATTAGGTTTTTGACTCAGACTACGTCAAGGCATTACGTGAAGACCATTTCTCCTATTTTGTTGCCACGTTCCTGCATTCCTTCCACAAATTCAGCAAGGCCCATGCAACAAAGGTCCAAAAATCCAGCCCATTAAGGATTCTATAAATAGTACAAGTTCTATGAACAATGGACACAGAGCATTTTTTATTCAAATTCCTGCGGAAGCTCTGCCGAACTGTATTACGAACCAGCCTTTCTATTCCTGCATTATTTTTAGTTTTCTGTTTCGTTTTTTTATTGTATCCAAACCCGCCATATAACAATTTCCAACATCAGGAAATTGTTATACATTTATTTGTTTCTAAACCTTCAGCATTCGTTTATTTTCAATTTCCTCCAACTCCAAGCTTTCCGGTCTGTGGAAGAAGGAGTCTGCTCGAATATTTGTTAACCAGGTTTTTCATTATTTTGCAATTTAATTTAATTATAATGTTTATTTTTTTTCTGCCATGAGTACGTTATTATTAAATTTTCTGTCTCTGTCTGGTTCAACATCGATGAGTAGCTAAACACCTTAGGGCGGTATGTAGTTATAACAAACTTAACCGGTAAAATATAACCATAGGCTAAAAATAATTAATCACTTAACATTCTGGCTGATACTTTTTAATTGAAATAGACCTTTTCGTTACGAGAGTAAGAAAAGAGTATTAGGTTAGGTCAAGACCACGAGAGTGTGAGATTTTAACCAGATAGCTAAAGTTAGGCATTTAAATTAAACACAGCGAGAGCGCTTTAAGATAAATTAGAATTACTTAGTTTCCAAAAATTACCTCTAAACACTTATGGGCTAGCGAGAGCAGGCATAGGGCTTTAGGGATAAGATCTGATATAAGACCACGAGAGTGTGAGTTGAGGGTATTTAAACTGGTAATCTCTACCGAATAGATTAAGTGAACACCTTTATAAGCCTAGGTTAGATCGACCCACCTAAGTTAGTATAATTACATACCGACCGCCTTAGTATTACTTTATTAAAACTTAAATTTAATTCCGCCTTTAATAGTCTTAAAAATCAACAAAAAAATTGTGACAACCATTCGCCTTAGCTAAACTAGAAGTTCATCTAGCACTAAGTAACCATAGAATCCCTGTGGATCGATAATCTTAAATATTACTTTGATAGGTTGTGCACTTGCAGTAAGATACCGCTAGACGCATAAGTAGACACGTCTCTAGCCCATCAAGTTTTTGGCGCTGTTGTCGGGGATTCCTTAATTTAGTTACTAGTGCATTTAGGTAGCATTGTCTAGACTAAGGTATCAACTATTTAATTTAATCTAATCTCCGAGTGTATGCCAAGTACTCGCTCTAAAAGCGAAGACTTGCAACCTCTAATCCCTGAATCGGAACGCTTCTTACACGTAAGAAGACGTATATTCAATTTCGAAAATAATTACAATATTCCAGATCTTCAATTAGATCCGCCTAAACCAGTCGTAAAATCAAAGGACGCAGAGATGGCTGAAGAACAGACTCATCCACTCAAGTATTACGCTAATCCTTCGCAAGCTGAACCGCATTCAAGCATTGCAGCGCCGGCTATCAACCGAAATGATTTCGAACTAAAACCTTCGTTGATATCAGCCGTGGAACAAAATCAATTCGCCGGAAATCCTACCGAGGATCTGAATCTTCATCTTTCGATCTTTGTGCAATATGCAGATACCGTAAAAGCCAATGGAGTTACCCAAGAAGCTATTAGACTACGTTTATTTCCTTTTTCGCTTCGAGACAGAGCAAGAGCTTGGCTTCAATCTCTGCCTTCGAACTCAGTAACTACGTGGGAAGAACTTAAGAGAGTTTTCTTGAATAGGTATTTTCCACCTAGCAAGACAGCTATGCTGAGAGCTCAGATCAACGGATTTAAGCAAAGAGAAAGTGAATCATTATTCGAAGCTTGGGAACGCTATAAGGATCTACTGAGACTTTGTCCACATCATGGATTAATAGAATGGATGGTCATCCATACCTTCTATAATGGACTCTTGTACAATACAAGAATGACAATTGACGCTGCCGCGGGTGGTGCATTGATGGACAAAGAATATAATGATGCCTATGCACTTATCGAAAGTATGGCTCAAAATCATTACCTTTGGGGAAGCGAGAGAGTCGCAACTGAGAAACCAACAAAGGGAGGTATGTACGAAGTAAGTAGTATGGACCAAGTCAATGCGAAGTTTGACCAACTAAGCCAAAAGATCGATAACTTGGCCATAACACCTACAGCCACCGTGGCTGCAGTAACACCTAACTGTGAGTTATGTGGAGTCCCAGGACACGAAGTTTCTGATTGTCAACTATTGGCAGGAACTCCCACTGATCAAGTGAATTATGCTCAAGGAAACCCTTACTCAAACACATACAACCCAGGTTGGAAGAATCATCCGAACTTCTCCTATAAGAATAACAATGCTTATTACGCACCAGGTCAAGCACCAGCTACATCACCAGGATATCAAAAGACTGCTCCTAATATCCCTAGAAAATCGAACCTTGAATTGATGATGGAGAACTTTATAGCTAACCAATCTCAAACAAACAAGGACTTCTTAAACCAAAACATTCACACTAGTGAGCAGATTAAACAATTAGTGAGCAAAGTAGATGCATTAGCTACACATAACAAAATGCTTGAAACTCAGATTTCACAAGTAGCTCAACAACAAGCACCTACTGCTGCACCAGCTGGAGTATTCCCTGGACAACCTCAACCTAATCCGAAAGGACATGCTAACGCTGTAATATTAAGAAGTGGCAAGGAACTTGACGGACCTACCGATCCAAGACTTGACAATCCAGCCATGTACCAAAAACCAGATAAACCGACTGAAGTGGTGAATGATCCAGAAGAAAAGGAAGATGACAAACGAGAGGTAGTGGAGAAAGAACAACCTTATGTGCCTCCACCACCCTATAAACCACCAATTCCGTACCCTCAAAGATTAATAAATTCCAAGACGACTGGTCAATTTAAGAAATTTGTCGAACTTCTGAAACAGTTGAATATTACTATTCCGTTTACAGAAGCAATTACCCAAATACCCTCGTATGCTAAGTTTTTAAAAGAAATCTTATCCAATAAGAAAAAGATAGAGGATAACGGAACAGTTACACTTACTGCCGAGTGTAGCGCCATAATTCAGAATAAAATGCCTCCTAAGCTAAAAGACCCAGGAAGTTTCTCTATACCCTGTGTAATAGGAAAATTCGTCATTGACAAAGCTCTATGCGATTTAGGAGCCAGTATCAGTGTTATGCCCTTAACGATTTGCAAAAGGCTAGACATGGGAGACCTAAGACCAACTAAAATGTCTGTTCAACTAGCCGATCGCTCTGTTAAATATCCTGTAGGCATACTAGAAAACGTCCCAGTACGTATAGGACAATTCTACATCCCTACTGATTTTATAATCATGGACATCTCTGAAGACTCCACTACACCTATCATACTAGGAAGACCATTCTTAGCTACCGCCGGAGCTATAATAGACGTAAAAAGAGGAAAGCTAACCTTTGAAGTAGGTGAAGAGAAAGTTGAATTTATTTTAACACAATTCTTACAATCACCAGCTATAGAGGATACATGCTATCTATTGGACGTAATTAACGAATGTGTAAGAGAAATGGAACTGAAAGAGACCACTTATTCTGAAATAATGAAAATTCAAATCCCTCTGATTTTCGAAGATGATAATTGGCGAAAACCGTATCAGGATGATAGTCTAAGCGAAAGTTTAGCACTTACACCGGATCCCATGCCAAGTAAAGATAAACCTACATTAGGATTAAAAACTTTACCTTATAACCTAAGGTACGAATTCTTAGACGTTGAATGTAAAAGACCAGTTATAGTAAATTCCAGTTTAAGAACTATAGAAACAAAGAAACTTTTAGATGTCTTGAAGAAATATCCAACTGCATTAGGATATAACATATCTGATCTCAAAGGAATATGTCCTTCAGTTTGTATGCATCGTATTCTGCTAGAAGAAGATTGCAGAACCTCCAGAGAATCTCAAAGAAGAATTAACCCAACCCTTAGCACTGTAGTAAAATAAGAAGTTAAGAAATTATTAGATGCCGGGATAATATATCCAATCTCTGATAGTGAATGGGTTAGTCCAATACATGTAGTGCCAAAGAAAGGAGGTATCACTGTTGTGAAAAACGCTCAAGGCGAATCGATATCGCAAAGAGTAGTGACGGGATATAGAGTGTGCATAGATTATCGTAAACTAAACAAAGCCACTCGAAAAGATCATTTCCCACTACCTTTCATAGATCAAATGTTAGAACGATTAGCCAAGCATTCTTACTTCTGTTATCTTGATGGTTACTCAGGATTTTTCCAAATCCCTATCCATCTTGATGATCAAGAGAAGACTACATTCACATGTCCTTATGGAACGTTCGCTTATAGGCGAATGCCCTTTGGATTATGCAACGCTCCTGCAACCTTTCAAAGATGTATGATGTCAATCTTCGCAGATTTTATAGACAACATCATGGAAGTGTTCATGGACGACTTCTCTGTATGCGGGCAAAGTTTTGAAGGATGCTTATCGAACTTAGAAATGGTGTTAGAAAGATGTGTAAAAGTAAATCTCGTGCTTAACTGGGAGAAATGTCATTTTATGGTCAACGAAGGAATAGTATTAGGTCATGTAATATCCGACAAGGGAATTGAAGTTGATAAAGCTAAGATTGAAGTAATAAAAGATCTTCAACCCCCTAAAACCGTTCGAGAAATACGAAGCTTTTTAGGACACGCCGGTTTTTACCGACGATTCATCAAAGATTTCTCAAAAATCACTAAACCTCTTACTGGTTTATTAATGAAAGACGCTGAGTTCATATTCAATGGAGATTGTCTTAAAGCATTCGAAACTCTAAAAACAGCCCTCATCACCGCACCAATCATGCAACCCCCTGACTGGAGATTACCTTTTGAAATCATGTGCGATGCGAGTGACTATGCTGTAGGCGCAGTTCTAGGCCAGAGAAAGGAAAAGAAACTTCATGCGATTTACTATGCCAGTAGAACCTTAGATTCTGCCCAGATGAACTACGCTACTACCGAAAAAGAATTGTTAGCAGTTGTCTTTGCGCTTGACAAATTCCGTTCTTACCTAGTTGGAGCGAAAATAATCATTTACACAGACCATGCTGCTATCCGATATCTATTAACTAAGAAAGATGCTAAACCAAGACTCTTAAGATGGATTTTACTCTTACAAGAGTTTGATCTAGAAATAAAAGATAAGAAAGGTACTGAGAACGTCGTAGCGGACCATTTATCTAGAATAGAAGGTATTAAACCCGAACAAGTGCCGATTAACGATGATTTTCCGTATGAACAGCTGATAGCACAAATAGGAAGCGACCTAGCTCAGTTAGATATAAATGAACCAGAATCCGTGGAAACAATCCAGACAACTGTAGGACTGCCATGGTACGCTGACATTGTCAACTACCTAGCCGCAGGAGCTCTTCCACCCGATCTAACCTATCAGCAGAAAAAGAAATTCTTTCATAATCTGAAACATTACTATTGGGATGAACCATTATTGTTCAAAAGAGGACCAGATGGAATCTTTCGCCGATGTATTCCCGAAGAAGAAATAGAAGATGTCATTGCTCAATGCCATTCATCTCCTTATGGTGGACATGCAAGCACTTCCAAGACTTGTGCAAAAATCTTGCAAGCCGGCTTATTCTGGCCTAATCTATGGAAGGATGTCCACATCGCTGTTATAAATTGCGATCGGTGTCAACACACTGGCAATATTTCAAGAAGAGATGAAATGCCTCAAAAAGGAATTTTAGAAGTAGAAATCTTTGACGTCTGGGGAATAGATTTCATGGGACCATTCCCATCATCTTTCGGTAATAATTACATACTCGTAGCTGTTGATTATGTTTCGAAATGGATTGAAGCCATAGCTTCTCCTACAAACGATACACGAGTAGTAATAAAGCTTTTCAAAAATATAATCTTTCCCAGATTTGGTGTGCCTAGACTCGTCATAAGTGACGGTGGCTCGCACTTCATTTCAAAAATCTTTGACAAATTACTATCTAAATATGGAGTAAGACACCGTGTGGCTACACCATATCACCCACAAACAAGTGGACAAGTCGAAGTCTCAAACAGAGAAATTAAACAAATCTTAGAAAAGACTGTCGCCATATCTCGGAAAGATTGGTCATCTAAACTTAATGAAGCTTTATGGGCTTATAGGACCGCTTACAAGACACCCATAGGTACTACACCTTTCAAACTAGTTTATGGAAAATCTTGTCACCTCCCAGTAGAACTAGAACACAAAGCTTATTGGGCGATCAGAACTCTCAATATAAACTATAATGCTGCAGGAGAAAAGCGAATCCTAGACATTAACGAATTAGAAGAATTAAGGTTAGATGCATATGAGAATGCTAAGATATATAAAGAAAGAACTAAGCGATGGCATGATAAACGCCTATCTAGGAAAGAATTTAGTGTGGGAGACGTTGTACTCCTCTTTAATTCAAGACTTAGGCTCTTTCCTGGAAAATTAAAATCTAGATGGTCAGGACCCTTTAAAATAACTAAAGTATTCCCGAGTGGAGCAATAGAAATTAAGGGTAGGAATAGTGAACCATTCATAGTGAACGGACAACGTTTAAAACATTATCATAAAGTTGAAAATAGAGACTATGCGAATAATCTAAAGCTTTTAGAATTGTCCACTAATTCCACTGATTAATCTAAACCTAAGCATTACGTCAGGCTTTTGACGATAAAAACAACGCTTAGTGGGAGGCAACCCATTTACTTATTTAATTATTTAAACTATTCTTTTCTTTTAGCATATTGTTATTTATCATTTTACTATTTGTTTAATTGTTTTGTCATTTTATAGTTTTATTTTATATTACTATTATTGCCATTACATTATGCATTTCATTTTCTTATTTTTATCTTAAATCACTTTTTACAGATTTTCTAAAGTCTTTTCCACTTTCCTTCTTCCCCTGATTTGTTTCCCCCATATTTGCACTGACCATGGCTAACCAACCAATTAACCATATGGAAACCAAATTTAGAGGTAGGAACCAAATAATGAAGTTTGAAGAGTTATCACAGAGGCAAATGGATTTGACCCTGTACCCGGATGATAAGACTATGGAAACCCTAGGTATACATGATAGTGTCATGTACTTGTTAAACCGACTCGGATGGGAGAATGCATTGATCCAACATAAGTTTGTGACTTACCGCGAGCTCACCCTTGAGTTCCTTAGCTCCTTAATTTACCTACCTGAGCGCGGTTTTGGATTTAGGAAAGGATTTATTAGTTTCCGCCTATTTGGAATAGAATACGACTTTAACCATAAAGAACTAGCTGACTTGTTAGGATTCCCTAGTGGACCATTTGCTTTTACTACCAAACAGGTAGAATTGATGGATATTGAGCTAGATTTCTTTTGGGGAACTTTAACCAGAAACTACCACCCTGAACCAAATAACATGAATAATGATGAGATCCATAATCCTGCTCTCCGTTACTTCCATAAAATCCTTGCCCACACCTTCTTTGGAAAAGAAGAAAACATTACCGGAGTTTCTAAAGATGAAATATTTATTATGTCATGTTTCACTAATGGACAGCCTGTTAATGGTGTACCTTTCATGATGCAAACCTTCACCCGTATCCAAGAAGAACCTGAATTACCTATATTAGTAGGAGGTCTTGTAACCATGATTGCTGATGCCATAGGACTTAGGTACCAACTGCACAGGTGCAACCGTCTAGGAACAATCCGTCCCATGAATCTTAATTTCTGCTTCAATAGACATATCATAAGGAATTTAGGACATCCGCCTTTTGAGTACCTAATCCGGAACGAAGTAGTAACCCTGTTCACATTGCCTAACCATGCTAGAGTAAGTGTTCACAATAAGGATAACTGGCTTTATGAGTTAAATCCACCTGATTATCCATCTACTCCTGAAACACCTCAGTCTTACAAGATAAAAGATGATATAATGACCGATGTCGAAACTGACCCTGAGACACCTCTTGGTTACCATGACATTGACCACACTGAAGAAGTACATGAAACCCCTGAAGTGAATCAAGGAGATTATGCTAACAACTTACTGTTGCACCCAAAAATTTGGCCAACCGGGTCTCGTATCTGACTCGATGTTTCGACGCATGACCCCATTCGCATCTGCATATCGCATACAATGCATCTCTCATTTTTGTTTGATTTTATCGGGATCACAGCTCTCGTCTCGCGTCTCAGGTGTTTTTAATCAGTTCAGATAGGTAGAATCGTATTTTTGGGATATTTCGGTGCCCGTTTATTTTTACCGGCTATTTTGGTGCGCTCTCGCGGTTTTATGTGTCGTTCGGTGTTATTGTGATTTTTCTAGATTTTACTGACCATTTTCAGATTTTTTTTTAATAGATTTAAATCATTTTTTAGCTTTAATATTTCTTTAATTCATTTTTAGAATATATTAGGTATTAAATAGATTTTTAATCATTTTTCGGATTTAATAGGATATTAATGGTTTTTAAATAGTTTTAATAGCTTTTTAATCTTTTTTAATATAGATTTTTCCCTATTAAATAAATAGTTTTTTTTAGGATATAATATTTTAGAATAATAGAATAATAGGATTTAAATATATTTTTACTATTTTCTTAATAGAATAAATAGACTTTTTCTTTTAATAATAGCATTTTCTTTTTAGAATATCATAGGGTTTAATAGAAATTAAATGTTTTTTAGATATAAATAATATAGTTTTATTAGGGATTTATTAGTTTAATTTTTAGATTAGTGGAATTTTTAGAGCATTATTAGTTTAGGAGTTAATTAGAATTAATAGATTTTTAGAATAATTCTCATTGTTAGGTTTAATTGAGTTTAGTTTAGTTAATTAGGATTAGATATTAATTAGGTTTTTAATCTTGGTTTTAATTCAGTTTTTTTTGAGTTTTTTTAATGATTTTCGTTGGGCCCATTCATCAGCAGGCCCAGAGTTTCCTTTTTGTCCGTTTCCAGGTCAGCCCAATGCAGCCAGAAGGGTCCAGAATCTGTTCAGCATTTTCCAGCGAAATCTAGAAACTTCCAGAATAATCCCAGCCAGTATAAAGCTTCAGCTGAGCCACGTGTAAACGGGGGGAGGACCCACATTTTCACCTCCACACACGCCACGTCGCACACTCTCAGAGCCTCTCTCTGCCACGCATCACCACACGTGGTGCACATGCGTACCACCTCCCCACTCCTCCACCCACGCGTCTCACATGCGGTGATCATCTCCACTATCCCTGGCCACGCGTCACACCACCAGCACCTCGCCTGAAACATTCACCGGCCGGCATGCATGGCCGGCGACCGCCGTACCGGTCACCAGAAAACCTCCAAAAACCCAGATTCCGATCAACCTCCTCCTTCAATCTTCATCCTCTCCGGTCCTTTTCCATCATCTCCGGTCACCATCAACAACTTTTTTCCGGCGAGTTCTTCATCCAGATTCACGATCATCAAAATCATCACCAGAAATCGCTCCTAACACCGATCCCCTTCATCGTTTCCACTCCGATCAACACGCATCTTCCACCTTCATCCATTCATCTTCCACAATCAACAAAATCCAGAAGCCATCCTCATCAACAATCTCCATGGAATCATCACCAGTTCATCAGTCATCATGAATCGTTTTCCAGAAATACGCCTCCACGTTCATCGGATGTCTTCAAGATCTTCAAGGATCTTCGAAGATCTTCATCACCTTCGTATAGATCTCCCAGAACTCCTCCAGTTTTTCGTCAGTGTTCATACTCCTTCTCCAAGATCCATCAGAGTGTATCGTTTTCCAGGTCTTTATCATAAACAACCGCCAAAACTCCATGTATCTTCATCTCCTTCGCAAGGCTCTTCATCATTTTCTTCGAACGTATCTCCAGAAATCATCAGCATTCATCAAGATGTTCGTAACTTCTTCCAAGAACGCATCAACAACATCCTAATGATCTTCTTCGTCTTCACTACTAATCCTCGTCAGATTTCCAGAAAGAGGATTTTCAAGAACGTCAAACATCCAAGAATCTTCAGTGAAGGTTTTCCAGAAACTACAAAGAACCATCGAGTTTCATCTCAGTTCACCAGCTTCAACGAACCAAATCTCCAGAAACTTCAAGAGTTTCTTCCAATGTGTTCAAGTCTTCACCAACGGTTGCTCTCCTCAAGAACATCAAAGGGGTGGATGGTTATTCTCATGTATTGGTATTATTCGTGGTGTGTTAATTCGTTCAGTTGGTTGCAGGTTTTAGGAGGATTATCTGAGGAGATTGGGTTGAGAATTGAACGAAGGAGGTTGACGGCGGCGCTTTAAGGGAGAAAGGAGGAAGGTTCTAGGGTTTTCAGAATGGAGAAGGGGAACGAGTGAGGAAGGAGGCAGGCTGGAGAGATTGGGCCTCAGGCCCAACTACATTTTTGGATCCCCGTACCCCCTCCGTTTTGGCACGCACCCCCTCCATGTGTCCTTGGTGAATGGGTTGGGCCCAATGTTTCGCTTGCATACCCCCTCTGTTTCCGGATTCCCCTTTCCCTTTTTTTTGTTTGTTGAAGTCTGGGCTGGGCCTTTTGTGTTTATTTTATTTTTTCTGCAGACTAATACCCCATAACTGTAACACACCCCCTCCCTTTGTGTTTTCTATTCCTTTTTTTTATTATAGTTTAATTGTTTCATAGGAAAAAAAGAAAAAGAAAAGAATATATTGAAAAAAAGAAAAAGAAAAGAATATATTGGAAAAATAATAAAGAAAAGGATATTGAAAAAATAGGAGAAGAGAGAAAATAATAAAGAAATATTTTGAAAAGGAAGAAAAAAAATATTAAAAAAGGAAAAAATGGTGAGAAGAAATAGTGAGATAAATAGAAAAATATGGAGAAAAATATATAGAAAAATATTTTGAAAAGAAAAAGAAAAGAAGGAAAAAGAATAAAAAATATTAAAGTAGGCTTAATATTTTTTAGAGTACATTTTTTCAGGATATATTTCCATAGAATTTATTTTACCATTTTAGGATAGTTTAGAGTGTCCACTTGTTAGGGGACTATTTTTTCATTTAATTTTCTCATGATAGAATAGGATAGTATTTCTTAGGAGATTATCTTTCAGTATTCACCCATTGTAACCATTTTTCAGAATGTTAATAAAACGAGATTTGAGCTGTGGTCCCGAAGTAGCCGAACTACAGTTGCTCTGATTTCTCGTACCAGACGAGAATATGTAGGCATAGGATGCGATATCCTAGCGAGCACACTAACAACTGACTTTCTGTTCTCTCGCTGCTGTGCGATCGAGACTTTCCCACTGACGACTGATTGTAACCCTTTTTCTCTCTTGCCCGAGTGCATTTGAGATCAAACCATAGTTTTGCCCATAGGTTCCCGTACCTTTGAAGCCAGTTGATTTTCTCACTGCTGCGTGAGAATACCCTTGTTTAGCAGTAGTTAGCCTGAACTACGTAAAGCTCTGATCTTCCATGCAGTGTGGAAGTACGTAGGCATAAGACGCGAGGTCTTGGCGAGCCAATTTTCCCTGTAGTCCCAAACTACGTTGACTCTGACTTTCTCTCTTGAGAATACGTAGGCATAGAGCGTGACGCTCTATCGAGTCAATTCCCTTCCGTTTAGATTTAGCAGTCGTAGATAGATTGTTTTTGCATCCTTTAGACAACCCAAGCAAGCGTGGATCCCGTCGAGTACGACGGACGTGAGGGGTGCTAATACCTTCCCCTTGCGTAACCGACTCCCGAATCCAGGTTTTGGTTGCGATGACCATACCTTTCCCCGTTTTTTGCGAGGTTTACTTCGAGCGTTTCCTTTCCCTCCGTTGGGATAAATAACGCACGGTGGCGACTCTTCTGTCAGCCGGCGCCGATTTTCGCAGTAGCGACAGCTGGCGACTCTGCTGGGGACTGCGATAGTTCCCTATGTGAGTCTGCTGGGGATCCAACGTCCCCTGGCTGCTAAGGACTGCGATAGTCCTTATGCATGTGGGATCCAACGTCCCCTAAGAGAGAGTCAATCCTAGCGCTTGTTTGCTTGTCTATTTGGTGCTTATTTATTGATATTATCTGTTGTTGTTGGGGTGTTACGGGTGTTTTATGATATTGAGAGAAGCCGGACCTGGGCTTGAGCACACCTTAGACTTAGAGTGGAAATTAGTGGGCGCGTGCTTGCTTTGCAGGCACTAGTGTCTCATGAAATCCACACTCAGACGAGGTTCATCCGGTTGGCTTCACTTTCAACCCTTTGGGTTGAGACGGTTGCTGGTTTGGTGGATTGTCGACTCTGGGGACCGATCATTTGTGATTCAGCTAAGTGAGGCCTCTTTGAGACTTGATGATGCCACTCCTTCTGGGAATCGTATCATCAGTTTTGAAAGTCTGTGACGCTGATGAACGCATAGGATGTCGTACCTTGTCAGATATAGGTCCACACCTGTGAGTGGGGGTTTTTTTTTGTGCAGGAAACTTGACTTCCAACCTACCCGTTATTCTGGTCTTCTCTTCAGAGCAACCGTACTCCGTCAGCAGTACAACAATATTTAGATTGTGTGGGGGCTGTGATCCCGTGTTTGTTGCATTGCATTGCATTTGCATAGGCATCTTCGCATCATATTGCATACCATTCGCCAGCTAGTCAGAGCTCTTATCCAGCCATTATTTTTCTGAAGGTGAATATTGAAGACGACCAAGAGGTTGAAGCAGATTTAAAGCAGAGTCAAGCAGTGAAGTCAGCTGACAGTTGTTGGTAGCTATGTTAGAGAGCAGCTTCCAGTTTGTTGATACCTTGTCAGGTTTCACCGTGACGTCCAATCCTCTGTATGGATCTCCGCACGACGAAGACTTTCCGCAAGTGAACAACCTTACTGCAGCTCAGCTTGTGCAGCCATCTGTTGAAGACCAAGGTCTGTGTGAGCAGTTTGTTGTCCAAGGTGAACGTTCTCCTTCTGTTGATGTCTCAGACTACCAGGGTTTTGCCTTCCTTGTGCCAAAGCCCCGAAGAGAGGTCCCGACAGCAAAGAATGAAGACCCATTAGCTCCCGTGTATGCTGAAAGGTTTCGTGCATTAGATGAGAGATTCGAAGCCTTGAAAGGTAAAGACGCTGTTACTCCTAGTGCTGCAGATATGTGTCTGGTTCCTGGCCTAGTGTTACCTCTGAAGTTCAGAATGCCGAGGTTTGAAAGGTACAAAGGAGATAGTTGCCCGAAGCAACATTTGGTGATGTTCTGCCGAAGAATGACTTCATTTGTGCACAACGACAAGCTGATGATTCATTGCTTTCAAGATAGTATGACTAGGGCACCTCTGAGTTGGTATATGCAGTTAGAGCGTGATCAGATCCGATCATGGATGGACTTATCCAATGCCTTTCTGAAGCAGTACGACTATAATCTTGACGAAGCTCCTACTCGCGTGCAACTGCAAGAATTGTCTCAAGGGAACAATGATCTTTCAGAAAGTATGTTCAGAGATGGAGAGAATTTGCTGGTAGAGTGCAACCACCGCTCCTAGACTAAGAGGTGAAAGGCATGTTCGTAAACTCCTTGCAGAGCCCGTACTTCGAAAGAATGTTTGAAACCGCACCAAATTTCTCTGAGTTGGTAAGGACGGGAGAGCGCATCGAGTATGGTGTAAAGACTGGAAGAATCCCGAATGTTTCAAGAGGTCAGGCAAGTGAAACTGAATCTCTCTATAGCTCTCAATCTGAAGATGAAACTATGATCAATGCGGTCCTGACAGATGTTGGATATCCTCAAGTCGAATCGGTGAAATCTGTTGGTTCTCCGTCTTCTCAGCGGTCAGTATATTCTGTGTCTCGTTATTCTGGACAGACAACTGTGCCTGGGGCACCCCATCGGGAACCTTATGTCGCTCCTCTTGCAAGTCCACGAGCCCGTGGCCGAGGTTATCAGAATCAGCGTCAGAACCAGAACCGACCTCGTAACAACTTGGAACGAAGGAACGCTCCTTTCCATCCAGTACCTGTGCCGTATAGCCAGATTCTTCCGCGTTTGATTCAGAATTCTTTGGTGGAACCAAAAGCTCTCAAGCCCGTGCCAGAGCCTTACCCTCCAGGATACAATCCCCACGCTCAGTGTGGTTATCATGGTGGATCTCCAGGGAATTCAACTGAAGATTGCAAAGCTTTCCAGGCGAAAGTGCAGCAGTTAATCGACAAAGGGTGCATTTCCTTTCCAGATGGAGTTTTGGTTGTGCGTGACAACCCCTCAACTGTCTGAGCTCGCAGATTCAGAAGGGTTATTTCCAAAAGCCAGTGATCCAGACAGGCAGACGTCCTCAGCATTGGCAGTCCTCGGACTTTTTTTATCATTTGCATTTGTAGTTTCTTTTCTGTTAGTTACTACTTGTTGTTAAACATTGTATGTTTCGAATGGTGATATTAATAAAGTGACTATGCATTTTTCTGAATTAATCATGTCGTTGTCACTCATTTACTGCATTGTACTGACACTTGCATTTTATTCACTCCACTTTATCACTATGATTAGCAATGAGCGGAGGGAGGATGATGAAATTGAATACTCATAGTCAATGGTCGTATTGCTTTCAGATAAAACCTTGCCGATGACGTACAAGGCATTGTTTCAAATCCCCTAAACACCGGAGAAATAAGGAAGAGAATCCCTTGTTAACCACTTCGAGCCAAGAAGTAGGAGTTTCTTTCGGACTTTTGAACCCTCGCATCTTAACCCGGGGCAGGGTAGTTGTCAGTTAGCTTGATCGAGCGTTCAAGTCTTGTAGAGGATGTGTTGTCTTTCGAGGACCAATCACATCATATCTCTCGCCAGAGGTCGTACCTCATCAACCACAATGGTTAAACCTCACCAATCAGGAGTGAAACAGTTACAAGCCTATCGGATGAATCCAGACAGCCAGTGTCGCACGACTCGTTTCAAAAAAAAAGGAATAAGAAAGCCCGCTAAGTAAAAAGAAAAAGCTGGAAAGCAAATACTTAGGCAAAAATCAGGGCATCCCGCTGGATTTCAAAAGAAAAATCGAAAAGAACTCTGAAGAGTCAGTCCAGGCAAAAATTAGGGAATCAAAAGAATGAAAAAGAAAGGATATAAAAAGAAAAATCCTCAAACAAGGACAAAGTCGTGTAGATACAGACACCAAAACGAAAGAGGAGTAACTGTCACTCCGAAACACCTTGTGAATTCTTTAACCAGTTGTTCCTAGTATTCAACATACCTCTCGAAGAGGCGAGCGCTCGAGCCAAGTTAACTGAACTTTAGGATCGGAGATCATCACGTAGAAGGGGTGGGTACAAATCATAATTTGAGCCGAATATCCTTTGTTTCACGAACCGTGAACCCGACCACGATACAACCCTTAAAAGACCTAATTGAGGTAGGGTTTATTCTGAAAGCGCATTACGATAAGGTTGAGTAACCTGACTCCTACATGATTTGCTAATCATATCCTTATTGTATTTTTCACTGATCGAATCAGCACTACGTTTGAACCCTTTGGTTCATTCGTCACTCACTAGCATGACACGTAAATGAGTGACAGCACCAGTACATTTTTCAAAATCTGCATGAACACTGCATTAAAATTACCATTCGTGAATAGACAATTTTAATTGCAGGTCAGTAGTTGATACGAAGGAATTCCAACAGAGAGTAGTCAATCAGGACTGAATCGTAGTAGTCTGGATCAGAACGGTATGCTGTGAAACCCTGTGAATCCGGGGCATTGACTTCCTGTGAGTTTGGAATCAGTTTGTCTGAGGACAAGTCCCGGAGTATCGGTTGATTATGGGGCAGTTTATGCAAGAAGCGGTTGATCGGAAGTGAATCTTCTCGAGACCCAATCAGGGGCAGTTATCCAGAATTCTTGCGATTTGAGGGCAGATCCCTTCAGTGTTCAATCAGAGCATGTTGAGTCGCTCATCGCTCGTTCAGGGGCAAACTACTTCAGAGATATTGAAGCCAACCATGTTGAGAGTTGATTAGTGGAGGATGAATCCTTCCGTTGTACCGATATTGGTGCAAGCCATCTGAAGATTGTTTTGTTGCCAGCTGTTTTCTGTTCAGAATGAATTTTCCCAAGAGTCGAATTGGGGCAAGTTGAATTGCACTGGGGCAAGTTGTTCAAATAAGTTTGTTCACCCCAGCAGGAGTTGAGTGTCGGGGAATCGTGTCATTACCCTGCCAAAAACCTGAGCCTTCTGAAGAAGCCTTGCTGTCATTGGATCGTCATCCTACAGCCTAACCTATTACTTGGCTGAACCTAGTAACCAAATCGTCTTAAAGTCCAGCTCTCGTCTGGCAAGCCGGAGATCGGTCCTCGTCTGAAATCCAAACCAGGAACCAGTCCTGTCGGGTCACCTTTTCTGTAACCCATTGTTTAACCAGTTCTCGTCTGGCCAACACAGTTTTAAAGTCCAGTTCTCGCCTGGCAAACCAGAAATCAATTCACGTCTGATATCCAGAACCCGTAAGTCAGTTCTCGTTTGACAACCTAACATGTTTCGCTATCAGCTCTCGTTTGGTAGTCCACCCTGAATGCTAGTCCTCGTCTAGTATGTCCCTTTCAAATCCACCTCTGTTGGTAACCAGAAATGGGTCCCTATCACCATAAACCTATCCCTAAACCAGAAAAAGCCTAAATACCTGGCCCGATGATTCCTAGTAACTCGTTTGTTGTCACATTCCCCGACACAAGGCCCGAGTGATCCCAGCTCCATGATTGGTATTCTGTATTCCCTGTGTTGATGTTGTTGAATCAGGGTTGGTTTCTCAGCAGAGACGTACGATTGAGATTGTTTCCCCTGAGCAGTTTGACACTGCAGCAAGTTGAGATGTCATTCATCCCTTATCAGAATAGGACCAGGATTATCCTCAGTAGGTTGATTGATATTCCTGGCAGAGTATGGCCATCCCAAGCGTTGAACGTTGATTAGCCTGATGTGCTAGTTTCCTGAGTGGGTTGGGACTGAAGCTTTCCCTGACCGGCGGATGTGGGTTTATTTCCCCAGCAGTGGGACTGATGCAATGTTGTATCTCCACAGAGTCCGAGTGTGACTCCCTTTCCCTCCGATTCTAGGTCATTGACTCATTCCTCAAGCAGAGGTCGACGGTGATTCCCTCATTGAGTAATCTCTAGACGGGTAGATTTTGACGTCAGCCAGAGAAGAGGTATTTCTCAGCAGATTGCTTCGTACCCTATAAGGACTTAGGGTGTTCAAAAAAGACCGTTCAGGGTTGTTTTCCTCGGTGAAGTGAGATTCAATTTCAGTGATCGATTGTTATCTGCCGCAGACGTCAGAGGTGTTTCCTTGATAGGATCAGTACAGCTCCATCAGAGTGAATAATGAGTAGCTAAGGATTGATATCCCCAAAGCAGGGCGAGCCCTCCTTCTCCAGCAGCGTTCAGTGGTCTCTCCTCCACAGAATCTGAACGCGGAATGGTGAGCATTGATATGTCTCCCCACGCAGAGATGATTCTCTTCCCCAAGCGGACGCACCCTGAAGGAACGTCATTTTCTCAGCTGAGTCGCTCGCCGGAGCTCGTATTCTCCCCCAGCACCGGGTCACAAGTGCAGATTTCGTAGAAATGGTCGGGTGCCGAAGCTCGTGTTTTCCCCAGAGTTGCACTCTCTCCAGCGAAGCAGAATGACTTCTCCTTCCCCAGCCGAGTTTGCAGATGTCCAAGAGAGCCGAGTCCTTGGAGGTTGATCAGATCATGTTTAGTTGTTCCCCCAGTGGAGTGTGGAGCAGCTGAAGTTGTATCCCCACAGAGTTGTTGTCCCCAGAAGAATAGCTTAGACGGACGCGCAGTTCATTCTCGCGATTGATATCAGCAGGTCCAGGTTCTCGTAGAGCTTCGTTCCCCTGCAGTAATCAACTGAAGTTGTTTCCCTGCAGCAGTCAACCGAAGATCATTTCCCCAGACAGAGTCCGATTGATATTGGCGTGCAGTTTTCTCCTCAGCAGGATGATTCCTCTACCTGAGTAGTTCTTTTCTCCTTGACAGGAGAACCTCCCCCGACATTTATTTTGCTGACGGGATTGCATAGCATTTGACATTGCATAGCATTTAGCATAAACGCATAGCATTTCCACCGCGCAGGGCATGGCGCCGAAGCATATGCATCATAAGCATGATCTAGGGTATTATCATTCTTGTTTTACAGGGGTTCCATCAAAGGACCAGTTGCTCAGGACGATTCCTGATATTCTCCCCAACGAGGTCGCTTCCTTAAGATGACTCTTAAAGACCCCGGTGTAATCCCCACAGTCACTCGCTCAAGATGATTTTTGAGATCCCCAGTGAAGTCTTCAGTTCGAGATGATGCTTGAATTTCTCAGCGGGGCCGGTTTGCTTAAGATGATTCTTAAGACCTCAGCGCAATTTCCCGAGTTGTTCGCCTAGTATGATGCTTGAGTTCCCCGGTAGCGTCCCCAGCAAGAGTTGCCCAGGAAGATTCCTGGAATACCCAACAGAATGAAGTCGCCAGAAAGGTTATCAGTTCAGGATGATTCTTGAAGGTGCCCGACTGATTTGTTTGTTCAAGATGAATCTTGAAGTCCTTAGCAACGTGATATGTCTAATCTGAAGATTGACTTCGTAAACGCCTGAAGGCGGTACCAGAAGGTTCCTGTGAGTCCAGATTTCCTTGTTGATGAATCAACATGTGGCTGAAGACAAGGTTCCAGAGGTTGTAGATATAACGAGATGATCCGTGTTGGTCTGAAGACCACGTCAGTTGTCCTGAGGTGATGATTGACCGCGATTAAGTGAATAGTTTTTCTTCTGACTGAAGTCACAGATTTCCCGAGCTGAAGCGGAGTTTTGCCTGAAGGCAAAGTGTTTGAATCCCCGTAGAGTCATGAATGGCTCAGGATACCATTTCTTTGACTGAAGTCACAGATTTCCCGAGCTGAAGCAAAGGCGCCTGAAGGCAAGGCTATCCCCAAGGTCATGAATGACCTAGGATCCATTTTTCAGATTGAAGGCCGAAGTATGTCCCTGACTGAAGTCACGGATACTCTATAGCAGAGGCGGAGTTGCCTGAAGGCATATCCATGTATCCTTGAAGGCCAAGGACCATTTCTTTAGACTAAAGTCGAAGATACCTCCTGCAGAGTTGCCGACGGGCAAGGTCTATATCCTTGAAGGCCAAGGATGTCTATCTTCAGAAGAACTTGAAGATTCTCCAGCGGATCTGGAGTGGCCAGGGGCCAGGGTTTCATTCATATTCAGAAGTACTTGAAGATCTTCTCTAGCTGAAGCTAGAAGCGGCCAGGGGCCACGGTTTCATATAGTTCTGATGTTGGAGTTCTACGGTGGGCAGTGTGCAGTAGTATTCGGATGTTCGTTATGGTTCTGAGGGTGAACCCCAGATCAGAGCGTGCTTGGTTGAGTCTCTCATTCCCAGCGGAGTAGTTTCAAATGTGCAAGTGTACCTTTTGTTCCATTTACCAGGGGTGAACCCCAGGTCAGAGTATGAAGGTTTGTGTTCGACGGCGAGGTTGAATGTTTGTTCGACGGCGAGGTCAGATTATGATTGTTTCGACGGCAAGGTCAGATTTTGTTTGTTTCCGACGACGATGTTGGATGTTTGCTTTGACGGCGAGGTCAGATTATGTTGGTTTCCGGCGGCGATGTTGGAAGATTATGTTCGACGGCGATGTCAGACTCTTTAAATCCCCAGTAGAGATGATGTTTGTACGACGGCGATGTCGAGTGTCTCTAAGAGGATGTTTGTTTCCAACGGCGATGTCAGATTCAATTTTCCAGCGGCGATGTTAGGCATGTCAAGTTGATCCAGTCTTCTGACGGCGATGTTAGGTGATGAAGATCCTTTAATTCTCCAGCGGCGATGCGGGGTATTTTGCCAGATTTAGTTCTCCAGCGGTGATGCGGGGCATTTGGATGGTCCGACGGTGATGTCAGATGTAGTTCTCCAGCGGCGATGCGGGGTATTTTGTTCAGTGTTGTATTTTCTCCAGCGGCGAGGCGGGGTATTTCGATTATTCGACGGCGATATCAGATTTAGTTCTCCAGCGGCGATGCGGGGTATTTTGGTTGATCGACGGCGATGTCAGACTCAGTTTTCCAGCGGCGATGTTGGGTGTGTCAGTTAATTCAGTTCTCCAGCGGTGATGTTGGATGGTTCGTTCTCCAGCGGCGATGTTGGGTATTTTGGTGATTCAGGTTCTTTAGTTCTCCAGCGGCGATGTTGGATGTATTGTTTGTTTCCTACGGCGATGTCAGATCAGTATTTCCCCAGATAGTTGTCGTGCACCTATTATTCCAGTGTTCGACGAGTTGAGCAGTTGTCAAATTTTCGGGTTTATCGGTATTCAATCGTCTCGCACCTTGATTGGTTGAGAGCCGTTCGCTTCTCATCCAGTCAGGTTCAAGCCGTTTGAATAGGGGCAGCTGTTGCACCCCAAAATTTGACCAACCGGGTCTCGTATCTGGCTCGATGTTTCGACGCATGACCGCATTCGCATCTGCATATCGCATACAGTGCATCTCTCATTTTTGTTTGATTTTATCGGGATCACAGCTCTCGTCTCGCGTCTCAGGTGTTTTTAATCAGTTCAGATAGGTAGAATCGTATTTTTGGGATATTTCGGTGCCCGTTTATTTTTACCGGCTATTTTGGTCGCTCTCGCGGTTTTATGTGTCGTTCGGTGTTATTGTGATTTTTCTAGATTTTACTGACCATTTTCAGATTTTTTTTAATAGATTTAAATCATTTTTTAGCTTTAATATTTCTTTAATTCATTTTTAGAATATATTAGGTATTAAATAGATTTTTAATCATTTTTCGAATTTAATAGGATATTAATGGTTTTTAAATAGTTTTAATAGCTTTTTAATCTTTTTTAATATAGATTTTTCCCTATTAAATAAATAGTTTTTTTTAGGATATAATGTTTTAGAATAATAGAATAATAGGATTTAAATAGATTTTTACTATTTTCTTAATAGAATAAATAGACTTTTTCTTTTAATAATAGCATTTTCTTTTTAGAATATAATAAGGTTTAATAGAAATTAAATGTTTTTTAGATATAAATAATATAGTTTTATTAGGGATTTATTAGTTTAATTTTTAGATTAGTGGAATTTTTAGAGCATTATTAGTCTAGGAGTTAATTAGAATTAATAGATTTTTAGAATAATTCTCATTGTTAGGTTTAATTGAGTTTATTTTAGTTAATTAGGATTAGATATTAATTAGGTTTTTAATCTTGGTTTTAATTCAGTTTTTTTTGAGTTTTTTTAATGATTTTCGTTTGGCCCATTCATCAGCAGGCCCAAAGTTTCCTTTTTGTCCGTTTCCAGGTCAGCCCAATGCAGCCAGAAGGGTCCAGAATCTGTTCAGCATTTTCCAGCGAAATCTAGAAACTTCCAGAATAATCCCATCCAGTATAAAGCTTCAGCTGAGCCACGTGTAAACGGGGGGAGGACCCACATTTTCACCTCCACACTGTTGCACCCCAAAATTTGACCAACCGGGTCTCGCATTTGGCTCGATGTTTCGACGCATAACCGCATTCGCATCTGCATATTGCATACATTGCATATTTTCATTTGTTCTGATTTTATTGGGATCACAGCTCTCGTCTCGTGTTTCAGGTGTTGTTAATCAGTTCAGATAGATAGAATCGATTTTTGGGATTTTTCGGTGCCCGTTTATTTTTACCGATTATTTTTGTGCGCTCTCGCGGTGTTATGTGTCGTTCGGGAATTATTGTGATTTTTCTGGATTTTATTGGCTATTTTTAGGGTTTAATTAGCTTTTTAATCATTTTTAGGATTTTTAATAGTTTTAATTCTTTTTAAATAGATTTTAATCATTTTAGGATTTACTAGGATTTTTAAATAGATTTTTAATCATTTGTAGAATTTTTTAATAGAATTTAATAGCATTTTTCATATTTTTAGATAATATAGAATAGTATAGAATTTAATAGATTTTAAATAGTTTTAATATGTTTTAATTCATTTTTTAGAATAATAGAGTTAAATAGATTTTCCTTTTTATTTTCTTTTATAGAGTTTATAATAAAAGATTAATAGTTTTTTAGAATTTATTAGGAGTTTTTAGAATTAATTAGAATAATAATCAGATTTTAATTCATTTAGTTAATTAGGTTGTTTAATTAGTCTTTTAATTCATTTCAGTTTTTTGTGAGTTTTTGTTCCATTTTCGTTTGGGCCCAGCCCAATTCAGTTTTTTGGTCCAGAATATTCAGCAAATGGTCCAGGCAATTCCAGCTCTTTCCAGCGAGTCCTAGAAGCTTCCAGAAGCTGCCAGAATTCTCAGCCTTTAAATAGAGCCAGTACACGTGTAATAACGAGGATGGCCCCACACGTTTCACCCTCAGCACGCCACGCCATCATTCAGAGTCTCTCTCTCTGCTACCTTCCATGCCACGCGTCACCCATGCATCCTCCTTCCCCACTATCTCCGCCACACTGCCACCTTTCCCCACACGTGGAAGCCTTACGCCACGCCTCCCCTTGCATGCGACCCACGCGTCATCCCCATAACCTCTCGCCGTGAAACCACACCGGCCGGCCTGCATGGCCGGCGGCCACCACCCCTCACCGGAAAATCACTTGCTACCCAGATTCTGATCACCATCTTCATCCCTTCTCCTTCAACCTCACCCAACTTCCGACCAAAAACCCAGACCTCCGGTTATCCTTCATCCATCTCCGATCACCAACCTCCAGAAACACACCAGAAAACCATCAGATCAAGAACACCTTCAACAATCATCTCCAGATCCCGATCTATGTTCATCCTCCATCATCATGTTCATCACCTATCAACGATCTTCATCTTATTTCCAGAAGAACAACGCTCAACCAAGTTCCAGAAACATTCAATCCTCCGATCATCATTATTCACCTTCCTCATCCAACTTCCTCACCATGAATCTCCCCAGAAACGCCCTAAAGTCAAGACTCAACCGTTCAAACTTCCAGATTCGAAGCCTTCTTCGTAGATCAAGATTTTCCAGAATCTTCAAGATTGTTCATCGTGATTATCGTCACCAGATTTCCAGCAACAAGAATAGAAACTTCTACGAAGCTTCATCGGTGATTTTCCAGAACGTCGCTAATGTCTTCATCCACGAACAACTCCAGCTCTACCTTCGCTCATCATATCATCCAGAACACAGAATCTTTAAGAACTTCTTCCGAAGTCTTCGCGAATCCCTTCAAAACGTGCCACCGCCGTTTCCATATGAGCAGCGTTGTTGAGATTGAGACTGAGAGATAGGGATAGAGTAGAGAGCGAAGTTGAATCAGAGGGAGATCAAGAATAGGAATGGAGATTGAAAGAGATTGAGAGTGAGGCTGAAGGGGTTTGAACGGAGGAGACGGAGAAGGCTCAGATGGGAAGTTGACGGCGGCGGGGAAAGAAAGAAGGATTCTAGGGTTTCAGACCCTGAGAGTGAAGAGAGGGAGGAGAAGTTTGGGATTGGGCCAGGCCCAACAGATTTTTGGGGGATACCTCCAGTCACGTTTTTTGGATGAGCGCGGGCCGAGCCCAACAAGGCCTGGGCGTACACCCCCAGTTTACTCAGCACACCCCCCTCTGCGTTTTTTTGAGGAGATCTGGGCTGGGCCCAATTCTTCAGTTTTTATTTTTTATTTTCTTTTAAGCTCCCCTGTAACAGCAGTACCCCTCTCCCTTTATTTTTCTTTTCTTTTATATTGTTTGTATATTTTGTTTCATGAGAAAAAATAGAAAAAAACATATTGGAAAGAAAAGATTATAAGAAAAAGAAATGAAAAAAAATATGAAGAAAAAGAAAAGAAATATGGAAAAATATTATGAGAAAATAGTGAAAAACAATAGAAAAAATATGAAGAAATAGAGAGAAAATGTATAGAAAAATACATAGAAAAATGAAAAAAAGATAGAAAAAATATATTTGAAAATAGTGGAAAAAATATGAGAAATATTTTGAATATGAGGAAAAAAGGAAAAAATATTAAAGTAGATATAATATTTTTTTAAGTGCATTTTCTTTTAGGTTTTTCATAGAAGTTATTTTCCTTTTAGAGATAGTTTAGAAGCCCATTTGTTAGGGGGCCATTTTCCATTCGATTTTTTTTAGGATAGAATAGGATAGCGTTTCCTAGGAGATTTATTTGTAGTATGCATTCATTGTAATCATTTTTCAGAGATTAATAAAACGAGATTTGAGCTGTGGTCCCGATAGTAGCCGAACTACAGCTGCTCTGATTCTTCGTACCAGACGAAGATATGTAGGCATAGGATGCGATATCCTAGCGAGCACACTAACGACTAACTTTCTGTTCTCTCGCGGCTGTGCGATCGAGACTTTCCCGCTGACGACTAATTGAACCCTTTTTCTCTCTTGCCCGAGCGCATTTGAGACCGAACCGTAGTGTTGACCATAGATTCCCGACCCTGTGCAACCAGTTGTTTTTCTCACTGCTGTGTGAGAATGTTTTGTCTAGCCGTAGTTAGCCTGAACTACGTAAAGCTCTGATCTTCCATGCAGTGGAAGTACGTAGGCACAAGACGCGAGGTCTTGGCGAGCCAATTCTCCCCGTAGTCCCGAACTACGTTGACTCTGACTTTCTCTCTTGAGAATACGTAGGCATAGAGTGCGACGCTCTATCGAGTCAATTCCCTTCCTTTTAGATTTAGCAGCCGTAGATAGATTGTTTTGCATCCAGTAGACAACCCAAGCAAGCGTGGATCCCGTCGAGTACGACGGACGTGAGGGGTGCTAATACCTTCCCCTTGCGTAACCGACTCCCGAACCCAGGCTATGGTTGCGATGACCATACCTTTCCCCGTTTTTTGCGAGGTTTACTTCGAGCGTTTCCTTTCCCGCTCTGAGGGATAAATAACGCACGGTGGCGACTCTTCTGTCAGCCGGCGCCGATTTTCGCAGTAGCGACACACACACGCCACGTCGCACACTCTCAGAGCCTCTCTCTGCCACGCATCACCACACGTGGTGCACATGCGTACCACCTCCCCACTCCTCCACCCACGCGTCTCACATGCGGTGATCATCTCCACTATCCCTGGCCACGCGTCACACCACCAGCACCTCGCCTGAAACATTCACCGGCCGGCATGCATGGCCGGCGACCGCCGTACCGGTCACCAGAAAACCTCCAAAAACCCAGATTCTGATCAACCTCCTCCTTCAATCTTCATCCTCTCCGGTCCTTTTCCATCATCTCCGGTCACCATCAACAACTTTTTTCCGGCGAGTTCTTCATCCAGATTCACAATCATCAAAATCATCACCAGAAATCGCTCCTAACACCGATCCCCTTCATCGTTTCCACTCCGATCAACACGCATCTTCCACCTTCATCCATTCATCTTCCACAATCAACAAAATCCAGAAGCCATCCTCATCAACAATCTCCATGGAATCATCACCAGTTCATCAGTCATCATGAATCGTTTTCCAGAAATACGCCTCCACGTTCATCGGATGTCTTCAAGATCTTCAAGGATCTTCGAAGATCTTCATCACCTTCGTATAGATCTCCCAGAACTCCGCCAGTTTTTCGTCAGTGTTCATACTCCTTCTCCAAGATCCATCAGAGTGTATCGTTTTCCAGGTCTTTATCATAAACAACCGCCAAAACTCCATGGATCTTCATCTCCTTCGCAAGGCTCTTCATCATTTTCTTCGAACGTATCTCCAGAAATCATCAGCATTCATCAAGATGTTCGTAACTTCTTCCAAGAACGCATCAACAACATCCCAATGATCTTCTTCGTCTTCACTACCAATCCTCGTCAGATTTCCAGAAAGAGGATTTTCAAGAACGTCAAACATCCAAGAATCTTCAGTGAAGGTTTTCCAGAAACTACAAAGAACCATCGAGTTTCATCTCAGTTCACCAGCTTCAACGAACCAAATCTCCAGAAACTTCAAGAGTTTCTTCCAATGTGTTCAAGTCTTCACCAACGGTTGCTCTCCTCAAGAACATCAAAGGGGTGGATGGTTATTCTCATGTATTGGTATTATTCGTGGTGTGTTAATTCGTTCAGTTGGTTGCAGGTTTTAGGAGGATTATCTGAGGAGATTGGGTTGAGAATTGAACGAAGGAGGTTGACGGCGGCGCTGTGAGGGAGAAAGGAGGAAGGTTCTAGGGTTTTCAGAATGGAGAAGGGGAACGAGTGAGGAAGGAGGCAGGCTGGAGAGATTGGGCCTCAGGCCCAACTACATTTTTGGATCCTCGTACCCCCTCCGTTTTGGCACGCACCCCCTCCATGTGTCCTTGGTGAATGGGTTGGGGCCAATGTTTCGCTTGCATACCCCCTCTGTTTCCGGATTCCCCTTTCCCTTTTTTTTGTTTGTTGAAGTCTGGGCTGGGCCTTTTGTGTTTATTTTATTTTTTCTGCAGACTAATACCCCATAACTGTAACACACCCCCCTCCCTTTGTGTTTTCTATTCCTTTTTTTTATTATAGTTTAATTGTTTCATAGGAAAAAAAGAAAAAGAAAAGAATATATTGAAAAAAAGAAAAAGAAAAGAATATATTGGAAAAATAATAAAGAAAAGGATATTGAAAAAATAGGAGAAGAGAGAAAATAATAAAGAAATATTTTGAAAAGGAAGAAAAAAAATATTAAAAAAGGAAAAAATGGTGAGAAGAAATAGTGAGAAAAATAGAAAAATATGGAGAAAAATATATAGAAAAATATTTTGAAAAGAAAAAGAAAAGAAGGAAAAAGAATAAAAAATATTAAAGTAGGCTTAATATTTTTTAGAGTACATTTTTTCAGGATATATTTTCATAGAATTTATTTTACCATTTTAGGATAGTTTAGAGTGTCCACTTGTTAGGGGACTATTTTTTCATTTGATTTTCTCATGATAGAATAGGATAGTATTTCTTAGGAGATTATCTTTCAGTATTCACCCATTGTAACCATTTTTCAGAATGTTAATAAAACGAGATTTGAGCTGTGGTCCCGAAGTAGCCGAACTACAGCTGCTCTGATTTCTCGTACCAGACGAGAATATGTAGGCATAGGATGCGATATCCTAGCGAGCACACTAACAACTGACTTTCTGTTCTCTCGCTGCTGTGCGATCGAGACTTTCCCGCTGACGACTGATTATAACCCTTTTTCTCTCTTGCTCGAGTGCATTTGAGATCAAACCATAGTTTTGCCCATAGGTTCCCGTACCTTTGAAGCCAGTTGATTTTCTCACTGCTGCGTGAGAATACCCTTGTTTAGCAGTAGTTAGCCTGAACTACGTAAAGCTCTGATCTTCCATGCAGTGTGGAAGTACGTAGGCATAAGACGCGAGGTCTTGGCGAGCCAATTTTCCCTGTAGTCCCGAACTACGTTGACTCTGACTTTCTCTCTTGAGAATACGTAGGCATAGAGCGCGACGCTCTATCGAGTCAATTCCCTTCCGTTTAGATTTAGCAGCCGTAGATAGATTGTTTTTGCATCCTTTAGACAACCCAAGCAAGCGTGGATCCCGTCGAGTACGACGGACGTGAGGGGTGCTAATACCTTCCCCTTGCGTAACCGACTCCCGAATCCAGGTTTTGGTTGCGATGACCATACCTTTCCCCGTTTTTTGCGAGGTTTACTTCGAGCGTTTCCTTTCCCTCCGTTGGGATAAATAACGCACGGTGGCGACTCTTCTGTCAGCCGGCGCCGATTTTCGCAGTAGCGACACTTACAAAACATCATGAACACTCTCAATGCTTACCAAACTGATATTAATTTATTTAAAGAAGACATTAAGAGCATGCGATTGGACATTATAGGATTGACTGACATAACCTGCGAACAATTCTATCACTTGAACTCCGCCATCGAAGACTTGAAGAAACGCTTTTGAAAATGCTATAAGTGATTTAGTTTATTTTTCTCATATTTTCGTTTCTAGTTAGATTTATTTTTCGCAACAATTTCATACCGTAATTTCCGTTTATGTAACTTCGTTTTCAATTACTTTATGCAATGCACCTTTAATTCCAAAATTTCTCCATTTTTAGCAATTTATATATTTTTCATTCTATGTACTGTTATGCTTGCATTATTTCATATTATATACAATCTCTCATGCCATGCAAGTTAGTATAGTACTGTGTTGAAATTATATACTATATGGTGTTTATAATTTAATATGAGTGTTAGTGAAGAAAATACATTATTATAAAATATGTGAATTAAGTGAGAAAATGTTTTTCTGGAAATTATTCAACGAAGCGTGCCCTCACGGTCGTCATACCCATCTCACGATCGTGACGTGCTTAAATAGCGTGTCACGACCGTCACACCCCTGTCACGACCGTGACAACCCCTATTACAGGAATCGTGAGAAACAGAACTGTTTCTCTTCGTGCCTCTTCTTCTTCTTCCTCCATAACTTCCTCAAAACTGCCCATTTTCTCCATAACCTCCGTAACCTCCCCATTACCAACTTTAAACCTCATTAACCCCCCATTATCATAACCTATCACATTCTCACTCTCCATTATTTATCCCGAATCAATATTTCTTTCATTTTACCATTTTTTCACAAAACATCAAAAATCTTCATTCTTCACTCTAAGCTCTTGCATGCAATGGATTCTATTACTTTTAGAGAAGGTGATGCTGGAGAAACTCAGAGAGAACGTTTTCTCCGATTCCAAAACCGCGATGTGCAACCTACACGTTACATTGACACTGTCTGTTTGAGGAAACTCGGAATGCTTGCCAGTGTTACAAGCCTGCTTCAAAAAGTCGGTCTGTGGGATCTTTGCAGTCAACCTCAGCCCACATTCGAGCTTCTGACACTGGAGTTCTTAAGCTCATTCAGTTACATCACCGGTACCGGTTCTCAGAGTCAGCTCACCGGTGTCGCCAAATTCAGATTGCATGGCCAAGAGTTCAACATTCCGCAAGACAGGATAGCCGAGTTGTTAGGCTTCGATCACGGAACTGAAGCTCACCGTCGCGTGCCCGATAATTTTAGTGAACAAGCTTTCACTATATGGCACGACTTAACCAACACCCGTGCATCAGCCTTCCAAAGCCTCAACGCTACGCACATTCACAACCCAGCAATCCGCTATTTCCACCGTGTCATATGCAACACCATCTTCGCTCGAGAAAGCAACCATAAGCTCAACTCCAAGGAGCTTCTATTCTTACACTGCGCTCTTAATGACGAGCCGATCAACGCTGCCCCTTTCATGCTTTATCATATCCAAGCCATTGCACACAGAGGCTCCACCCCGTTCTTCATAGGCGGCATTGTCACCACCCTCGCCATTCAGTTGGGGCTTGGTGACTTGGTCGTTAATCAGCCTCACCTAGCCGCAGAATTCCTCACCAAGAGTTATTGCAGGTCCGCTCACCTGATTGCGCAGCGAGAGGATGGAAGGTATAGCCCTTTTGTCCATGGCACCATTTTCCATCATATCATTCTGCCGTCCCGCAACCGCATCGATCCATCCAGCCGAGCCAACTGGCTCTTTGTTTTACCTGTTGCTGCCGATCACGTCCCTATTCATGATGATCAGGCAGACCCTCCAGCGGATGAGATGCAGGACGCTATGGATGCAGCTGAGCCTGTCCAGGATATACCAGAGACATCTACCCGACAACCCCCTGCTCCCGAAATCACACTTGAGTAAGTCCTCCGTGCAATTCATCAGCAGAACCAGATGAACGCCACACTGGAGCGAAGGCAGAAGGAGCAGTATGATGTTTTACTCAGCACTATTGCAGCAAACCAGGAAGCTACTAATGAGAAGTTTGGAGAAATTTTTCAGCGAGCTAGAAGCCCTCCGCATTAACATCACTGCTGCCTCCGGCACCGGTTCTGATCCTGAAGCGACTCCTTCCAGACGCCGCTCCCGCACCAGAAGCCGAGCCCGCGGTCCTCAGCAGCCATAGTTTTAGTTTGCTTATGTTTGTTTTTCGTTTTTGTCGTTGTACTGTACTTTTACCGCATTTATATCACAACATTGAGGACAATGTCTAATATAGTGTGGGAGAGGTACCTTTCATTTCCGCATTTTCCCTTTTTCGCACTTTTCCATTTCGTTGTATTTTCAATTCCGTTGTATTTCTTTTCGCAAGTTAATGAAATGAGCAAATCTTTGTGCTATTTTCTTTAATTTCGAACTTTCCCCGATTATTTAGCTATACCAGAAAAAATCTTTAATTATTCGCATTACCCGACTTACCTACAGAATCGTAATTAGGAAGCCGAGAACGATTAAACAAGACCAATACAATCTTGACATCTTTGACTCCCTACTTAAGCAATTCCATCCCGATTACCATTACGAGTACACTTTTAGTTTCAGTTCAAAAGTAACCCCTAGTAGTTTATACTAGCAGTCAGCACCGTCTGAACACAAACCACGTGGGGAGCCGATGAATATAAGCGCTTGATGCCTAATCAATAATGATCCTTCATATCTCGATGCAAAATGAAAAGAAATTGCACCAAAGTACACGGTCGCATATAAGAAACGAGAAATATGAGAAGGAGTCCATTGCAAGTTGGTTCAGAGGTACTGGTTCTGAACTCGGTAGGGCGTGCTACGGCTCGATCCCCCACAACCTCCAAATCGGATAAAATATGTAGGGTTACCACACTCGTGTACCAGACCCCGTGCTCAAAAAGGATCAAAGTCGCTAACCGGCTACTCCACTACGTGCGTGCTAAGGCAAAGGGCTTAATGTGATTGCGCTAGAATGAAACCGGGCGAAATAAGATCGAAAAACTCCAGGTGAAATCATAATGTAATTGCCGATTGTTTCGTTTAACGGGAAGTCGACGACATAGCTTGTTGCTTGTGTCATTAGTGTATCGGTAGTGTTCTATCAAAGTACCGGATTATCGGTAGCATAATTGAGAAATCTATAACTATATATAAAGAGAATACACAATTTTGGTATGACCTATTTTCTATTCCATAATTACCCTTCACTTACTTCATATTTTACAATTCAAATCATTAATTTAAGTAACTTCTACATACAATAACCACCTAAAGGTTATTGTGGATAAGAGACCAGAGATATGTAATAACTATCTGAAAGTTATAACGAAGAGAGAAAAATATAACTTCATAAAAACATAAACTTCATAAAGCAAAACAAAAATTCAATGAATAATTTTCTCTCTAAATCAAATACACGATTTTTTATAAATTAAAATTCATAAGAAAGAACATTAAAATTCATAAGAAAGAACACTGATGTTGCCAAGGTTTATGGAACTGCCGATTCTTCTCTCATTTTTTATTATTATTTTGTCTTCCATATTATGGTTGCAACTTCTATCATCAGTTTTTTTTTTCTAATGTCAAAGTATATTAATTGATTGTTTTGATGTTGAAATTTGTACATGTTTGCACAATTTAGTTTTGAATATGTCTTATGTTTTTTGCTACTTTTAATTTATTGACTTATTCTTTTTGTAATGTGAAATTTTTGTGGCAATGAACGCTACTCGAGAGAAAATTGTCTTTGTAGAGAAATTGTCTCAACAATCCTTTTTCAATTTGATTTTGTGTCTTTTCAATTTCATGGTAACAAAGTTATTATTTTGATTTATCATAAAGAATGAAAGAAAAAGAATAAACTATAATTAAATGTTAAAATATAGAATGAAGATAAAAATAGATTTAATTTTTTTTGGAAGAAAAAGAATAAGAATAAACTATAATTACCGTCTAAAACGAATTGTTATTAGAAGACCGGATATACGTTTAGCCTTATGGAAGTGATAATGAGCAAAAATTAGATTCAACACACTAGTCACACGAATCAATTGATTTTACCACTAATAAGTAGGACTAGTTCCAATGCTCCACAATAACCACAAACTATGCAAATAATCCAAGTGAATTTTGGTTTAGGCAATTTATCAAACACTTGGTGTGCGAGGCACTCCAAGTGAATTTTGGCTTGAGTAAGTAATTCCAAATTCCTTGTACAATCTATTATTGTACTAGAGTTCAAAACTGTCAAAACCACTTGCTCAATTCAATGCAAATTTTGATGGAATTGCTTAAACTAAAATTACTCAAATTCTAACTCCAAAATAAAAGTGTTGAAAAATAAAGGAGACAAAGATTTGTTGAGGCAGTTCCCCCGCCGTCCTCACTTCGGGGTACGTCTGCCCACAATTCTAAATCTAGAATTGAGATCAATATAATAGATATCACCTGTAGAGTTGAAGTGTTTATAAAAAGGTAGATAAGCAAAATATACAAACAATTTCTCTTGATGTTGATGATGTTTTTCTCTCCTTGTTCCTTGATTCGAGTCGAATCAAGTTCTTCGATCGTTGTGAGTAGACCTCCGATTCTAGCCCCTTTGTTGAACAACCTTTCATTCTTCAAACCCTCGGCCCGGCTGATCTCAATCACCACAAATCGAACCCGGGACTCTCTTGCACACTTCACTGATTCCTGCTACTAGACAGATGAAACCTTTCGCTTCTCAATCACCTTCGCTCAGTTGAAGTTGATAAAGACGATCCGTACCAAAAACCCCCCAAATTCTCCGAATCTTGGAGGGTAAAACCTTAAAGGTTTTATTCAAGAAAAACCTGCAACAAACTCCACCCGAACCGGATTCCCAATCAACGACTTCAGACCTTATCACCTTGATTGAGACACAAACCACAACAAGAGTTGTTGATAACGAGAAAACGCATCGATTATATTGCTAGGGGTCATTAACGTTTTATCGCATATTCACCGTTTTAACACTCGATTTCTCGAGTTTTTCTTACCATTTTGCAGGTACATCATTATATGGAGCTAAATCATGAATTAAGAGCAAAAGGAACAAAAGAAACCATAAAGAGATGAAGAAATGAATAAGCCTGCAAAAGACTGCATAATTTGTTGCAGTCACGACCGTCACAAGGGTGTCACGACCGTGACACCCCAATTTGAGCCATCACGACCATAAGAGAGTGGTCACGACCGTGACACTTAAAAACCACAAGTTACGAATGTGAAGACCTTGTCACGACCGTGGCAAGGGTAAAATTAGGTTTTTGACTCAGACTACGTCAAGGCATTACATGAAGACCATTTCTCCTATTTTGTTGCCACGTTCCTGCATTCCTTCCACAAATTCAGCAAGGCCCATGCAACAAAGGTCCAAAAATCCAGCCCATTAAGGATTCTATAAATAGTACAAGTTATATGAACAATGGACACAGAGCATTTTTTATTCAAATTCCTGCGGAAGCTCTGCCGAACTGTATTATGAACCAGCCTTTCTATTCCTGCATTATATTTAGTTTTCTGTTTCGTTTTTTATTGTATCCAAACCCGCCATATAACAATTTCCAACATCAGGAAATTGTTATACATTTATTTGTTTCTAAACCTTCAGCATTCGTTTATTTTCAATTTCCGCCAACTCCAAGCTTTCCGGTCTGTGGAAGAAGGAGTCTGCTCGAATATTTATTAACCAGGTTTTTCATTATTTTGCAATTTAATTTAATTATAATGTTTATTTATTTTTCTGCCATGAGTACGTTATTATTAAATTTTCTGTCTCTGTCTGGTTCAACATCGATGAGTAGCTAAACACCTTAGGGCGGTATGTAGTTATAACAAACTTAACCGGTAAAATATAACCATAGGCTAAAAATAATTAATCACTTAACATTCTGGCTGATACTTTTTAATTGAAATAGACCTTTTCGTTACGAGAGTAAGAAAAGAGTATTAGGTTAGGTCAAGACCACGAGAGTGTGAGATTTTAACCAGATAGCTAAAGTTAGGCATTTAAATTAAACACAGCGAGAGCGCTTTAAGATAAATTAGAATTACTTAGTTTCCAAAAATTACCTCTAAACACTTATGGGCTAGCGAGAGCAGGCATAGGGCTTTAGGGATAAGATCTGATATAAGACCACGAGAGTATGAGTTGAGGGTATTTAAACTGGTAATCTCTACCGAATAGATTAAGTGAACACCTTTATAAGCCTAGGTTAGATTGACCCACCTAAGTTAGTATAATTACATACCGACCGCCTTAGTATTACTTTATTAAAACTTAAATTTAATTCCGCCTTTAATAGTCTTAAAAATCAACAAAAAAATCGTGACAACCATTCGCCTTAGCTAAACTAGAAGTTCATCTAGCACTAAGTAACCATAGAATCCCTGTGGATCGATAATCTTAAATATTACTTCGATAGGCTGTGCACTTGCAGTAAGATACCGCTAGACGCATAAGTAGACACGTCTCTAGCCCATCAGTTGTTGTGTGTAATTGTTGTGTTGTGAATTGTTGAGGATGAAGATGAAGAGATTTGGTAGCGCCTGTTTCACTTTTCTTGTTTCTTGCACAATTGACTCAAAATCTCAATTGTTGTTGTTAAAAATGAACAAACCTTCTATATATAGTAACCAACCAACCAACACACTTAATAGTTTTTCAACCAAAGTAGAAAGACTTCACTAACTGCACAAACGCGCGAACGGTCGACCATAGCAGGACTATGCGTCGACGCATAGCCTGCAGTTTTAGGCAATCTGAAAAGTGTTGACTGCATGCGTCGACCATAGGTCGGCGTGCGCCGACCAGTGAGAAATTGCACTGCTTCATGCGCTGACCCTGTGGTCGACCATAGTTCATCGTGCGCCGACCAATGGGAGTTTGTACTGCTTTATGCGCCGACCTGTGGTCGACTTAAAGCCTGCAAATCTGTAAAAATGCATATATTTATGATTTTAATACATTTAAACATAACCAATGATCTTCCACATATATTGAATTGAATATGCCAAGTTAGAAGGATATAAGAAAGATATGAGAGATGAAATTGCAATTGTCTTGTGTATGTAGAGCCGATAAGACCGACTCATCCATGGTTGCGTATTGTCATCATCGAAACTCAATACCATATGTAACATGAGGGTTTGTCCTCACAATGACATGAAGCTGAGTTGGTCGTTGTTGCATCCCAAATTTTGACCCCTTAAATCTTCATCATCATTCTAGGATCATTTTCATTTGATTATTTATCTTTAACCTACTTCAAGTTTGTCTTTGCTAAGTTACAGGTGAACCAGGGTTCCGTACAGTCGGAAATCGAGGTTTCGACAGTTTAATCAGTCAATGTATTGGATAGTTTCTCCATGAAACAAGCCTCTAAATCATCAAAGATACTCCATTGGGTCAAATATGAGTCCAATTTGAGGTTTTCACACAAAGATCAGGAACAGTGCAGTTCAGGATCCCCGATTAGGGTTTCTGATCAGGAAAAGTCAATTGTGGTTTGACTTTTGATTTAAAAGGTGCTCCAATGATGGAATTATGGTCCATTAAGCTCATATATCTTGGGGAAGTCCACTCAAGAAGTTTCAAGGCCTCAGAAGACCCAGAACGTCAACAGGCGACTCGGTAGTCATCGATCGTTCGTTCGGTTGACCGAAAAGTCAACTCTTCAACCATAAGGAATTTGACCTCAAGGTGGGAAGAAAAAATGTTTCTAATAACATATTACACCTATCTATGAAGTTTCATGACCATTGGATCAAGGATTGAGGAGTAATCAGAAAAGTCGGGAATTAGGGTTTTGAAAGGGGCAAGACCATAACTTCCTAATTACTGTAAAATAATTCCTCCTTATTTTATTGGGACACTTTAAAAATAATCCTTCTGATTCAGATTAAAGGAATCACTTATTAATTGTAGCCGCATTTGGCAACAATTTAAAAGCATCACCTAAGAGGCCACGAATAATCGTCCCCTATTCCTTTTGTAGCAACACTTAAAAAGTGTCGCCTCAGAGGACAAAAATAATCGTCCCATATTCCTTTTGTGGAAACACTTAAAAAGCGTTGCCTTAGAGGCCAGAAATAATCGTCCCCTATTCCTTTTGTTTAGGCGACGTTTTTAAAAATCGTGCCCAAAGATCATGAAAAAATGTCCCCTTAGACAATAGGCAACGCTCGCACAGGAGACGCCTAGAAAACATCCCCTATTCTTTTAGGCAACATTTTCCAGAGTTTGGGCAATATTTTTGAATGGTTGCTGGAGAGTCTAAATGTTGTAGTGTAACCACATATCCAATTGAGATGGTTCAAAGCTTGTTGGAAAGGTCTTGACAATTCCTACAAAAGTCTCACATGGGTCCATGTGCAAAAAATCTGTGGATTTGGAGTTATGATCAAAACCATTAAAAGAGGGGAAAACACTTTGAAAATTTCTAAGTTTTCTAGCCTTGCAAATTATGTTTTCAGCCCACTTTGAAGGGATTTTCGACCTAGTTCCACTTGGAATCTGAAGATCATGAAAACATGAAAGTTGTAGAGCTCCATGAGGGCTTTCCAAAAAGTACTAGAACTCCTCCATAGCCCTTGTGAGTTGAAAGTTATGAATCCAGAAAGTTGGGGTCTCCACACTTGAGTGCACCATTTCCACTTTTTCACAAATCCACTTTTCAGCCACTTGGATCATTCTCAACCATTGGATCATGTATTGATCTGATATTTAGAGAGGTTTATGGTTTAAAATGCATAAGAAAGAAGGGTTTGGTAGAGTTTGCAAGTTGCAAGATCAAGTGCCATTATTTTATTCAAAACAAAGAGGAAAGAGAAACTTTATGATGGAAAATATGTAGCAGTAGCCTCTCCTACTCTCTAGCCTCACTTCAGTCACCTCCATGTCTTTCATACCACTTTATTTATTCCTTGCATTGAGCCACGGACTTGAGTGTGCAGCTGTACATGATCTTGGATGGATTTTCTTCAAAAATTTCCCTCCAAAGGCCAAGACTCCAAATCTGCCCCAAATCTTCTCTTAGCCTATAAATAGAGGTTTCATCCTATTTTATACAACACACTAGAGCCATCCAAAACACAAGGAATACACAGCTCTCACTCTTTCCCTCTTCGCTTGAAAGTGAAGAAATTCACAAAATCACCAAAAATGACTACTTTGCATTTTTCACACCAGCATCATTTCGAGCCATGAAACCACCATAAAAAATATATACACAAACCTAAAATCACCATTTGAAGCTATTCCAATAGTTAGTTTCATAAAAAAAACCTTGAATCAAAAAGTCAACTTTCACACCACTCAAGTTTGACTTTTATGCACATTTCATGCTAAATCACTACTCAAGCCATTTTCCAGCATTACAACACTTGGAACACCTTCCATTTTAGTCATATTAACTGTCCATAATCTCAAACCACAGCTGGAACTTTATTTGCTCCAACTGCCCACAAGGTTGCTTTCTTTCTTCAAGAAGAAGTAACTCTCACAAGTGTGCTCAAGGGGGAGAATCTCTGGTTTTCTTGGTAGCTAGAATAGTAAGGATCTACAAGAGGTATGCCATTTTAAGTTTATTCATCATTGGTGCCTCATGTATGTATGGATTTGGTATGCTGAACAAGTTGAAACATTGTTGTGTTTAGAAGTGCAATTTTGCTGTCAAAACTATTCTTCATGTTTGGTTCTGTCTAGTAACTGTCATGAGGCATTGGTTTGCATTTGTTTGGCTTTATAATGGTCAAGTTCATCTTGGATTTTAACCTTTGTGCTTTTTTAGATCTTGTTGACTTGAGCATTAGGTTGGGGGGAAGGGGCTGCTGTTGGGATTTGTATAGAGTTTAGACTTGTCAATGCATATTGATGTACTTAGAGCTGATGGCCTGTCATTTTGGGTTACTTCACCTTTGGTTTAACTTTGTGATGACAGATTTGTAGAACTATCTAAGTCTAGTTTAATGTCCTTGCTGTTTTAAGTGAAGTTGTAACTTCATGTTGTGTTGGTCTAGTTTGGATTTTGGCTTTGTTTAGGTGACAACCATGTTGCCAATGCTTGTCTTTGAAGTCTGAGTTTTTCAAATCACCATACCTCAATGCTGTTTTATTTCTCATATTAAGACTTGCCTATGAGTCATGGCTGTCATGAATGTGGTTGGCTGCACTAATTTTGAACCTTGTTTGCATTCTGATTGGTTGTGGAATATGTTGCTGTTTTTTATCCTCAGAAAAAACTTTCTTACTTGTTGGTATCTTATCATGTTTTGCATTAACTTGATAATAGAGGCTATGTCTTTGTAAAGGCATAATTATTTGGAATTCATCAAATGAATGTGTCGCGGTGAAAATCGGATACCAAACTATTGGTTAGTTTGAATCTTTAATTCATTTTTGCAACCGAACTTTGATTTGTCCAAAGGAAGGGATAAAGATCGAAATTCCCACAATGCAATGCAAATGCAAGTTTTAGAGAGTTATAGGTTCGGGGGTTGGTTAAACTTAGGGAAGGTATTAGCATCCTAAGTTTCTGTAGTATCCTACAACAACCTCTTGTTTTATATTTGTTTATTGCTAAGTGTTTATCTGCTTAATGGTTTAAAAGACCCAGGGGTTTAATTCTAAGTATACTCGATAAGATATCGCATCTTATGCCTACATATCCTTACGGGAGTGGAATCAGAGTATCTGTAGTTCCCCTAAAGGGTTAAAGGAGTTCTTTGACTATGGTCAAAGTTCCTACGGGTTTAGGGTAGTTGTTTTGATTGGGTTTAGGAGAAGAGATGAGTCTTCATTTTAAGGGAGATGTAACCGCCACAAGTGTAAGAGGTTGTAGGAAAATAGTCTTTGCATTGTCTTAAGAAAAGGACTTAAGTACTCGGATTGTTTGATGAGTGTGCCTTTATCGCTCTTAAGGCAAAGTCCCTACATGTTTGATTGTATTGTTGTGGGGTGGAGATTCTATCTCGCTTAAGATGATTTGGCATCTTTCTCTAATGTGTTTGAATATTGTGTTGATTTGAGTTGATTGTTTTTGTTTCTATGTTGTAAAGATAAAGGTGCTTCCTATGGGGTAGGTCCTAAACTTAAGAATATCGACTTGAATGGGATCAAGGATCGTGTGGGGAGAATGATGCAAATGATGTGCACTACACACAAGTGTTGACTCATGTGTAGGTTTTTCCTTTGGACGGAATGCGATGCGTGAATATAAATTGCGGTAATGTAAATTATGGAAGATAAATTGTAAGGAAAGTAAACCATACACAAACGCATGAAAGCGCTAAGGTGTAGGTGCATGTGTCGTGAATGTGAGGTTGTGAATGGGGAGAGGCGTAAAGGATAGGAGCGTGCACGATTGATTGAGCTGTAGGATATGGATTGATTTTAGGCGAGGTTGAATTGTTTTTAGTAAAAGAGTTGTGTTTTGATTATTAATAGTGAGATGGACTAATTTTAGTTGAATTATATTTATGAGAAAATATTTTTGGTGAGATTGATTTAAGAAAAGTTGAATTAGACCTTTTAGCTTAAGTTTTCATTTTTTATTCTAAAATAATGATTAGGTTTCTTAAATATATTGGATCATAAAAAGTTAATTTGAATTAAAAAATGATCCTTTATTTTTACTTATTTTAAAAGTTAGTTTAGAAAAGAAACAGGTTTTTTTAGATAATAAATAAACATACTATTATTATTTTTTAAAAGGGCTTTACTAAGTTTAAAATAAAAGGATTAATTAACTAGAAAATTAATTCAAAAGATAATTATTTTTATTTGATAAAATGAGTTGATTAAGGTTAAATTAGACAAAGGGGACCATTATTTATTTTTTTATAAAAAAAACTGAATAGAAATGATTAATTATTAGTTAATATTAATTTAAAAGAAACAGTTAAATTAAACAGGTTAATTAAAACAGGCTTAAATAAGTGGTTAAATAATTAAATTAAAATGGTTATGTTAAATAATGGTTGATTAAAAGAAAAGAAAAGGTGTTAATTAAAAGTTAACGGAGGGTTAAACGTTAACGGGAGGTTAAAGGGCGGATTAAGATTAGTTTAGTGTGGGAGGTGTGTGTGTGTGGTGTAGGTGTGATTAGCATTATTACAACAATAATAAAACAACATAAGAAAAGAAACAAAATCCCCCGTTTTCACCTGATCGCCGTTTGTCCTCCTTCACGATCGCGGCCACCTCCGATCGTTTATTGAACCCTGAAATCAAAACAAGAAACTTTAAAAGATTCCTGAAATTGGTGAGAACGAAGGCTTACCGATGGTTGTTGGCGACGTTGGCTGGTGCGGCGAAAATGAGCTTTTGACCGTCGGGTCTACGGCGCCGATGATGGTCCGTCAGCTGGTGTTTGTGGTGACCGGAGGAGATTTCTCCAATTGAGATAAGTTTCTTCCACTCAGAACCTTAGTTCACACACTTAGGGTTTTTTTTCTTGGTCGTTTTGATTTCGTATGATAGTTTTCGTCCCCGATCTCCTTCTCTTTCAATCTCCTTATATAGGCTTCAAGTGAAATCTCTTGTGTTAAAGCTGTTTTAAAAATAGTTTTGAATGTCGATTGGAAATTTCTGTTTTGGGATAAATCAAATTGAAAATCTTTCCTTTCTTGCCCCAATTCGTTAAATGCCTGTTTACGTGAAAAGAATCTCATCTTGATACCGTATCAACTTGTTAAAAACTCCTCTGTCCAGGTTTAATGCTGAATTTGGATATGCGAATCCTCTTGGGAATATTCTCCAATTGATTTTGCTGACTTGAGATTTTGTGATTTGTAGGTGCTGGTAGCAAATATTTGGGCCAACTGATGAATTTGAAGCCCAGAGGGGGGGGGGGGGGGGGGGGAACTCGCGTTTGATGCGTTTGGTGAGGCTTTCACGAAAAAACTGGTGATGAAGAGTAGGGATCTCAAGTGTTTGCAGGGTATGCTCTTTTCAATCTCTGTCTCTATTTCTTTGGTTGTCTTCTTCGAACTGATGCGTATCTGAAACTTTTTATTTCATGTGCTTTGGTGATGGTGACCGACACTGATGTCGTTTACGTTATATTGTTAATACTTGTTTGCTGATGCCTTTGAGAGTACTTGCAGCTGCTGTTATTGATGCTGCGACCTGTCCTTTGCTGGGTTGTTGTTATATTTTGCTTGCTATTGCTGGTTATGCTTGCTTGCAGATGCTTGCCAATACCTGTTGATGCTCTGCTGCTGCTCTTGGTGATGTTGCGCCGCTGTTGAGTTGCAGCCTGATATTGTCATTGTAACCTGCTATCATTTTGATGCCTCGACGGAGGCGGCTGACGTAACTTGCTTGGCATGGACACTTGTTGTTGTTATTGTGTTAATTTTCCTCTTCTTGTCGAAAGGTAACATTCATAATTAAATGCTAGACAATTCTTTTCGCTCTGAACTGTTTCTCAGTGGCTACTAATACTTTGTGTGCATGAAACGTCTAGATTCACCTTCTTTTGAAATGCAGGCGCTTGTTACGCCACCCAACATGCTGCTGAGGATATTCGTGGAGTTGCCCCTCTTGTGGATGCCTCATTAAATGTTGCCGCTGTCAATTCTGAACTGAGGGGTGAAACCAAATGAACTCACCTCTTTTTCATCCTTTGTTCTATGTCTGTTAAGGTTATTGACCTTTCTCTTTAAAACATTTTGGTCCATTTCAGGAAGAAGTTCAGGGGCTCGATCCATCCTTGTTTGACGCATTGTTCGATCCATTCTGGGTTGTGGACGTAATACGGAGATTGGGGTATCCGAAAGTTTTCCAGCCTACTTGGTAAGAGTTCTACTTACAGAACACTTGTCAGCTATACCAACTTTAGTGGTACTGGGAACATATGTAGGATTTCTTTGACTGGATTTGTAGACATTAAATCAACTCACTTGTTTTCACTACCTGTCCAGGGCTTTGAAATTTCTTAACCAGGAATTAGTTTCCGTCAACGCTTATTTGACAAGATTAACAAATATATTTTCTGAAGCTCTTGGCATGTCCTCAACATCAGAAATAGAGGCCTCAGATGAAAGAATCTCTCCGACCTTTCAAAGTTGTTATGTTTCCAGTAGAATGCACATTTGGACGAGGATTAGCAAAAGCAGTTTGTCAGCAGATGGTTCGCTCATTCGAACTAAATGTATTCAGCTCTGTTGTAGACTCAATGTGTTTGGGCAAATCCGCATTGTTGGGTATGTTCAACATGACATTAGTGCGATTATCAACTTCCATCTGCATCTTAGATTTCCAAATTAATGCTGACAAAGAGGATACCATATCAGTAAGATTGTTTATATTGTTAGAGTGACCATTGTGGTTTGCCGTCAATAATCGGTCTAATGAGCTCAAAGGCCAATGGCTTCAATATGCCTTGATTGGCAAGGAAGAATAGTGTTCTGATAATGAAACGGGCAACACGCTTATGGTTTAACTCTGTTTATGGCAGGTTTTAACAATTCTTGTTTTCTTTGTGACTTGTTTTACGCAGGAAGACGAGGATGTCACCGAATGGAGTTGAGACTTGAATTTTAACCTGCCCTGCTGGTAAGACCTTATGGATTATGGAATTGAATTGGCTTAGGTTTTGGTTGCTTTCTAATTATCAACAGTTGTTAGTTTCTGTTTACAGGATGTTGACAAGGCTACCGTTTGGTTAAAGTGCGAAACCGTAAATGTTGATGACGGCTGCGGTGTCACTTGTCTGCAAATGCTAGCCTGCGGATATGGCTGCTTACAAAATCTTGCCTGCTGATATGTTGCTAATGTGTGTAAGCAAACTTGAACCAATCTTGTCTTTTGGATGCAGATTTAAGTTACCTCGACTCTCTCATACTCTTCCAACATTCAGGTACCAATTGCTGCCGTAGCTAAATCGAGCATTGCTACTGGCCAAAACCAGACACGCAGCAGATATCTGAATGATCCCCATCTTTTGGTGTTGCCCGTATGTTGTTGGTTGAGGTACAAATTTAAAGATTTTCCAAGATGTTATTGTCCATGTTTGATACCGGAAGTGGAGGGACCGCGGTTCATGATAGACATAGGTGTAGAATGATTCCATCTGGGCCATAGTCATCTAACATTTGTTGTTTTCTTAAGCATGCTGCGGTCTTCAGACGGTGTAAATTGTTGTATTGATTTTAGCTACCTTCGTGATTTTTACGTAAGAACTGGCCATTTAAATTGTTGTACTTTTGTGACATCCGGATTTAATGCATTTTCTCTTTGTATAACAGGATGCAACTTTATAGAGTCTGCGGGGTAAAGCGACATTTTCACTCTCGCGCTACACAAGGACTTATGGAGTGACTGAATATTGGGTAAGACCCTTGTATCCATGTACTGCCATTCACTTTTCCAAGATTTTCTGTTACTGTGACGTTGCCTCTATTACTTTCTTGTTTTAATAACCTGCTGTTTTGTGGAAGATTCATGGCAGCTTCAACATGTTGTTCCTCGCACTTATGCTAGCTTATTCAATTCTCCTTTTTCAGTGCTTGTGGAGAAGTTATGGGAACTCTGAAGTGAAGATCAAGTTCAAGTTTGGTCCGGAAAGACCACTTCTAATTTCTTCCATGTATACGTAAAAAGTGAGCATTGATGTGGAGTTTTGAGCCTTTAGCTTTAAGGTAATCTTTAGGATGGTTTAGCATAGAATTGTAACAAATCCTTGTGAATTGGAAACTTAAAATACCCATAGACTTAGCTTTTACGTTTGCAGATGTATGAGCATACGTTGATCATTGGAAATTTGAGTACAGTGCCTTGTAACGTTCCATCCTTTTGAGGCTATTAGGATGGGTTTGAATTTTGTATCAAATTGTAATCACACAAAAACATTTGAACTTATCTTGAACACAATTATTCCTGTTGAAAAGGTCATCTTGGACCAGTAGCTTGAATGAATATGAATCTTGATATACTTCTTGAAGTTTGTAAAGAATTGTTTCTGACATAGCTTTACATATTCACTTTAACCAAATCTTGAACCCTTATCCAAAATTCTGGAACGTTGACACTTGAACGAAATTAGTCAAATGAGCCCTCTTGAATTAGTTTTGGAAACTTTCTACTGGTATAAGATCAAATCCAACGGCAATGAAAGAAAGACCTCGGTTCTTCTAGCAATATGCTTTGAGGCGCTTGAGAAATAATGAATAAGATGACCTTGATATTTGATGGGGATATGCTCAAACCTTGAGTCCACGGTCAATGACAGAACTAGTTAAAATGACACAAGAACTCGAATCTCCACCTGGAGTTTACTGCATCTGCACAAACTGGTTAGCCGTAAAATTTCAAAAAAAAAATAATGCACAAAGTAGGTGGGATCTTATGGTCAAAATTAGGGTGCAACAGATGCCCCTATTTAAATTTCTTCTATTCGGAGATATGAAGATTGAAATCTTCGTCTCGATGAGATAGGAGGGATTTAAATATAAACATTGCGCGAATTTTTGGCCCCAAGATGCCACCAAATGCAGATGATATGCAATGATATGAGAATGCAAGACAGAGGGTCCTGTGGAGAGATAGTGCCACAGGGAGAAACTAGACACAACACATGGGAAGAACAAGCGCAACAAAAGGAGACTCCACGGGAAAGGGAAACAACCACCAACAGGGGGATCTCCGAGGTATAATGATGGTACATACGCCAAGGGTATGGCGACTTAGATGATAGGTGAGGAGCTTATTACCATAATGTAGTGGTTGGTAATAGTCCAAATGAATTGGGGTCGATGATTCAGTCTTATTGGTATTCTATTCTTCCTTTTCTTGTCTTCCTTGTATATCTTTCCTTTTGGAACTCAACTTGGAATAGTAAAATGTATAACTTCCCCGAGCGTCATGATAAGGGTACCATGAGCTGGTCTCAGTCTCTGCCCGAAATGTCAAAATTTTGTAGATGGAAGAATCACTGTAGTTTGTAGATGTAAGTAAATGTCGTTGTAAAATGTAGAACTTCCCCGAGTGTCATGGTATGGGAACCACAACCTGGTCTCAGTCCTTGATGTAGAACCTCCCCGAGTGTCATGGTATGGAAACCACGAACTGGTCTTAGTCCCTGATGTAGAACTTCCCCGAGTGTCATGGCATGGGAACCACGAACTGGTCTTAGTCCCTGATGTAGAACCTCCCCGAGTGTCATGGTATGGGAACCACGAACTGGTCTTAGTCCCTGATGTAGAACTTCCCCGAGCATCATGGTATGGGAACCATGGGCTGGTCTCAGTCCTTGATGTAGAACTTCCCCGAGCATCATGGTATGGGAACCATGGGCTGGTCTCAGTCCCTGCCCAAAATGATGGAAACTCGTGAGAGCATCTTCACAAAGAGGGGTTGTAGATTTTGTAGATTGTAGATTGTAATCGTAAAGCTTCGGCTGTAAGCCATAATGTCATTGTAGATTGTATGTTGTAATTTGTAGAACTGTAGCATTGTTGATGTAAATGCTGTAATTTGTAGATGTGGAACTTTGTAGATGTAATCTTGTAAATGTAATCCTAAATTGTAGATGCAGTTTATATTGTATTGACAATTTGTAGAATATGCACCGGGGATCTTCAAAGGAGTTGTAAACCGGTTGATCTATGGAGTGTCCTCTTGTAAGGAGATATGTCGTTGATAGTACTCGTAATGAACTCTCTGGGGAAAATCATTCCTGAGGAGCAACTTTGTTGTAGTTGTAAGATATGTGAAATTGTAGTAGCAGAAATCCTCAAATGGGAAGTATTTGTAATGTCCTTTGCTTTGACTTTGAAGTAATCCACTGAGGATGGACAGATTGTATTGAGGAAATTGTTGTTTGTCGTTTTGAGTATAAATCTTGAACAAAACGAGTTGCCCAAATAAAGTGGTCCTCTATCATTCAGCTGTAAATTGTTGAGGAAACCTTGTAATATTGCTGAAGAAGCGTCGCGTCTTCAATAGTGATCCTCATAATGTCAAAGTGCAAAATAAATACGCTCTTGATCCATGCTCAAAAGCTGGAGATGTTCATAGTGTGATTGCTAAAGACCGAAGTTCAATTCGGGAAATAACCGAAAGGAAACTGTCAAGCAAGACTCAACCATAGAGGCATAAACTCCAATGGGAATGTACTGAAGCAACCGTCTTTCACGAGGATCGACCTTCGTGGAGAAATAGAAATATTGAGCTTTTCTGCTTAGGGCTGACAACTCTATTTGGAAGGAATAAGACACGCCCAAATACCCAGGGGTACACGTGATTAAAGAGACAGAGTAAAACACACATAAAGATGCACAAATGTCAATGTTATGGTTTCTACTTATATGATATGCGCATGTGAATGCTTGACAAAACAAGACAAAAGGCAAACAGAGATGAGGCAAACATCTCAAAGTAGATATCCGACCATTCTTCGAAGGTAGAAGTATCACTGAGGATAGATGGAGAACTAAATATAGGATCCCAATCCTGCTTCAAGACTTCAAAATCTTTGGGGAATAGAAAGCATTCCACTTGGGGATGTAACATCCTGATAGGTGCGAAAGGTTGTCTGAAGTTGTAGACGGAGGTACCCAAACTGAAATTTCATAGGGGATAAATTAAATATCCTGGGTCATCAAAGCTGTTGAACATGTTGGAGTTGAGCTTCCTGGGGATGAAATAAACATCCACTTTGCTTCAAGTTTCAAATGCCCCAAGTCGCACGATTACAGAGAAAAACAGCTCTAGAGGATTTTATAGAAAACATAATGTCCAAATGCCCCATTGTTTTCAAACTCTCGGAGAGATTCACCGAATCTCGACATAACTGCCCCTGATTGGCGGTAACTGAATCTTTCAAATTGTACTTGAGATGAAGTTGAGACTGGTATGAATCCAAACTCTTAGAAGAAAACTTGCCCCAAGTCGGCAACGTCTTCAAATCCATCCACGTCCGTATGTGGTCTTTCTAAGATGTCAAGCGCATTTAGCACGTCAGAAATGTTAATTTCGAAACGTTTAATGCAACATGCTTTTGTCTTGAAGTTTTTTTTTTTGAAAAGGGATATCACAATAACTGGTGATCGAAATCACTAGTTAGGATATAAATTTAATTATTTATAAAGCCGATATTAATTTGAGCATAGTTCAAGGAGTCAGGAGACAATATCTCATCGAGTATGCTTTCAAACTAAACCTTACTTCAATTAGGACTTTGAGAGTCGTGTATAGGCTTAGTTTGTGACTTGTGAAGTGGAGGAATAAGAGGGTTAGTATATTTGTGCCCACCCAATTTTGAAAGATGTTCATCATTTTGATATCACCCTGCCCCAGGCTAAAAAATGAGGTTTCGGTTTGGGAGAAAAAAAAAGACAGATTTTTTTCTCAAGGCTTGACTACTTTGGTATTTAGGCGATTTGAATAATGCCTTACATCATCAGTAGGGTTTTTATTCGAAGCATACAACAAGAGATCACACATTTTACTTCATCATCCTCCTTCCAATTCTCTGTCAGAGCAAGAGATCGGGTAAACGTCGGCATTATAAATAATTTTGAAAAACAATTTGAGTGAAAACGAATGGATTTCTTCAAGACAAACAGTTATTGCATTACTTATTCAAAATAGAAAGTTCTTACACACCAAATATGCTTTCAACCAAAGAAATAAACATGAACAAAATAAAACAAACTTCTTCAGAGAGTCCTTTCTAGGATCTTTATTGTACTTTCATGTAGACTGGAGAGACATGCAGAAATGTCTGGTGCGCAGCTTTCAGACGCGGTGTTGACGACCTTGAATCATGCACGTGGAGGACGAACCTTGTTGAGATATGGGACTATCTCGCACATAAGGGATGGAACCCTCAAAGAATAAGATTCCATACTTGACCAAACTTTGAACGTCTGCTTTCATACCGTAACAACTTTCAATGTCATGCCCCGGAGCACCTCGATGGTACAGGCAAAATCTGTTAGCTTTGTACCAGTATGGAAACTTCTTAGGTACCTTAGGTGGAGCTCTTGTCTAGATATGACCTCTTTGAATCAGAGCTGGAAACAAGTCAGCATACTTCACAGGGATGGGGTCAAACTGGCGAATTGTTTCTCATGGAGTATCCAGAGGCATCTCCTGATACTTTCTACGAAATTGTCGACTCTGTGGTTGATCTGGATAGGCCAGCATCCGCTTAGGAAGTAGTTGTTGTTCGCGCTGAGCGGGCATTGCATACTGATGTTGAGGACGGGATATCGGAACCGTGAATTCTCTAGAAGGTCCATTGTCATCTCTATTATCTGGAACTATACCCAAGTTGTAATTGTATTGCTTCACAAAAGCAACAGCTAAGTCTTCCCAAGATTGAATGTGATTCCTTTGTAGCTTCATATACCATGTTAACGGTGTTCCACACAAACTTTCTTGAAAGCAGTGAATCATTAGTTTGTCGTTCCCAAGGTAAGCAGTCATCTTCTGACAAAACATCATCAAATGATACCTTGGACAAATCATACCTTTGTACACTTCGAAGGTGGGCATTTGGAATTCCGGGGGGACAACTAGGTTTGGAACTAGGCGCAGGTCATGAGCATAAAAATCAGGTGCACGGTTCCTCTTCATCATTTTCCATCGTTCTTTGAAGTCACGAAGTTCATTCTCGAATGTTATAAGCCCAGGATCGTCCACTTCCTTCTCGGCATGAATATTCTGAAAGTCAGCAAACAGGTTGTCTCGCATAGGCTGAAGTTGCGCAGGCACAAAGTCGTCGGAGGGACGGTGAAATGTTTGTTTAGACCTTACTCTGAAGCTAGTCATGCGATCCATATCTTTGTTCTCTTTACTATCCTTTAGCACTTCGAGCTTGGTCAGATGGTCGGGATATCAACTGACAGGCAAAGACGGAAAATCGAAATGAGCCACAACCAAGGAAAGACACATGCACGAAGGTAAAATGCCATGCATGCAAAAAAAAATGCAAATGTAGGAAGGAACTTCAAGAAACTCAAAGTGTTTTTCAGTATTATAATGTAGAATAATTGAAAAACTTTTTATTTTTGAGAAACAATGAAAACAAAGTACTCTTTCCAAGAGTTTATTACAATGAAATCGAAAAGAAAACTTAGAACTCTTATCCCACAGTCTTCCCCTTTGTACGGAGCTCCTCGGTCAGCTGATCAATACGCTCCTGCAGTGTCGCTTTCTCGATGATGAGTCGTTCCACACACTCCTTCCAAGCCATGGTAGTTGAGGGGAGATCATCACTGGCGGCATCACTTGAAGAGGCGTGAGGAGAAAATAAATCTCCTCGTTCCTTTCTCTTTCTTGCAACTTCTACCTCTGGTGTCCTTTGAAGTCTTTCCTTCTCTACCTTGAGGGTGAAGAACTTATTCTTCCAAGCGGTCCTCAATTTTCGAACTTCATCTAAAGCAATCCTTACTTGTTCAATTTCGTCCACATCGAACCAGTCGGGGTCATGAGGAGATAATACCATAGGTTCATGAAAAGGAAAAGGAATCTTGAGATCGAGAGCCCTTTCTCGCACCCAATGCAGATAATCCTCAGAAACAGCACAGTTGGGGTATCCTGAAGCAACTGTTCCTTCCATATCAATATATTTCCATGCATAAATGATGACAGTCCTTAGATCTAGATTCTCTTCTCCTTTGAAATAGATATCTTCCAACGAAGCCGGGTCAGGCACTTGGATCATAGGGTGCCCAAACTGTCTACGGGCCAAAGCGGGATTGTAACTTATACATCCTTCTCTTCCAATAAGCGGCACGTTGGGGAATCCTCCGATGCTAGGAATCATAGGCACGCCTCCATAGGCGGGATCATACCAAACAATGTCCGAATGGGTGAGGGCCATAAGTATCTCGGACCATCGAGGTGTTGCTACTTCATCCCAAAGGGACGGATACCAAGTCAAACGAGCGATGAACCATGAGTACAGCAAGGCGGTACAACATACAATGTGTCCTCCTCCTTCGGCGTTCTTTGAGTGAATCGAAAAGTACGTATCAGCAAGCAAGGTGGGTACTGGATTCTTGAGTATGAACAGCTTGATTGCATCCATATCAACAAAACCATCCATTCTAGGGAACCAGAAAGTCCCATAAACCAACAAAGCAAAATTGGCTTCCAAGATGAGAACCTTCTTTCTTTCAGCATGGTAACGGACTTTTTCAATCAAAAAGTCAGCGGGGAACCCAATGACTCCTTCCTTGGTGATCAGGTGTGTTTGAACATCTTCAAGACTAAGATGAGTGGAATTTGCAATTTCTTGGTGACTAGGCGTGTCTTCCCTTCTGGTGAATAGAGGTCAGACAGTCACAGGCATCCTCAAGAATTCTGAGTACTCTTCCAAGGTCGGCATCAATTGGTAGTCTGGAAAAGTGAAACAATTATACATTGGGTCATAAAACTGAACCAATGTTTCTAACAGTCCTTCTTTCATCCTCAGCTCAAGGAAACGGAAGACTCCTCCATATTCAGCTGCGAAGGCAAAGCGATCCTCGACGAGTTCGGCTAGTTCTCTCAAGCTTTCGATGTTGGGACTCTGAAAAGTGTACTTCAGGGTTTCTCTTCTGAAATCCATAATTACAATACCTGCAAAACGAAATTGAGTTTCTTGAAGTGAACAAGGGAAAAGAATGCAATGCAAGATGATTAGGACTTCATGGGATTCCTCTATTTATAGGCATTGCGGTAAAAGGAAACGTTTTATTAAATTTGAAACGGATTACATAAATATTCTTTTAAAGAGTCCCAAATAAAAGCTAAATAAAAGCTAGTAAAGACACTAAAGAAGCTTTGAATGTTGCTGCTTGAGCTGCTCCTCCAACTGGGTCTTCTCACGGGTGAGATTGTCCACAATCATTCCCCAAAGGGCACACTGAGAGTCAGAGGAAAATAAATCCTCTAGAATCTTCCTCTTCTTGTAGGGGAGCAGCTCTTCATCCTTCAATTGTAGTTGCTCTTGAAGTTTGGTATTCTGCTCTTGAAGCTCACTAATCTCTGCAACAGCCACTTGGTATTTGTTTTTCCACACCTCCGACTCATGTTGTGATTTCCTTAAGGCAACTCCCAACTTCTCAGCATCAGACATAAAGACATAAACAGGCTCTCTCTTTGGAGGTATAGGGTCTTGACGATAGTAAGGCATCCTCAGCTTGATTGCCCTGTCTCTTACCCACTGGAGGTGTGGTTCTAAGGACACACAATTAGGCCTTCCTAGACTTTTCTTTCCCTTCTTGTACACATTACGCCATGCATCCAGAACCTTTCCTCGAAGCTCTACATCATTGTTAAAGAAAATACTCTCTACATGGGCACTCTTAGGAGGTTCCTTTAACGGGTATCCCAACTGTCGACGGGCTAAAACGGAATTGTAACTGATTTCTCCATCGAAACTGAGCAATGGTACATTAGCAAAGTTACCACAACTATCAATGATTAATACCCCATCATACACCTGGTTGTACCAATCAATGTCAGAATGGGTCAATGCCATAACCCTCGGAGACCAAAGCTCTTTGCCAATGTTTGTAAAAGAGCTAGTCTTTGGTAAGTGCGAAATAAACCACTTGTAAAGTAAGGGTACATAACAAGTAATCATCCCTCCACCTCGAAGGTTTCGAAGATGTATAGAGTGATATGTATTACCCAACAGAGTTGGCACTGAGTTTTTCTTCATAAAGATCTTGAATGCTTTGAGATCGATGAAACCTTCAAAACTCGAAAATAAAAACAACCCGTAAACAAGCAAAACAAAAATTGCCTCAAACGGAGTCTTATTGGAATAATCAGCGTAGAATGAAGCCTTCTCGACTAGGAAACCTGTCTTTAAACCAAGAATTTCGTCCTTAGTAACTAGGTTGGCTTTGACGTCAGATACCTTCAAACGAAGGGCTTTAGCAATATCTTTCTCATCAGGGTCCTTTTCCAAGAAGGGAAAAGGAGATTCTTCCAAGATAGGTAGACCAACCAAAAAGGAGTACTCTTCTAATGTAGGTAACAACTGAAAATCTGGGAAAGTGAAGCAATGGTAAAGAGGATCATAAAACTGTAGCAGGGTGGCAAGAAGTCCTTCATCCACTGAGCGACCCAATAAAGATATCAACTTTCCATATTTGCTCTTGAATTCCTCTTGATCTTTGACAAAACCCCACAACTTCTTTAGGTCATCCAATTTGGGACTCTTAAAAGTATATTTCACAGTACGTCTTTCATTTGAAGTCATAGTGACCTACAGTGTTCATAAATGAAAGTGAATCCCATGAAGTCTAATGCAGAATGATGTTATATGAATGCAACAAACACAAGTATTCACATAAGGACACAAAAATAAACAGACAAAGGGGCACCCTGTAACAGCCCAAATTTTCATTAATTAATTAATTATGTTAATTAATTGGTTTATTGGAATTAATCTTAATGATTTGGATTAATTGGATTTATTTGGTAGATAATTGAGGAGAGAAATGGAATGGAAAGAAAATAAAGGAAAGTATATAAGGAAAGTGGAAGAGAAAAGAAAAGATAGTAAGATAAAGGAAATAGAAGAGAAAGAAAGAAAGAAGAGAAGAGAAGAGAAGAAGGAAAAGCTTGGAAAGCTCAAGGATCCGCTTCAAGCTTCGATTAAACCAAGGTAAGGGTGAGAAACATTATTATTTGATCAATGTATGTGATTATGTATGCTTGGGTTGGGTTTTTGGATGTTTTACTACAATTTCCATTTTAGGGCAGAAGTTGGATTTATCGGTAGAATGAGTGTTTTATCGGGTAGAATCTGTTGTAAACGATGTAGAATAGTCGAGGTTTATGATACTAAAGCTATTGGAACTGATTTGTGGAAAATCGGTCGGTTCTGGAGAGAGTTGGGAATTCTGGAACAGTGGAGAAATTCTGATCGCAGACCTTCGCTAGTTGTTCGCTAGGCGAGCTGGTCGCGAGCATTCGCTGGGTCCTCGCCTAGCGAGCCTGCAGCGAACGAAAACAGAATGGGAGAGGGCCCTTCGCTGGGTAGCGAATGGTTCGCTGGGAGTTCGCTGTGGCGAACAAGGTAGCGAGTGAGGTTTGGAGCCTCTATTTGGGTTCGCTAGTAGTTCGCTAAGCGAACATGTAGTGAAGGTTTGCTAGCTGCTCGCTATGCGAGGCAGTAGCAAACATGTCATCATTTGTGTTTTCTTGTGTTTTCATTCCATGTTGTTTGTGGTTTCGATCGGGTTAGATTCTTACTGGAATGGAGTGTTATATGCTGTATGTATATGTGCTGTGGGAAGCTGTTTGGCATGAATCCTAGACGTTGGATTTTGTTGACTATGTGGCCTTTTGGCATTTATGTGTGCATCGTTTAATTTGAATAAGAATGCATGATGATTTGTGATGAGGTATGTTGCCATTGGGTATAATATTGTGGACGCATACATATTGTATGCAATTATATGTGTAGAATGCATGGGAGCATATTATGAATATGTGTGCATCGTTGATAATGTAGTGATGATATTGAGTTGTGAATGCATAGCGTTTGTATGCGGTTGTATGAATAAAATGCATGAGAACATATCGTGGATATGTGTGCATTGCTTAATAAATGTTGTAAATGCATATTGTATGTATGTGATTAAATGTGTATAATGCATGAGAACATATCGTGGATATGTGTGCATTGTTTGATAACTGTGAAGAATGCATGAGAACATATCGTGGATATGTGTGCATTGTGTGATAATGTGGTGATAGTGTTGAATTATGAATACATTGATGAATGTCATGCGAATATGTTGTGTGTGCAATCATTGTTATAATTCTTGAAGAGATGAATTATTTGAATGCATGAGATTAAGATGTCGGTCTTAAGTGCATTTGATTGTCGATTGCATATGCATCATTTAGTCAAGAGGCAATGTTCGTTAGTTTCGTGGAAACTAGTGGCTTGTCCCAAACCTAGAAGAGTGGGTTTGAAGGCTTAGAGGACGGGCCTTTGTTGTTATCGGTCTAGAAGAGTGGACCCGGTTTAATGTAAAAACCGAAAAAATGATAACGGGTTATCGGTCTAGAAGAGTGGACCCGGTTTAATGTAAAAACCGAAAAAAGATAACGAGAGTCGGTACCGCATTGCATGAGTTGCATTGAGTCGTTGAGTCACATTGATATATGACATATGCATGAAGAGATGCTTATGTGTGAATGATAAGATTGTGGAAATGTGAGTATACGCATGATGTGGGGATGCTTTGTGAATATTTATATTGCCCATATTTGTTTATATAAGTATACTTTGTAAAGTATATGATAAGTTATGATGAAGTATGGTGAGGATTGTGGAATACGCGTATGTGAATTACTTGCGTAATTGAGAAAGGTGAATGTGTAATCGTGAATTGGTGAGATAATTATAATTATATATGTTCATGTAAAGTGTAGTGACTAAACATATTGTGTATGTTTATGTGGATTTTTGGAATAGCAAAAATATGCATGATGATATGCTTGGATTATATATATGTATATTGTGATGTATATGAGTGAATTATGAATTGTGGTGAGAAAATGTGGCATATGTGCATTTTATGATTGTTTATGCACATAATCTTATGCATCGATTATTATGGTAATATTTCTCACCCTTCTGCTGGAATGATGTCCTATATGACATCGTGCAGGCTTTCAGAGTAGAGCTGCTTGTAGATTCGAGGCCGCTATTGGTGTAGCTATTTAGCGATTTATTTATGTTGGGTCGAGTCATGCTCTGGTCGTGTAACACTGGGATCGCTTGGTTTATGTTTTAGATATATACTATGTTTCCTTGTTTATTGAAATAATAAGAAGTTTGCCTTAGTGCCCGAGCCTTGTTGATTTATGTGAGGAAAACGAATATTTCTTTTATGAAAAATCATTGGATAAATGAATCCCCTGCTACATGTTAATTGAAATTTTAATACATGATTATTTATTGAAGTGTTGATGAGCATGACAGGTGTTTGAAGTTTTAAGTGTGACACCCTTGGTTGAAAGCATGTTATTTTTACTCTGATTAATTATGTAATATTCTGTGGGGTTTAGAAGGGTGTTACATTAGTGGTATCAGAGCAGGTCGGTCCGTCCAGCCAAGTTGTCTAATGTTATTTGTTCCCTTGTATGCGACATGTGTGTGAAAACACTGTCGATACATGTTTGTTGTTTAACCTTTGTCGGCAGAGGAGGGAATGATCCAAGTGGGGGAGAAAGTTGTGATCCTCCAGGGTGCTGCAAGTTTAGAGTTGTAGCTCCGTGTGTGGTTAGACTCCATTATAGTTTGGTAAAGATGGTCTATGCCCAGTATGATTTTGGCTGTCTATTGACAAATTGAGGAACTGATCACCCTTAATCTCTTGTTGATAGTAGTTGGGATTGTGTTGGATGAGATAGATGTGTCTTGCAAGCTTAGATGGCGTGGTGCAGTGAATTGTTTTGAGTGAAGTCGAACGCTTGAGAATTGTTTTGATGAAATTTTTGATTTTGAGGGGAATTCGGAGTGTTAATGAAAGTGGAGAAGTTGCCAGTTTACCGTTTGATTGTGGTAGCCTGAGAGTTATCCTGACAAGATGAGTGATAAACAGTCAAGACATGAAGTTGAGTTGTGATCGACTTAGTTGCGGGGACTATTCAGATATTGGAAGCCTCATATTATATGTTTGTTGAGTGGCCGAGGAATTAAGATTGATTAAGTTGTGTTGAGGCTTTTGGTTGGTGTGTATGCTACGACAACAAAGTGTGAGGTCGAGTATGAGAATGGATAATAACTTTCGGTGATTATTAAGGAAAGTATGATGTGGAATACGAGGTCGTTTTCGTGTTTTTGTCGTAACGGAAAACCGTAATTTGGAATGACGCAAGATTAAAAGCGTTGGAAGATATTACAGTGCTCTATGGGATGGGGAAGTAGTAACGTGGGATTTAGTATTTATTGGCGGACTATATTTGGATATTGTGGTAAGCGCGAAGAGTGCAGTTTCTGTTTTCGCCATAAGTTCACAACTGAGTGTCCGATGGACAAGGGGTTCTCAATTCTTAATTAAGTGAGTGGTGGTTATGCAATCGATGGTGTTTGGATGCGTCGAAGAGTATAGAGGATCATGTTGCACATAGAGAATTAGAGTTATCAGTATTGGAGAAGAAGTAGTGATATGCCACTATGAAGAAGTTCAGAGAGTTTTGGAAAGTTGTCAATAACTCGTGTGTTGGTTTTGCCGAATCCGACGGAACTATTCATTGTGTGGTAATGCTTTGTTGATATGATTGGGATATATGTTAAGTGCAACTTCAGCGAGTTTTGGTTATGCTTTAAGGTAACTTAAAGTACATAAGGGAAGTATCAGACAAGGGATTTAGAGTTGGTTGTTGTTGAGTATTGTACCGGAGTTTGGAAGCCTCAATTGTTTAGTTGAGATTTGAGATGGTTAATGATCTTAAGATCTTAAGGTATTTGTTTGATTTGAGAAGTTGAATATGATGTAGAGGAAATAATTGGGACTACTGAAAGAGTATGGTTTTGGTTGAGTTACCATTCGAGTGAGACCAAGTGGTAACTGAGTTATTGCATTGGAAATCTCTGTATGTACCGATGATGACGGTAATGAAGTTAGGTCTGATTGAGTAAATTTGGAATACGAGTGTGGTCTGTGAAGAGACTTCTCATGGAGTTGAGCTTTATATGATGAGACTGACTATTGGTATTCTCGATGAGATTCGAGGAGGTCGGAATTCTAATTCGAGTTAATAGATTGATTGAATGTAATGGATGGGTTCGAAGAGGTGATTTTCAGATTTATGGAAATGGTAACATGAGATGCCGGGATGGTTGTGTTCTGAATAGTGTAAATTTGATGAGAGTACGCTGGAAGAAGGACATTGAGATAGAGGGAGTATCCATGCAGGTACTAGGAAGATGTGACTGAATTTGAGGAATTATTTTGATGACCACAGATGAAGGGAGAAGCGATTGAGTTTGTATATGTTGGATGAGACTTATCAGAATGTCGAAGAATAAACATCAGAGATCATTGAGTCGGATGCAACTGTTGAATATTTCTGAGTGGGACGGAATAGTATTTCATGGATATTGTGTCGGATGAGAATCAGATTTTTTCAATTGGATTTTGAGAGAGTTGCAGACGCTTTGGGTGTCATGATGGGATTGAACTTTGTCTAGCATTCATGGATGGATGGGCAGACAAAGAGAACTATCCAGTATATAGAGGATTTGTTGAGAGCTTGGTGATTGGATCAAGATGGATCAGGGGATAGTTAATTGTTGCTGATTGAGTTTACCGACAATAACTGATATTATTCTAGTATCGAAATAGCATCATATGAGACTTTGTTTGGTAAGAGGTGTAGGACTCCTTTGGATTGACGTGTGTCCGGCGAGAGTGTTGTAGTCGGACCTGAGAACTGTGTAAGAGACGACTGAAAAGATCAAAAGGATCCGAGAAAGGACGTGTTTTGAGAGTCATGATAGTAACTAGTGTTGGTCGAGTTTTGAGGTCTCGGAAGCACCCTCTGTGTTTTGTTGATCTGTATCAGAGTGGCGCGGCGAAAGCATGGGGAAATAGCATGTTAGTCTGTTTTACCGCTGTCGCTTGTGAGAATTGCATGATGTGTTCATATGTTTAAGCAGAAGAAGTACATTGATTCAGATGGATAGTGTACGAGTGAGAGAGGATTTGATTGTTGAGACATTGCCAGTTCGGGTTGATGAACGAGAAGCAACTTTGAGGTAAAGAGATTTATTTGGTGAAGGTCGCTTGGGGAGGACCGGCTGGTGGAAATTTGACTTGGGAACTGGAGAGCCAAATGAGGGAGTCTTATCCAGAACTGTTTGAACCAGGTAACATTTTCGAGGACGAAAATTCCTAAAGTGGGGGAGGGTTGTAACAGCCTAAATTTTCATTAATTAATTATGTTAATTAATTGGTTTATTGGAATTAATCTTAATGATTTGGATTAATTGGGTTTATTTGGTAGATAACTGAGGAGAGAAATGGAATGGAAAGAAAATAAAGGAAAGTATATAAGGAAAGTGAAAGAGAAAAGAAAAGATAGTAAGATAAAGGAAATAGAAGAGAAAGAAAGAAAGAAGAGAAGAGAAGAGAAGAAGGAAAAGCTTGGAAAGCTCAAGGATCCGCTTCAAGCTTCGATTAAACCAAGGTAAGGGTGAGAAATATTATTATATGATCAATGTATGTGATTATGTATGCTTGGGTTGGGTTTTTGGATGTTTTACTACAATTTCCATTTTAGGGCAGAAGTTGGATTTATCGGTAGAATGAGTGTTTTATCGGGTAGAATCTGTTGTAAACGATGTAGAATAGTCGAGGTTTATGATACTAAAGCTATTGGAACTGATTTGTGGAAAATCGGTCGGTTCTGGAGAGAGTTGGGAATTCTGGAACAGTGGAGAAATTCTGATCGCAGACCTTCGCTAGCTGTTCGCTAGGCGAGCTGGTCGCGAGCGTTCGCTGGGTCCTCGCCTAGCGAGCCTGCAGCGAACGAAAACAGAATGGGAGAGGGCCCTTCGCTGGGTAGCGAATGGGGTAGCGAATGGTTCGCTGGGAGTTCGTTGTGGCGAACAAGGTAGCGAATGAGGTCTGGAGCCTCTGTTTGGGTTCGCTAGTAGTTCGCTAAGCGAACATGTAGTGAAGGTTCGCTAGCTGCTCGCTAGGCGAGGCAGTAGCGAACATGTCAGCATTTGTGTTTTCTTGTGTTTTCATTCCATGTTGTTTGTGGTTTCGATCGGGTTAGATTCTTATTGGAATGGAGTGTTATATGCTGTATGTATATGTGTTGTGGGAAGCTGTTTGGCATGAATCCTAGACGTTGGATTTTGTTGACTATGTGGCCTTTTGGCATTTATGTGTGCATCGTTTAATTTGAATAAGAATGCATGATGATTTGTGATGAGGTATGTTGCCATTGGGTATAATATTGTGGACGCATACATATTGTATGCGATTATATGTGTAGAATGCATGGGAGCATATTGTGAATATGCGTGCATCATTGATAATGTAGTGATGATATTGAGTTGTGAATGCATATTGTTTGTATGCGGTTGTATGAATAGAATTCATGAGAACATATCGTGGATATGTGTGCATTGCTTAATAAATGTTGTAAATGCATATTGCATGTATGTGATTAAATGTGTATAATGCATGAGAACATATCGTGGATATGTGTGCATTGTTTGATAACTATGAAGAATGCATGAGAACATATCGTGGATATGTGTGCATTGTGTGATAATGTGGTGATAGTGTTGAATTATGAATACATTGATGAATGTCATGCGAATATGTTGTGTGTGCAATCATTGTTATAATTCTTGAAGAGATGAATTATTTGAATGCATGAGATTAAGATGTCGGTCTTAAGTGCATTTGATTGTCGATTGCATATGCATCATTTAGTCAAGAGGCAATGTTCGTTAGTTTCGTGGAAACTAGTGGCTTGTCCCAAACCTAGAAGAGTGGGTTTGAAGGCTTAGAGGACGGGCCTTTGTTGTTATCGGTCTAGAAGAGTGGACCCGGTTTAATGTAAAAACCGAAAAAATGATAACGGGTTATCGGTCTATAAGAGTGGACCCGGTTTAATGTAAAAACCGGAAAAAGATAACGAGAGTCGGTACCGCATTGCATGAGTTGCATTGAGTCGTTGAGTCACATTGATATATGACATATGCATGAAGAGATGCTTATGTGTGAATGATAAGATTGTGGAAATGTGAGTGTACGCATGATGTGGGGATGCTTTGTGAATATTTATATTGCCCATATTTGTTTATATAAGTATACTTTGTAAAGTATATGATAAGTTATGATGAAGTATGGTGAGGATTGTGGAATACGCGTATGTGCATTACTTGCGTAATTGAGAAAGGTGAATGTGTAATCGTGAATTGGTGAGATAAACATAATTATATATGTTCATGTAAAGTGTAGTGACTAAACATATTGTGTATGTTTATGTGGATTTTTGGAATAGCAAAAATATGCATGATGATATGCTTGGATTATATATATGTATATTGTGATGTATATGAGTGAATTATGAATTGTCGTGAGAAAATGTGGCATATATGCATTTTATGATTGTTTATGCACATAATCTTATGCATCGATTATTATGGTAATATTTCTCACCCTTCTGCTGGAATGATGTCCTACATGACATCGTGCAGGTTTTCAGAGTAGAGCTGCTTGTAGATTCGAGGCCGCTATTGGTTTAGCTATTTAGCGATTTATTTATGTTGGGTCGAGTCATGCTCTGGTCGTGTAACACTGGGATCGCTTGGTTTATGTTTTAGATATATATACTATGTTTCCTTGTTTATTGAAATAATAAGAAGTTGGCCTTAGTGCCCGAGCCTTGTTGATTTATGTGAGGAAAATGAATATTTCTTTTATGAAAAATCATTGGATAAATGAATCCGCTGCTACATGTTAATTGAAATTTTAATACATGATTATTTATTGAAGTGTTGATGAGCATGACAGGTGTTTGAAGTTTTAAGTGTGACACCCTTGGTTGAAAGCATGTTATTTTTACTCTGATTAATTATGTAATATTCCGTGGGGTTTAGAAGGGTGTTACACACCCTAGGTTTGCAACGAGCATGGAGCATAGGGTATACCCATCCTCAAAGGACGCGGGCTAAAGGTTTGATTTGTACCTGTAGAACAAGGTTCTAAAGGGACTCAAAATCATCAGCCCATCTATCAGATATTATCAATTTCCCAATTACTCGAGGATTAATAATATTCTCAAGAGAACTTCTTTTGAGTGTAGCTTCGCGTAGCACTATTTCGGAAGTACTCCCTCATAGTCTCGCACTACATCCTAATAAAGGCCAAAGTTGGGTTAAGGTAACTACGGTTCTCAATATCATAGGCTCCAAGGTCGAAAATAGCAAGTGTCTTCACGATTACTCGTTCAACAGTACTATTTCGAGAGGGCCTCAATTGAGCGGGATTCTCGATTTAACTTAGTCGGGATTCAACTCCCTATAAGCCTCCTTGACTATATCACCATCCTATCTTAATTTCTCTCAAGTTCGGGTGCAGAACTTTATCTCACCACTCAGACAAATAAACCCAAAAGAGATACAAGAGAAAGCATGTAAACAATTAATCAAGTAGGCAGATATATAAAGCAGTAAACAAATAAAATAAGATAGGGAAACCCACTAGAGAAGATCCCCAGTGAAGTCGCCATTTCTGTCGCGGTGAAAATCGGATACCAAACTATTGGTTAGTTTGAATCTTTAATTCATTTTTGCAACCGAACTTTGATTTGTCCAAAGGAAGGGATAAAGATCGAAATTCCCACAATGCAATGCAAATGCAAGTTTTAGAGAGTTATAGGTTCGGGGGTTGGTTAAACTTAGGGAAGATATTAGCATCCTAAGTTTCTGTAGTATCCTACAGGAACCTCTTGTTTTATATTTGTTTATTGCTAAGTGTTTATTTGCTTAATGGTTTAAAAGACCTAGGGGTTTATTTCTAAGTATACTCGATAAGATATCGCATCTTATGCCTACATATCCTTACGGGAGTGGAATCAGAGTATCTGTAGTTCCCCTAAAGGGTTAGAGGAGTTCTTTGACTATGGTCAAAGTTCCTACGGGTTTAGGATAGTTGTTTTGATTGGGTTTAGGAGAAGAGATGAGTCTTCATTTTAAGGGAGATGTAACCGCCACAAGTGTAAGAGGTTGTAGGAAAATAGTCTTTGCATCGTCTTAAGAAAAGGACTTAAGTACTCGGATTGTTTGACGAGTGTGCCTTTATCTCTCTTAAGGCAAAGTCCCTACATGTTTGATTGTATTGTTGTGGGGTGGAGATTCTATCTCGCTTAAGATGATTTGGCATCTTTCTCTAATGTGTTTGAATATTGTGTTGATTTGAGTTGATTGTTTTTGTTTCTATGTTGTAAAGATAAAGGTGCTTCCTATGGGGTAGGTCCTAAACTTAAGAAGATCGACTTGAATGGGATCAAGGATCATGTGGGGAGAATGATGCAAATGATGTGCACTACACACAAGTGTTGACTCATGTGTAGGTTTTTCCTTTGGACGGAATGCGATGCGTGAATATAAATTGCGGTAATGTAAATTACGGAAGATAAATTGTAAGGAAAGTAAACCATACACAAACGCATGAAAGCGCTAAGGTGTAGGTGCATGTGTCGTGAATGTGAGGTTGTGAATGGGGAGAGGCGTAAAGGATAGGAGCGTGCACGATTGATTGAGCTGTAGGATATGGATTGATTTTAGGCGAGGTTGAATTGCTTTTAGTAAAAGAGTTGTGTTTTGATTATTAATAGTGAGATGGACTAATTTTAGTTGAATTATATTTATGAGAAAATATTTTTGGTGAGATTGATTTAAGAAAAGTTGAATTAGACCTTTTAGCTTAAGTTTTCATTTTTTATTCTAAAATAATGATTAGGTTTCTTAAATATATTGGATCATAAAAAGTTAATTTGAATTAAAAATGATCCTTTATTTTTACTTATTTTAAAAGTTAGTTTAGAAAAGAAACAGGTTTTTTTAGATAATAAATAAACATACTATTATTATTTTTTAAAAGGGCTTTACTAAGTTTAAAATAAAAGGATTAATTAACTAGAAAATTAATTCAAAAGATAATTATTTTTATTTGATAAAATGAGTTGATTAAGGTTAAATTAGACAAAGGGGACCATTAATTATTTTTTTATAAAAAAAACTGAATAGAAATGATTAATTATTAGTTAATATTAATTTAAAAGAAACAGTTAAATTAAACAGGTTAATTAAAACAGGCTTAAATAAGTGGTTAAATAATTAAATTAAAATGGTTATGTTAAATAATGGTTGATTAAAAGAAAAGAAAAGGTGTTAATTAAAAGTTAACGGAGGGTTAAACGTTAACGGGAGGTTAAAGGGCGGATTAAGGTTAGTTTAGTGTGGGAGGTGTGTGTGTGGTGTAGGTGTGATTAGCATTATTACAGCAATAATAAAACAACATAAGAAAAGAAACAAAATCCCCCGTTTTCACCCGATCGCCGTTTGTCCTCCTTCACGATCGCCGCCACCTCCGATCGTTTATTGAACCCTGAAATCAAAACAAGTAACGTTAAAAGATTCATGACATTGGTGAGAACGAAGGCTTACCGATGGTTATTGGTGACGTTGGCTGGTGCGGCGAAAAGGAGCTTTTGACCGTCGGGTCTACGGCGCCGATGATGGTCCGTCAGCTGGTGTTTGTGGTGACCGGAGGAGATTTCGCCAATTGAGATAAGTTTCTTCCACTCAGAACCTTAGTTCACACACTTAGGGTTTTTTTTTCTTGGTCGTTTTGATTTCGTATGATAGTTTTCGTCCCCGATCTCCTTCTCTTTCAATCTCCTTATATAGGCTTCAAGTGAAATCTCTTGTGTTAAAGCTGTTTTAAAAATAGTTTTGAATGCCGATTGGAAATTTCTGTTTTGGGATAAATCAAATTGAAAATCTTTCCTTTCTTGCCCCAATTCGTTAAATGCTTGTTTACGTGAAAAGAATCTCATGTTGATACCGTATCAACTTGTTAAAAACTCCTCTGTCCAGGTTTAATGCTGAATTTGGATATGCGAATCCTCTTGGGAATATTCTCCAATTGATTTTGCGGACTTGAGATTTTGTGATTTGTAGGTGCTGGTAGCAAATATTTGGGCCAACTGATGAATTAGAAGACCATAGGGGGGGGGGGGGGGGGGAACTCGCGTTTGATGCGTTTGGTGAGGCTTTCACGAAAAAACGGGTGATGAAGAGTAAGGATCTCAAGTGTTCGCAGGGTATGCTCTTTTCAATCTCTGTCTCTATTTCTTTGGTTGTCTTCTTCGAACCGATACGTATCTGAAACTTTTTATTTCATGTGCTTTGGTGATGGTGACCGACACTGATGTCGTTTACGTTATATTGTTAATACTTGTTTGCTGATGCCTTTGAGAGTACTTGCAGCTGTTGTTACTGATGCCGCAACCTGTCCTTTGCTGGGCTGTTGTTATATTTTGCTTGCTATTGCTGGTTATGCTTGCTTGCAGATGCTTGCCAATACCTGTTGATGCTCTGCTGCTGCTCTTGGTGATGTTGCGCCGCTGTTGAGTTGCAGCCTGATATTGTCATTGTAACCTGCTATCATTTTGATGCCTCGACGGAGGCGGCTGACGTAACTTGCTTGGCATGGACACTTGCTGTTGTTATTATGTTAATTTTCCTCTTCTTGTCGAAAGGTAACATTCATAATTAAATGCTAGACAATTCTTTCCGCTCTGAACTGTTTCTCAGTGGCTGCTAATACTTCGTGTGCATGAAACGTCTAGATTCACCTTCTTTTGAAATGCAGGCACTCGTTACGCCACCCAACATGCTGCTGAGGATATCCGTGGAGTTGCCCCTCTTGTGGAGGCCTCATCAAATGTTGTCGTTGTCAATTCTGAACTGAGGGGTGAAACCAAATGAACTCACCTCCTTTTCATCCTTTGTTCTATGTCTGTTAAGGTTATTGACCTTTCTCTTTAAAACATTTGGGTCCATTTCAGGAAGAAGTTCAGGGGCTCGATCCATCCTTGTTTGACACATTGTTCCATCCATTTTGGGTTGTGGACGTAATACGGAGATTGGGGTATCCGAAAGTTTTCCAGCCTACTTGGTAAGAGTTCTACTTACAGAACACTTGTCAGTTATATCAACTTTAGTGGTACTGGGAACATATGTAGGATTTCTTTGACTGGATTTGTAGACATTAAATCAACTCACTTGTTTTCACTACCTGTCCAGGGCTTTGAAATTTCTTAACCAGGAATTAGTTTCCGTCAACGCTTATTTGACAAGATTAACAAATATATTTTCTGAAGCTCTTGGCATGTCCTCAACATCAGAAATAGAGGCCTCAGATGAAAGAATCTCTCCGACCTTTCAAAGTTGTTATGTTTCCAGTAGAATGCACATTTGGACGAGGATTAGCAAAAGCAGTTTGTCAGCAGATGGTTCGCTCATTCGAACTAAATGTATTCAGCTCTGTTGCAGACTCAATGTGTTTGGGCAAATCCGCATTGTTGGGTATGTTCAACATGACATTAGCGCGATTATCAACTTCCATCTGCATCTTAGATTTCCAAATTAACGCTGACAAAGAGGATACCATATCAGTAAGATTGTTTATATTATTAGAGTGACCATTGTGGTTTGCCGTCAATAATCGGTCTAATGAGCTCAAAGGCCAATGGCTTTAATATGCCTTGATTGGCAAGGAAGAATAGTGTTCTGATAATGAAACGGGCAACACGCTTATGGTTTAACTCTGTTTATGGCAGGTTCTAACAATTCTTGTTTGCTTTGTGACTTGTTTTACGCAGGAAGACGAGGATGTCACCGAATGGAGCTGAGACTTGAATTTTAACCTGCCCTGCTGGTAAGACCTTATGGATTATGGAATTGAATTGGCTTAGGTTTTGGTTGCTTGCTAATGATCAATAGTTGTTGGTTTTTGTTTACAGGATGTTGACAAGGCTACCGTTTGGTTAAAGTGCGAAACCGTAAATGTTGATGACGGCTGCGGTGTCACTTGTCTGCAAATGCTAGCCTGCGGATATGGCTGCTTACAAAATCTTGCCTGCTGATATGTAGCTAATGTGTGTAAGCAAACTTGAACCAATCTTGTCTTTTGGACGCAGATTTAAGTTACCTCGACTCTCTCATACTCTTCCAACATTCAGGTACCAATTGCTGCCGTAGCTAAATCGAGCATTGCTACTGGCCAAAACCAGACACACAGCCGATATATGAATGATCCCCACGTTTTGGTGTTGCCCGTATGTTGTTGGTTGAGGTACAAATTTAAAGATTTTCCAAGATGTTATTGTCCATGTTTGATACCGGAAGTGGAGGGACCGCGGTTCATGATAGACATTGGTGTAGAATGATACCATCTGGGCCATAGTCATCTAACATTTGTTGTTTTCTTAAGCATGCTGCGGTCTTCAGACGGTGTAAATTGTTGTATTGATTTTGGCTACCTTCGTGATTTTTACGTAAGAACTGGCCATTTAAATTGTTGTACTTTTGTGACATCCGGATTTAATGCATTTTCTCTTTGTATAACAGGATGCAACTTTATAGAGTCTGCGGGGTAAAGCGACATTTTCACTCTCGCGCTACACAAGGACTTATGGAGTGACTGAATATTGGGTAAGACCCTTGTATCCATGTACTGCCATTCACTTTTCCAAGATTTTCTGTTACTGTGACGTTGCCTCTATTACTTTCTTGTTTTAATGACCTGCTGTTTTGTGGAAGATTCATGGCAGCTTCAACATGTTGTTCCTCACACTTATGCTAGCTTATTCAATTCTCCTTTTTCATGTGATTCCATGGAGCTTGGATTGGCAACTGGAGAATAATTTCAGTGCTTGTGGAGAAGTTATGGGAACTCTGAAGTGAAGATTAAGTTCAAGTTTGGTCCGGAAAGACCACTTCTAATTTCTTCCATGTATACGTAAAAAGTGAGCATTGATGTGGAGTTTTGAGCCTTTAGCTTTAAGGTAGTCTTTAGGATGGTTTAGCATAGAATTGTAACAAATCCTTGTGAATTGGAAACTTAAAATACCCATAGACTTAGCTTTTACGTTTGCAGATGTATGAGCATACGTTGATCATTGGAAATTTGAGTACAGTGCCTTGTAACGTTTCATCCTTTTGAGGCTATTAGGATGGGTTTGAATTTTGTATCAAATTGTAATCACACAAAAACATTTGAACTTATCTTGAACACAATTATTCCTGTTGAAAAGGTCATCTTGGACCAGTAGCTTGAATGAATATGAATCTTGATATACTTCTTGAAGTTTGTAAAGAATTATTTCTGACATAGCTTTACATATTCACTTTAACCAAATCTTGAACCCTTATCCAAAATTCTGGAACGTTGACACTTGAACGAAATTAGTCAAATGAGCCCTCTTGAATTAGTTTTGGAAACTTTCTACTGGTATAAGATCAAATCCAACGGCAATGAAAGAAAGACCTCGGTTCTTCTAGCAATATGCTTTGAGGCGCTTGAGAAATAATGAATAAGATGACCTTGATATTTGATGGGGATATGCTCAAACCTTGAGTCCACAGTCCATGACAGAACTAGTTAAAATGACACAACAACTCGAATCTCCACCTGGAATTTACTGCATCTGCACAAACTGGTTAGCCGTAAAATTTCAAAAAAAAAATAATGCACAAAGTAGGTGGGATCTTATGGTCAAAATTAGGGTGCAACAGAATGAAACACCAATAATTCTGTCAGTAGGTTTGTATTGGCTGTTCAATTATTATGCAAATATGTTTGTTATTGCCTTTATTGAAAAGAATCACATGGATGTGCTGAGGCATGAGATGATCAACTTTGAATCTTTTTTTATCAGATCTGTTTGCTCATGCTAAGGACTAGTGTGTGATTTGGTTTTAACAAGTTGTTCACCATCTTTAAAAATCATATTTGATTAGTGCTTCACAAGTTGGCATTGTAATGACTAATTCTCGTTGTCATGATTTTGATGTATTAACTATTGTCATCAACTGTTATATAATGGGGGACATGTTATACATCAGAGTTTCCTAATCCTTGATGATAGATTTTAGGCAATCTAGGTAGGGTTTAGTTTAGTGCTTAGGCAGGTGTCTTTGCATGCACATTGTTTGTTTAGTTTATTGAAAGTTTGTTGTCATGTGTGATCAGAACTAAGTTTCAAATAGGGATAACATAGATGCTTGGATCTTTTACTTAGTTCACTGTCCAATTTGTTAAGGTTTGCCAACTTAACCTTTCATCCAATCTCAGTTTGTGGTATGATCTTGTCCATGTCATAATTACTGCTTAGGACGTTGTGGCCATGTGAAGTTTTGTCCTTGATTTCTGTCATCTCCCTGCCTTGAAGCTTGCTAATTTCTGTTACCTTCAAGTTTTGCTTTTAAAACCAGTTGTTTGTGTTAGGAAGTTCATAACCTGTTGCATTATGGATTGATAATGTTACTGTCAATTCCCTAACTTATGTTAGCATGTAAGGTTTCATTTCTTTTACTGTTGCATTGGTAAGTTTTGGAGTGCATGACTGTTGGCATTTGGGATTGAGAATTGTTCGCCACCATTGTGCATTAATACTACATGATCTTTTTAAATACATTTCACCAAACTTGCAAATTGATGACCATCTTCTAATCCATGACAGAAATTATTTCTCTTCTTTAATTTTATCCATGAGAAGCATATTTGAAACATGTTCTTGATTTCCTTTGATCTTGTTTGCACTTGTTTTAATCCATAAGTCTCAAAATACATCTCAATGTCTTTCCTTGCATGAGCATTCGTGTTTTTCTTTGTGTATAATATTTTAAAAAATGGATTGCACCATCATGATCCTCATGGAAAAACAAGTGATTTGGACTAAAATTTCATCAAATTTGGTTGAGATTTGAAAGAGTTTGAATCAAACCGTCTTTGAAGTTTTCACTTGGTTTTGTTCTTGCTTTCCTAGAAAATATGCGCCTTTTGGTATATATTTAACTGGGGTGACTTGATACACTAGATGTATCGCCACCCCAGTGGTTAGTGCCTTGCCTTAAAGAACATTTGCCATGCTAATGAATCTGTGTTCGACCCTCAACGAGGGCACGTTTTGGTTTATTTTCACTTTATAGTGTTTTTAATATTTTAGTTTTCACTTCTACTCCATATCACACGCTTCAGGTGGTTGAGTTGGTTTAATTTTGAGCCTATGAACCCACGGTCTTGGGCTCAAGCCTTGGGTGAGGCATTTTACCATAACTTCTTCATTTTTACTCTTTTTTAAGTGGTTTTTTTTTCCAAATTCTTATTTTAATGTTTATTTTCATATGATGATTAAAGAACTCTAAAATTCTTATTTTAGAAACACTTTTCATTATTGGAAAATTGTAATTTATTTTAGGATTTTGTACCCTCCTATTTCTCATTCCTTCATTTTCAAAACTTTGATTTTATTCCTCTTTGAGTTTTATTTGAAGATGACATGAGCTTGGCTTGTTGTCTCCCTTGTACATTTAAGTTTGAATTTCAACTTTGTTTGTACGCATCTAAGTGGTTCATCTTTAAAAACTTTTGATTGTCCCCTTAAGATTTTGAACCGTTTTGGTTACATCGTTGTGACATTGTTCGTTTATGTATGAAATCCTTTACCCTTTATCCTAACCTTAGGATTTTAGTCTCCTTACTCACATTTAGTGTCCCGCCGTGGACATCCTTTACCCTTTATCCTAACCTTAGGTTCTGAGTCGCCGTACTCATGTTTAGCGTCCCACCGTGGACATTCTCTACCATAACAATCTCAACGTAGATTCAGGAGTCGCCGCACTCCATGTAAGTACTTCCCTATGAATGCTTACATCCCCAGGAACCTTGACCACAGTCAAGAGTTCCTCACCCATAGTTAGGGGAACTACGGTTGCTCTGATTCCATCCCCGTCAGGATACGTAGGCACGAGATGCAATTTCTTGGCGAGCAAACTTTGTATATACTTTATATCTTTACCCTTAGCATTTTTCCTTTAGCAAGCAAACTTTAGCAAACACAAATATTAACAAGAGGTTCCTGTAGATTACTACAGATGTTTAGGATGTGAAGTACCTACCCTAGGCATAACCAACCCCTGAACCTTTGATCTCTCTTTGCTTAGCTTTAGGCCTTGCTTTTTGCTTTGCATTATTATTCTTTCTTTAAACCTTTCCTTTGGATAAATTAACGTTCGGCTGTGAATTGTAAGAATTAAAGATTCAAGTTAATCAATAGCTTGGTATCACAATTCTCACCGCAACAGTCGTGTTAAAGTGTCTCTACTTTAAAATAATTTTGAAGCATATACATATTGGATGAGAGCGTAGCACCGTTGGTCAAGGAGGATAGTTTGTGAGCAAATGTTCTAGGGTTCGATCCCCCCCAGACCTTTTGATCTTTTTCCTTTTGATTAATCATGATTTTCTTATTTTATTACATGTTTGCATTCAATATTCACAATGCGTGCGCATGCCAGATGGTACAAATTTTGGGTAGTAACCCTAGTGTCGTGGGTTCAAACCCCTTGAGTGCATTTCCTTATTTTTAATACCTAATTTTTATGTTTTTCTTCACAAATTGATTTGATAATAACTTCTTTGATTTTTATCATTTTGGTCCCATTCTTTTTGCTAAATGTTCATGAGAATGTTTATTTTCTACCCATGTCAAGAGAATTTCAAAAAGATTTATTTTTCTTACCCTTGTGCATATTAAATATTTGTGACTTTTTAGGGTTTTCTTAGGCTTTCCTTTGATCTTTGTGATTGATTCCTTTGATTATCTTTGCTTGTATGTACCTAATATAATTTGTATGAACCTCGCTTGATGTGTTATTTTTCATACCCTTGTTGTTACATGATTGGTTGTTACCTTTTTCAAGTACGTTTTCACATATGAATGCATATTTAAATATCTTTAAACCTTGGTTGTTACCTTACCTTGAGTGTTCTTATACACTTGTTGTGTTACTTTAAAACATGTTCAAGTATCCATGAATCTTCTTTGAGATGTTTATCATTATTGTTTACAAATCCATGATTGAATCCCTTTTTCATGTTTGGTTGTTACGTACTTGTCTAACAAGATTCACCATAATTCACATGTTGTTGTCACACATTTTCCCAAGTTGTTTTGGTTGTTACCTCTACTTTATTTGTATCCATGATAAGTAATTTTTTGAATTATACATGATCCTACTAGACTTCATCATGATGAGTAATGTTTTGACTTATACATGATTCTCTTGACTTGTATTCATGCTTAAATTTATGCATGTTGATCTTTGAACCTTTGTTATAAGTAATGTTTTGACTTATGCATGATTCACTTATCACTTATGATGTTTGGTATTGTAAGAACCTTATTTTATACCATTTTAGATGTTGTAACATCTATGTTTACCTTTGGTTGTAACCATTTAGCTTGATTCTTCTATGGATATACTTGGTTGTAACCTTGTCATTATCTTTGCTTGATGTTGTTACATGCTTGCTTTCACCTCCTTGGTTGTTACCTTGATCATTATATCTTCATCATGTTTGAATGAATGTATATGTATGCTTAAACTTTGTTAAGTCCCTCCCCCCCCCCCCCCCTAAGTGATGCAGCTTGTTAGCTCTCATCCTCAAGAGTTATCTTGTGTTCTTAATTCCAAATGAAAGTCTCTCTATTGAGTCAATATCATAGATATCTCATTTGTTTTAATCTCCCTTCCACCTTGTTAGAGTCATTAGGGCTTTTAAAGAACCTTATCCCTTTGACTTTTTCAAGTCAATTTCTTTAGTACACCTTGTTAAGAATCCTACAACTTAGAACGTAGGCCTAGAGTTTGTTAACTCTATGTGTATACTATTTTTATGGATACTCACTTTTCTCCTTTTGGCTTTTGTTAAAGTCAAACCCCCAGTTAGTCTTTCAACATAGACTTAGAGAGTTTGTTAATTCTATGTAAGTATCATTGTCATGGATGCTTATTCCCCCTGAACATTAACCATAGTCGAGAGTTCTTCCCTTAGTTAGGAGAACTACGGTTGCTCTGATTCCATCCTTGTTAGGATACGTAGGACCGAGATGTAACGTCTTGGCGAGCATACTTAGTGCACATACCCATAGGTCTTTACCTTAGCATATAACCATTAGTAAACAGACATTAACACAAACACAACTACCAAACAAGAGGCTCCTGTAGAATACTACAGATACTTAGGGTGCTAATACCTTCCCTTAGTATAACCAACCCCCGAACCCCCCGATCTCTTAGCTTCATTGTTACGTAGCGTACTTAGGATTTTCTTCAATCTTTACCCTTTCCTTTGGATAAATCAAAGCTCGATGGTGAATATTTAAAGATTTTCAATTCAAGTTAATTAATAGTTTGATATCTGATTCTCACCGCAACAATATGCTTGTTTAGAATCATTCTTGTAAAGACACGCTCTTTGTATTTTAACTTTGGTTAAATTTCTTGAGGGACTAAGTTTAGTTTGTAGCATCAAGAATTCATTGACAGTTGGTCTTTTATTTTGTAAACGGTTTGATTAAATTACTTGAAGGGATAAGTTTAGTTTATAGCCTCAAAAAGTCATTGAGAATGGGTCTCTGAGCTTGTAAATTTATTGATTAGTGGATTAAGTCCTTGGGAGAAGGCAAAATCACTATAACGAGTGGACTGAACTAACTTAGTTAATAATGAACCAATATAAAAATCGTGTGTATTTCTAACATTGTTGTTCTTGTCTTTCTTGAACCTTCACATCTATATTATCATTATTTTCTAAATAATGACACATAAAATCAAGAAACACACCAAAAATTAAATTTAAAAAACAAAATTAAAAATATAATTTTTAGGGTATTACAATGCACTCCATACTACACTCACATCAACAAACAACAAGAAATATATGTGTCACACACCATTCTACCATAAAAAAAATTCCCACTCCTATCAATCATCCTTACCAACCCACACCAGACATGGATTCTCAGTTTAATTTTCTAAACAATTATTAACAAACACCTCATCAACTACTGTTCATATATATATATATATATATATATATATATATATATATATATATATATATATATATATATATATATATATATATATATATATATATATATATATATATATATATATATATATATATATATATATATATATATATATATATATATATATATATATATATATATATATATATATATATATATATATATATATATATATATATATATATATATATATATATATATATATATATATATATATATATATATATATATATATATATATACATATATATATATATATATATATATATATATATATATATATATATATATATATATATATATATATATATATATATGTTAGAACACCAATAAAGCGGCAAGGGAAAGAATGTCGTTCAACGGTCTCTACATTTTTAAGTTTGCTGTGAAATTTTGGTTGAAAGATCAACGATACCATAAATAAAAGTAGAAAATATAAAGACGAAAAATATAAAGTAAAGACTTAAAATACAAACGGAGCCTTGTTAGGATTGGATATTATCAATTGATAACACATGCATTATTCTAACCAATTAAACACAAATCATTCATTCGTCTGATATCCTCACATATCACCCACAACAGAGGTTATGTCTAATGTAACATCGAGAGAACAACCGTATTGTCTCATTGATGAGTCTCACGCAACTCAACAACACATAGTATTAAGAACTAATACTCAAGCAAATGTTAAGCCTAAATTTGTGTCTAGAGTCTAGAACCTAACAGATAGTCATCCTAGATCTAGATCTAAAGAGTATATTTTTATAACGGTTCAAATAAAAGATAAGCAGGTAAAAAAAATGACCTCCATATCAGCTTCATGATTGATTCATATAAAACGCCATGATCAGAATATGTACACACGCTTAACCCTTTTTACATCCATTTAACTAATTTGTCAAATGTAAGTGAACATAGTTTCCCGTCTCTATTATCACGCATCCTCACAATATCGTATTGATCCTACTCGTGCTAATCATGCTACTAATCAACACAATAAAATAGTAGATACAAGTGAAAATCAACTTACAAGACTGTTAAAAGTTTGCTCATTGATAGATGAATATCTAAGATCTAAGATTTGAAAAAGTTTTTGTCAAGACCCACAAATAAGAAATCAAAGACAACATCAATATTGAATCAAAACTAGTTCACAATAAATATATTAGATGAAACACATAAGGTATCAAAAGATTACATCCAAACCTAACAAGAAATCGAAACTCTTACCTTCTCCATCATAGGGTTTGTGTTTCTCTCTCTAGAATATGCAAAGAAATGAAGAGAGATAAAGTTCTGATTCTTAAAATATACAATTCATTTCTAAGAAAGTGTGAAACGTACTTTAATAGTTATTACAATATGTCTTGTTTGCCTAGAGAACTCTACTTTTTGGCACCTGAAGTGCCTCTGAACAGTTACATCGCCATTGGAAAATATCTCAGTTTGTTGTGCGAACACTTCTTTGCATAGTGAATTGCTTCGCTTCAACTTCGCCCAGTGAATTTTGGGTCTTTTCCTACTGCCTCTAATCTGAGCTGATTTGTTGGGGCTTCGGCAGGACTTCGCCCAACGAATATTTGACGACTGCTCGCTGGTGCTTGCACAACGAACATGGTGATTCCTCTTCATTTCTTTGACTTCCTTGTCCACTCCTTTATATCTTAATCATTGATGTTTTATGCCTATATTATGCACAATAACACACACACCAAAGAATCCAAAGGTATTTGTAATATAATTGAGAAATCACACAAGAACAAGAAATACATCTATTAAAACATGAGAATTGAGTTGAAAAGTGGCAAAAAAGATGGTTCAATTTAAATCAAAATTTGCACTTAACAATATCATACCCATTCTGCATCATTTTATAAAATAAATCACAAATAATAACAATAATAATAATAATAATAATAACAACAACAACAATAATAATAACAATAATAATAATAATAATAATAATAATAATAATAATAATAATAATAAAACAGAACAATTGTAACAACTCAATTTTTCAATAAGTGATTAATTGTGCTAATTAATTGGTTTATGTGATTTATCTGATTTAAATAAATTATTGGATTTATTTAAATGAGTTAATAGATTTAATTAATTTATTCTACTTGGTAGAATAATGTGGATTTATTAGATATTCTCTAATTAATGATAAAATGAGATATTTTGTGAGAAATGAATTGATAAATATTTTTGAGAGAAGAATTATGATGGAAAGAAAATAAAAGGATATATAAGGGAAATTGGAGAGAAAAGAAAAGAGATAGAAACATAAGAGAAAGAAAGAAAGAAAATGAGAGAAAGAATAGAGAAAGAGGAGAAAAGAGAAGAGAAGAGGGAAACTTGGAGAAATCATCAAGAATCAACTTCAAGCTTCAATCCAATCAAGGTAAGGGTGAGAAACATTATTATTTGATCAATGTGTATGATTATGTATGAGTTGTGTTGGATTTGTTGGTAGTTTTCTCTATTTTCCATTTCTAGGGCATAAATGGTTTAATCGGTAGAATCGAGTTTTGAACGGTTAGAATTCAAAATAAATTGCATAGTTTAGTCGGGTAATGTTTAGCCGTGATTATTGGATTTCGTTTGATTGAATTTGGTTGAGTTTGTGAGTTTTGACATTTTTGGATAATTGAGGGTTTGAGATTTGAGTGAAAATCGGACGTCGTAGAAATCGTGTTTAATGGTTCTAATTCACTGCTATATGTTAGGTGAGTATGAGTATGTGTTTGTTTCGAAAAAAAGAATTGAATCGGTCGGATTTTCGGGCGAAAATGCAAAATCCCGTAGCCGTGTTTAGGCAAAATTCTGGTTTTTCGGAAAACTTCGAAAATTCATAACTCTTGAACCGTAAGTCGGTTTTGACCCCCGTTCGAAGCGTTGATAAGTTAACGAGATTGTATTTCTAGAAAAAATGGCTTTGAGGCCTGTACCTAGTTCAATTATAGCAGAAAATTGAAAACATATTGTTGTGTTGATTTTTACCGTCGCGAATGTGTGTGATTGATGTGTTATTGTGCATAATACTTTTATTATATAACGTATAGCTTGTGCATGTTGTGATATGATATGTTGTGGGTAGCCGTATGGCGTGAATCCTAGATGGTGGAATCGATTATGAAATATAGTCTTTTGACAAATATATGCATATTGTTTGTATGTGAAGAATGCATGAGAACATATTGTGAATATGTGTGCATTGCTTGATAAATGTGGTAATGATATTGAAGTGTAAATGCATATTGATTATATGCGATATTGTGAATGCATGAGAACATATTGTGAATATGTGTGCATTGTTTGAAAAGGTAATGAGGTTGAATTATGAATGCATATTTGTTGTATCCGATTATTGTGAATTAATGCATGAGAGCATATTGTAAGATATGCGTGCATTGTTTGACAAATATGTTGATGAAAAGTATGAATACTTGATTATATGATATGTTGTGTGTGCAATCTTGTTTAATTCTTGAAGGGAGGAATTATGTGAATGCATGGGATTAAGACGTGTGATCGGTCTTAAGTGCATTTTGTTGTTGATTGCATATGCATCATTTAGTCAAGAGGCAATGTTTGCTAGTTTCGTGGAGGCTAGTGACTTGTCCCAAACCTAGAGCGGGGTTTGAAAGCTTAGGGAACGGGCTTTTGTTGTTATCGGTCTAGGGAACGGACCCGGTTTAAGTGTAAAAACCGAAAAATGATAACAAGTGTTGGTACCACATGGCATGAGTTGCATTGAGTTGCATTGAGTCTCATGGAATGAATATATGATTGTTGTATGAAGTTATGCATAGGTGTATGTACATGACTTGTGTAATTGTGAACTATGGATATGTTTGATGATTGACCATATTTGTGTGTGTATATATATATATATATATATATATATATATATATATATATATATATATATATATATATATATATATATATATATATATATATATATATATATATATATATATATATATATATATATATATATATATATATATATATATATATATATATATATATATATATATATATATATATATATATATATATATATATATATATATATATATATATATATATATATATATATATATATATATATATATATATATATATATATATATATATGCTTTGTGAAGTATATGATGAGTTATGATGAAGTATGGTGAGAATGGTGGAATATGCGTATGTGCATTACTTGTGTAATTGAGAGTTGTGAATATGTAATCATTGTATGAAAGTATGCTTATGAACATGAATTGTTGATTTGAGAATTGTGAATGTGTAATTGTGAATTAGTGAGTAAACATAATATGTGTATGTTCATGTGGAATGTTGAGATTTATGGATACGTGCATGATGAACATGTGGTGATTATCCATATTTGATTATATATATGTTGTATTGTACATGATGAGTTATAAGAATTGTGGTGAGAAAATGTGGAATATATGTATTTTGTGTTTGTGTATTTGTGTATAGATAATTATATGCATTGTTATTATGATAATATTTCTCACCCTTCTGCTGGAATGATGTCCTACATGACATCGTGCAGGTATCAAGGAGTAGTATTGCTCGTAGTTACGATGTCGCTTTTGGTGTAGTCGTTTAGTGATTTAATTATGTTGGGTCGAGTCATGCTCTGGTCATGTAACACTGGGATCGCTTGGGTTGTGTTTAAGATATACATTATGTACTCTATAAACATGTTTATATCCATTGGAATATTATGATGTTGGCCTTAGTGCCTAAGTGATGTTGTTTTATGTGATAAAAACAAATGTTTCTTTTATGAAAATTGTGGTATAATTGAATTCGCTGCTACATGCACAATGAAGTTTTGTAAAGCATAATTTTATATTGAAATAGTAATGAGCATGACAGGTGGTTTTGATATTTTGACAGTTATGTGTAATGCCGTTTTGTAAATGCATGGAAATTTACTCTGATTATTCATATATTATCCGTGGGGTTTAGAAGGGTGTTACAACAATCACACCCCATAAGTAATGATCGAGCTGATTTTTTCTCAATTTCTAATAATAATATAATAATAATAATAATAAATCAGAGCAATCACACCCCATAAGTAATGATCGAGCTGATTTTTTCTCAATTTCTAAGGCTCTGTTTGCTAAAACTAACTTATAGCCGATAGCTGTTAGTTGGTAGCTGATAGCTTATAACAGATGACTAGTAGCTGATAAGTTAATTTAAGTGTTTGATAAATTAACTGTTACACTATCTGATAATTACAAAATGACCTAAAAGGACATTTTTAATTAAGAAATTTGTGATTTCATTATCTTATTATATTATTAAATTAAATTTTATTCTATAAAAGTAAATGTATTAATAACAACATGCAAAACAATTTGAATATATATGAAAAATCGAAGAAATCATCAAAATATATAAATTTGTATATAAGTTTTATGAGCTTTGCTATTTATTATGAATATATTGACAATGAAATTCAATGAATAAAAGAACCAGTAAACCATACATGAAGCATATGTATTTTATAAAGTCATTTATGAGGACATAAAAGTAAAATTAATCGTAATAACTACAATTCTTGATCTGATTAACTCATTCTTTCGTATAATATAATTTTTTTTTCTAATTTTATAATAAAATTTAATAAAATACGTGAAATAATAACATTGTATTTTAAATTTAGTTATATTAATCTAAAATAATAACAAAAATAAATTTATTGTCTAATGTTTTACAATAAAACTGTAATAATATTCTGAATTTTCTTCACCTTTGTTGATTTCATTGATTCTCCTAATTTAAGAATTATAAACACTAATTTTAAATTAATTATATAATTTATATTTAATAAATAAAAATAATATCTAATAAAATAGAGAAAAATAGTAAAATTTTTCTATAACATCTTTAAAATCTCCCTAAATTTAATCTTTTAAAATAAATTTTTTAATAGTAAATATTATATTTATATATATATATATATATATATATATATATATATATATATATATATATATATATATATATATATATATATATATATATATATATATATATATATATATATATATATTTAAAATAATAAAAGTATAATTGAAATAAAAAATTATCAGTTAAAAGCTACTTTAAATAGTTTTTGAAAAAATAAGTTTTTTTTTTTTTAAGTTTTACTAAACAGACTCTAATTCTATCTCTGAATTTGTTAAGGAATTAACTTTAAAAATTTCTCCACTAAAACATCAAAATAGAGTTATTCCTCCGCCACCGTTTTTCAGTTTGCCTCAACATCAGGCTCGGCCTTACGGTAAGGTAATAGAGGCATTTGTCTAGGGCCTCAGTTTTTATTTATTTATAATAGACCTCCAATTTCTATATATAAGATAAAGTTAACTATTATAAAACTGTTGGTATTTTACTTGACTCTTTGTATCATTATAACTTAATTAAGGTGTGTACACAGTTGGTTATTAAATTTTCGATTATCGTGTGTAGTTATTTTTGTTTGCATAATTGTTTTGCAATTTTATTTCTCATTTTGAATTGGAATATAACTAAATTTATGTCTTTCTAGTTTAGTTTTCTAAATTTATTTTCTCCATTCATGAAAAATGTGTTTCCATCTTTGAATTTCTAAAGGATATTCTTAACGTCCAAATTTTTTCACACGTTGACGACATCTTTAGTGCTGCTTCTGAGGTTGGTCATCGATCCCATGGAATTCAACGACGGTATATAGGTGATGGAAATAAGACCATTGTATTTAAGAAACGTGTGTAAGAATATTAGAGGTTTGAATAAAAACTTAATAGGTATGAGAATATTTTATGAAAAAAATAATTTTGTATTTTTGTTTGATACAAAAGTGTAAGATTACATCTTTATTTATAGTATTATAAGAAGAACTCTAAACACATTAATTATAGAGATTTCTCAATTCTAAGAATCCAAAGATTATTCTAAAAAATATTACAACCCTAAGAAATATCTAGACACTTCAAACACTACAAGAGTTTTCTAGAAACATTACCTAAAATCACCTAAACTCAAAATAACTAAACCCAAATAGACAAAATACAAATAATAAGGTTAGACCCAAATCAAGTTTAATATTTCAACATCCCCTTAAACTTGATTAGTGACTCCAAGCATAATCATTAGCTTCACAAAAGTTTACAACTTGAGTGGATTGGTGAAAATCTCGACAACTTGATATTAATACATTACAGACTTCAACTTCAAGACTTTTTCTTCTTGGCCTTTTATTTCATAGCCCAGTGGTTGCTCAATATACACTTCTTCTTCAACAAAACCATTCAAGAAGACTGATTTCACATCCATTTGATAGATCATCTGTTCATTTTTTACTACCAAAGATATGATCAGTCTAATAGTTTCAAGATGAGCAACGGGAAAAAATACCTCATCATAGTCAATTCCTTGTTTTTTCTATAGCCTTTCTCCACCAATTTTGCTTTGTATCTCTCCACATCTCCTTTTTCATTCTTATTCTTCTTATACACTCATCGTACTCCGATTGTTTGTGTCCTCGTGGAAGTGTAATAAGCTTTCACGTATCATTCTTCGTGATTGACTTAATTTCTTCGTCCATGACGTCTCTCCACTTTACATTTTCACTAATTTCTTAATAGATTAGATGCTCGCAATCACACAAAAAAAGATGTTAATGTCGTTTTGGTTTTCGGTTACCTCATAAAGCTCTTTAATGCTCCTTAGCCATGGTGTCCTATCACTTGAGCATGTTTCATCCAACCTTGTGTCGGTTAGGCAGGTGGGGTAATATGTTTGTCTATCATTAGTTGTTCCATTTCGTCTTCTTCTTCAAAGTAAGGAAGAAAATCGTACCTGTCTTTTTAAACACTCAAATACCAACAATCTTCTTCTTCAATCTCCACATCATAGCGTATAATGATCTTTCCACTATTTGGATTATATGGCTTGTACCCTTTAGAACTTGAGTCGTAACCCATGAACACATACTTCTCACTTTTATCATCGAGATTTGTTCACCTTTCATCTAGAATGTGGGTATAAAAAATGCTTCAAAACACTTTAGGGTGATAGATCTCGGGCTTACTTCCACCCCATGCTTCTTGTGGTGTCTTGTTATGCACGCTTCTTGTTTGGGAACAATTTTTCAAGTAAACTGCACATGACAATACTTCGGCCCAAAACTCCTTCGACATCTTCTTGCTATTAAGCATGTTTTGCACCATGTTAAGTATGGTCTGATTCTTTCTCTTTGCTACTTAATTTTTGTGTGAAGATCTTGGCATTGTTAGTGGGTGGCGGATTCCATGTTCGTCACAATATTGGTGGAACTCATTTGAAGTGAACTATCCTCCTCAGTCAGATCTCATGGCCTTAATGGAAAAACCACTTTCTTTCTCCATGAAGGCTTTGAACTTCTTAAAGTTTTCAAACACTTTTGACTTCTCTTTTAAGAAATAAATCCATGCTTTTCTGAAATAATCATCAATAAAGAGGATAAATTATTTACTCTTACCAAAGAAGTTTGGTTTGATTGGTCCACACACATCAGTGTGTATGAGCTCTAGCGATTTTGTCGCTCGTGACGTTGATTCCTTTGAAAAGCTTTTCTAGAATTTCTTCCCAATTAGGCATCCTTCGCAGGGTTGGTATAGGTGGTTCATGCTAGGCAAGCCTCTCACCATCTCCTTCTTTGCAAACGTTCTAGACTATCGAAGTTGAGGTGTCTGAATCGTAGATGCCATAGCCATGAAGAGTCGGTATAGCAAGCCTTGAGACACTTTGTCACATCATTTTAAATGTTCAAGAGGAATATTATTCTTTGACATAGGCACCTTAGAAATCAAGTTATGTCTACAATCTCTTAAGAAAAGACTATGTTCTTTCAAGTGTATGTCATAGTCTTTCTATAATAATTGTCCCAGGCTCAAAATATTACTCTTCATGTTAGGCACATAGTAGATATTTGATATAAATTGATGACTCTCATTCTTCAAGTGTATGATAATTTTACCTTTGCCTTTGAATTGTATCTTTGAGTCATCTCCAAATAAGATATTGCCAGTTGCCGCTTCATTGATCTCTACAAGCATGCTTCGATCCCCACCCATATGGTTGCTTGCATCAGTGTAGAAGTACCACTTGTTTCTTTTCTCTTTAACTTGATTTTGGCATGCGAGCAAAAAAGTTTCTTCTTCACCGCCTTCTTCTTTTGCAAAATAACTTTCTCCACAACCTTCTTTGGGAATCTACACCCAAATGCATAGTGAACGATTTTATTGCAGTTGAAGCACTTGAAGTGTGATTTTTCACACCTCAATCATGAATTTACTCTTCCACAACCTCTTGTTGCTTTTGGATTCCAACTTATTTCTCTATTGTTGAAGTTGTTTGGTATAGTTTATGTAATTGTTTCTTTCTACTCCTTCATGTCCTCTTCCATGCCCACGATCACATCCTCTTTGTCTCTTGTAATTGGCATGGTTTTCTTCCTTTACGTAGAGTTGTACTAGTTGCTTCATAGCCTCATTTTGTTTGATTTTTCTCTTTTTTTTTTCCTTTGTATGCTTGTAAGGAACCTATGAGTTTCTCAATAGCCATTAGTTTCTCAACACATATCGATGTGTATGAGCTCTATTAGTTTTGTCGCTTTTGACTTTGATTCCTTTGGAAAGCTTTTCCAAAATTGCTTCCGAATTAGACATCCTTCGCAGGATTGGTATGGGTGGTTTATTCTAGGCAAGCCTCTCACCATCTCCTTCTTTGCCAAACGTTCTAGACTATCGAAGTTGAGGTGTCCGAATCGTAGATGCCATAGCCATGAAGAGTCGGTATAGCAAGCCTTGAGATACTTTGTCACATGATTTTAAATGTTCAAGAAGAATATTATATTCTTTGACATAGGCACCTTAGAAATCAAGTTATGTCTACAATCTCTTAAGAAAGTATTATGTTCTTTCAAGTGGATGTCATAGCCTTTCTTAAATAGTTGTCTCAGGCTCAAAATATTATTCTTCATGTTAGGAACATAATAGATATTAGATATGAATTAATGACTCTCATTCTTCAAGCGTATGAGAATTTTACCTTTTCCTTTGACCGATATCTTTGAGTCATCTCTAAATGAGACATTGTCAATTGTCATTTCATTAATCTCTACGAACATGCTTCAATCCCCACCCATATGGTTGCTTGCGCTGGTGTAGAAGTACTGCTTGTTTCTTTTCTCTTTAACTTGATTTTGGCACACAAGCACAAAAGTTTCTTCTTCACTGCCTTCTTCTTTTGCAAAGTAACTTTCTCCACAAACTTCTTTGGGAATCTACACGTAAATGCATAGCGAACGATCTTGTTGCAGTTGAAGCACTTGAAGTGTGATTTTTCACACCTCAATCATGAATTTACTCTTCCACAGCCTCTTGTTGCTTGTGGATTCCAACTTATCTCTCCATTGTTGAAGTTGTTTGGAGTAGTTTCTGTAACTGTTTCTTGCTACTCCTTCATGTCCTCTTCTACGTCCATGATCTCTTCCTATTTGGCTCTTGTAATTCCCATAGTTTGCTTCCTTTACATAAAGTTGTACTAGTTTCTCCATAGCCTCCTTTTGCTTGATTTTTCTCTTTTTTTCTTTGTATGCTTGTAAGGAACCCATGAGTTTCTCAATAACCATGGTATTTAAATCCTTGTTTTCTTTAATTTTGGTAACAATGAAGTTAAAACTTGGATTTAAAGTGTGAAGTATTTTCTCCATGACTTTCACTTCATTAACATCTTCACCATTTCTTTTAAGTTGATTAACTTTGGCCAATACTCTAGAAAAATACTCATAAATTGACTAGGATGCTTCCATAAATAAACGTTGAAAGTCACCTCTAAGAGTTTGAAGATGGATCTTTTCACTCGCTTCACTCATTTGTTGCAAGTTTAAAGCTTGTCCCATGCTTCTTTGATCGTTTTTGCATTGGATATCTTCTCAAATGTATCTTCATCTGCCGATTGATAAATGAGGAAGAGGGTTTTCTTGTCTCTCTTCCTTGACTCCTTCAATGTCTCCTTTACACCTAGGCTTAGTGAGGATTCATCTTGCTCCTTGAAGTCTTTCTCAATGATATCTAACACATAGTGAGTTCCTAGTAGCGCCTTCGTCTTGATACTCCAATTTTCATAGTTGTTTTTTGTGAGTATTGGCATTTGGAAAAGGAAACCTCCATTCTCCATCTTTTGAGGACCTTGAAGCTCTGATGCCACTTTTTTGGAACTAAGGCATTTGTGTTTAGGAAAAGTGTGTGGGAATATTAGAGGCTTGAATAGAAACTTGATAGGTAGGAGAATTATTTATGGAAGAGAGAACTTTGTATTTTTGCTTGATACAAAAGTGTAGAATTACATCTCTATTTATAGTACTCCAAGGAGAAATCTAGACACACTAATTCTAAAGATTTTTCAACGATAGAAATCTCAAGAGTATTCAAGAAAATATTACAACCCTAAGAAATATCTAGACACTCCAAACACTACAAGATTTTTCTAGAAACACTGCCCAAAATTACCTAAGGCCAAAATAATTAAACCCAAAAATCCAAAATACAAATAATAAGGTTAGACCCGAATCAAGTTTAATATTTCAACAATTATATCATTCCTAAAAGGTTGAATGAAGATGATTTATTAAGCGTACTTTAAGAATTAATGTTATTAAAGTCCTCTATTAACCTAATGGGTCATTTACACTTCAATTTACATATACTTTCACATTAGGCCATAACTACTTCTAATAATATTTGGGCCTCTAATCAAGAAACGGTCAACCTTCCCTCAAGCGTTTTTCAATAGAATCCTAGTGGATAAACAAGGCGATTTTTTAGGGTGCGCAAGGTAGCTTATCGCACAGGACCTCACACTTTTTCATGATTAAATTATGGCAAAAAAAGGTATTTATACACAATTCCATGGTTAATTTACGGTTAAATAGGACCCCTTAAACAATTCATGACTCAATTGAAAATAACTTCACCTTCTTACACAAGATCTCTCAAAAGTTTAAGACAGCTAGTTAGAAATAATCTCACTTAGAAATAGTCCTTTAATGTTATGTTATGTTGTTTATTCTGTTTACTATAATTATCATGTAATTATTGACCTAACATCGTTAGTTGTTGATCTGACCTGATCAGAAAGAGGTCGCGGGACGGCCACATGCTGCTGGGCTTCTGCCTGTTCTACGGTGCTGAGGACAAAGTGGGGGGGGGGGGAGGGTGTATCTGCAAGGCACTCCAATGCTAAAGTAAGTGATTTGGACGGAGTGAGAGCCAAGTACAGAAAGGGCAAGAAGTGAATTACCTGACCCTCTTGTGAAAGAGGGTATTTATAGAGAGACCCCAGCGCTGGGCTAACGGTCACTTGTGTTGGGCTGGATCGCCAGGCCCAACCCAGACGACTGCTAGGGCTTACGCGGCATAGTGAAGATCAGGACGTGGTCTTTGCCCTAGTTCAACTGCTCTATGAACTCCGGAAAGTGGGTTGACCTGCTCTTTCGGAGGTGGGCAGTTGGTGGATGATGTGTCCCCGTGGAGGGGAGCACGTGGAGAACGTGCGAATGGCCCGTTGATCTCCCTGCGGAGGGGAGCTCGTGAGGTTCTCCGAAGGTGTGTTGTTCTCCCCGTGGAGGGGAGCACACGAGGGCGTGGGGGAGACATGTTGTCCTGCTCGTCGGCATGGGGATTCTGCCCGCGGAGGGCTGTTCTGCCCGACAAGGGACAGAGATTGGCAGCGCGTCCCCGCGGAGGGGAGCGCGCAGAGAACGTCTTGAGGCACGTTGTTCTGCTCGACGGGAGTATGCCCTGCCTGTCGAGGAGTCACGTGCTCGACTAACCTGCTTAAACCAGATTGGGCCTTTATCGTGCATCATTGGGTTAGGCCGCATGGTTAGGCTGGGGCCCAGGCCAGAACAGGAGCCCCCCAAGTCGAAGCTCTTCGGTGGGAGTGTGAGGACTTGAAAACATTGTTTCGGGGAAGAAGGTCGCGTGAAGCGAGACTCCGCCGGCTCGTGTTTGGCGAGGTGTGTGTGCGCGAAGATCTCTCCACGTCGTCGGGTCCGCAGGGTAAAGGGATTTAAAAGGACGCGACTGTCAACTTTCTGTCGCGTGTCACGCATTGAGTGGGTGTGAGGGCGGCTACCCTAGGGCATTCAAGTACCTAGTTCCGCTTCGAGTTCCGCGCCGGTTTATAAATAGGCGAGTCCCCGCGCACTTTTTACTTTTCACCCTGCCATTTTACTTACGAAGCTTTGTTGCTCCGCCCCCGTCCGTTGTCGCCGCCGTGAATTGCCGATGCGTCGTCCGTCTTGCATTCCGTTAACCGCCGCTATAAAGTGAGTTTTCTTCCTCCTTTCTTTTATCTTCGCCATTTATTTTTGGATTTGTGGTCGTGGCACGATGAGTGCCCCGAGGAGAAGCGCGAGTCCCCGCCGTATTTGGTGGAGTTTTTAGGGTTGTTTAGATGAATGCGTTGGGGAGGATTGATTATTCCGATGAATGCCCCGAGGACAGGCGCTTCTTTCGGTGAAGCCCCCGGGGAGGGGCGATAGGTTAGATTGAATGTCCCTAGGAGAAGTGGTGGGGAAATGCTCCTCGGGGACTTGCCCAGGTGTTTTTGTCTTCTGTTCGCGAAACCGCCCTCGTCGCCCTTTCACTTGACCTGCGGTGGAAGGGTGGATTTGATTTTGGCTATCGAATTCACCGTTATCCTCTGCTTTTTAGGTGTCCATGTAGGCATTGGTCCCAGGGAGGATGGTCGAAGATAACGAGCCCGAGGTTCCAGATTTCGACGAGAGAGTCCCCCTACCGAGGAATGGGTGGCTGAGGAGCCTTTATCCACCCCTTCTTGTTTTGCCTTTGACGCGTTCGACGCCTATACCACTGTGGAGGACCGGGAGGAGGGAGAGCCGCATAACTGACAAGTTTACCGCCCCAAGGAACATCACCGTGTCTGCTCGAGATATGGGCGGCGGACATTCCCCATGCACGAGTTTTATTTCAAAGAGGCCCGGCTCAGGCTTCCATTCTCCGACTTTCATTTGGGTCTTTTCGATTGGCTGCGTCTGGCTCCATCTCAGCTGCATCCTAATGCCTTGGCCTTTATCCGCGCGTTCGAGCTGGTGTGTCGCTTCCTCCAGGTCGGCGCTACGGTGCCCTTGTTTTTCTGTATTTTCCACCTGCAGCAGCAAACGCTGAATGACCGACATGGTTGGGTTTCGTTTAAGCAGCCGACCACACTCTTCAAAACGTACATGGACTCCGTGTAGGATTTTAAAGGTTGCTTCTTCCTCGTGAGGTCGATCACAAGAGAAGGTGTAGACTCTCTATTTACCGAGGGGGAGCGAGTGGTGGATGGTCAGCGGTTTGTCGCGTGGCTGTCGAGAGTGCACCTGCTGTAGACTTCGGGGAATTTTAACCGCGGGACCAATCGATTTATAGTGCGGGCTGGGACCCTCGACGAAGGGGACATGGCCGCCTATCTGAAGATAGTGGAGTTTGTGCATGGTTTGCTGCCGTCGAAACTGGTGAGGCCTGATGGTCGGTATCTTTTTGACGAGCAGGGGAACGTGCGAACGAAGAAGAGATTGATTAATACAAAAACCTTGCTCGGTTGCTCCTCGGAGACGGAGGCTTTCGATTATCTAGGTGGGACGCTTCTCTCTTCTCGTGACTTTGTACATTTTATCTGTTGCTGACTTTCCTTTTATTTTTTGGAGCGAACATGTCTTCTGTCGAAGAGCGGGTGAAGAAGATGTGTGCCTCGAAGGTTGCCGCCACTATGAAGGCACGGGTGAGCCAAATAATCGGGCAGGATGCTGCAGTCCAGGGCGGTCGGAGCTCGTCCTCGTCTCCTCAGGGGAGTCAGTCTCCCTCGTCTCAGGGGGCTACAAAGAGGCCCAGAACCGAGGAGGCGGGCGGCGTGGTCGATCTGACGACCGGGTCTGCCGAGGAGGGGTATGTTGTCCCGTTGTGCCATCAGCACCCGGGCTACTTTTACGGGGCCAGGTCACCTACTATTTCTGCTGGTGAAGTGAAGTCGGTTCTGGATGCGGACCGGGACTCTCGTCGTCGAATTCTAGCGGAGGATCTGGCCGCGATGACGCGGACCTTTACCACGGCGATGGTCCTGAGTGAGGAAGGTTGCTCTACTGCCGAACCGACCAAGTTGTGGGGGGACCTCACCTTCGCGCAATTGCGTCTGGCTAAGCTCTCCGAGGAGTTGGAAAAAAGTCAGAGGGAGACTGTTGACCAGCGCAAGCGGGCGAATGGTGCTGAGGAGAAGGTGACGACTGTCAAGGAGAATCTGGGGGCTGCGGAGGCCGAGGTGCAGGCGCTGAAGGTTCGCGTGGGGGTTCTAGAAAGTGCCCTCCGACCGGCCGAGGATGAGACCGACAAAGACAGACGGATGGTTACTCGTGCGGACTTGCTTGCCCGGATTCGGGTATTGGAGAATGATTGTTTGGAAGCCGTGGAGGTCGGGTTCAAAAGTGCCTTCGCACAGCTCCAAGTCGTCAACTCTGGTGTCGCTCTGGTTGTGGACGGGGTCGGGCCCTATCACGAGATCGTCGACGGGCAGGTGATCGATCCGGAGCTTGTCGGCCACGACGTTGTTCTTGTGGAGACTGAGAAGGAGGGTGAGGAGGACGTGTAGATTTTCCCCAGGCCTGCGTGCCCGTAGGTTTTGGGCCTGCGTACCGACGCTTTTGTAATTTTTCTTAAGTGTTTTATTTTGCCGGGCCTGCGTGCCCTTGATGGTGTAATATGACTACTAGGCTGGTTCCTTTTTCATAGTTCTTGAAATTTTTCTAAGTGTGCGCTCGGTTTTGTTTCTGCATGTTTGTTTATGCTCGTTTTATATCTGCACGTATTTGTATGTTTGAAATATGTATGTTTCGCCCGTTGTGGGTCTTGTTCGGGGTTTTGCTCGACAATCATTGTTTCCGGCGGTGAGGAGAACCGGTCGGCTGACCGGTCTGATGACCTGTCTTTTTGAGGGTAGTTGTCCCCGTAGCGTGGACGTCCCTTCGCGAGCTGGATGCCCTTCCCATTTCGGTACGACGATGACGGGAGGCCTCGGTCGAGGTGGTCTCCGTCGAGCAAAGCTTTTTGCCCGCGCACACAAAGGTAGGGTTTGCTGTTCTATTGGCCTATAGAAGACGCGAGGAGGTGCAACGGTACCGTGCCCCCCCCCCCCTAGTGGTTGCGGTGGCTGGGCTCCGTGACCATTGGTTAACTATATTAACGTTTCAGCTTCTCAGCATTCCAAGGTCGAGCAAGTTGTTCCCCGTGTAGGTTTTTGAGGAAATAGGCCCCGTTGTCCGTCTTGTCGCGGACGCGGTATGGGCCTTCCCAATTTGCGGCTACTTTGCCTTCGTGTGAGTCCTTCTGGTTTTGTCGTAAGACCAAGTCTCCGATTTGGAACTCTCGTTTGATGAATCTGCTATCATAGCAAAGTGCAACCCGTTGTTTTAGTTTGGCCTTGCAGAGGGCTGCCCCCGAGCGAATTTCCTCGACTAGATCGAGCTCCTCTTGGAGGGCGTCGTCGTTAGCTTCCGTGTCGAGGGGTGCCTCCGTTCATCTGGACGACTCTCTTATCTTGACTGGGATGACCGCTTCTATGCCGTATGTGAGGCAGAACGATGTTTCTCTTGTGGTCGAGTTGGGCGTGGTCTGGTAAGCCCACAGCACGCTGTGGAGTTCCTCGACCCATGCTCTTTTAGCTTCGCCAAGTCTTTGCTTTAGTCCCCTAAGGATGACTCTATCCGTGGATTCGGCCTGCCCATTTGTCTGAGGGTGTTCGACCGAGGTGAAGTAATGTTTGGTCCCGAGCTTGGTGACGAAGTCCCGAAAGTTTTTGTCGGTGAACTGCGTTCTGTTGTCGGTGACAATGGCGAGTGGGACCCCGAACCTGGCGAGGATGTTTCGCTTGTAGAACCGGAGTATGTTTTGTGCTGTGATCTTGGCGAGGGCTTCGGCCTCGATCCATTTGGTGAAGTAGTCGACACCCACTATCAGATATTTGTTCTGATATGAGCCCAAGGTGAAGGGCCCGAGGATATCCATACCTCACTAGGCAAACAACCATGGGGACGAAAGTGTTTTGAGCTTATTAGGCGGGGTGAGGTGCATGTCCCCGTGTCGTTGGCACTTGTCACATTTCTTGACGTGTTCCTTTACGTCCTCTTGCATCATCGGCCAGTAGTAGCCCGCTCGCAGGGCCTTCCTCGCGAGGGATCGTCCTCCGAGGTGCTGGGCGTTGATGCCTTCGTGGATCTCTTCCAGGACGGTCGCGACTTGGTCGTCCTTGATGCATTTGAGGAGGGGGACTGTGAAGCCTCTTCGGTATAACTTGCCCACGAGGAGGACGTACGAGCATGCCCGTCGTCTGATCGTGTTGGCCTCTTTGTCGTTAGGGGGAGTTTGCCCGTGTCAAGGTAGGCGTGTATGGACGTCATCCAGCAGTTGATGTCCCCTATGGCGTTTACGTCGAGGGGTGATTTTGTCTTATCGGTGCTTGGTCGGGCCAGGATTTCTTGGATGATGGATTTGTGCCCACCTTTTTTGTGGTCTTGGCCAGTTTCGAGAGGACATCGGCTCGTGCGTTTTGCTCGCGCGACACGTATTGGACCTCCGCGATGTCGAAACTCCGCATCTTCTCCGTAATCATAGCCAGGTATTCTGCCAGGTTATCATTATTTGCCAGGTATTCTCCTCGCACATGTGAGGCGACCAACTGGGAGTCCGTGAAGATTTTTATTTCTTTGGCTCCGAGGTCCGCTGCTAGACGAAGGCCGGCAAGAAAAGCTTTGTACTCGGCCTGGTTGTTGGTGGTCGGGAATGCTAGTGTGAGCGAGACTTCCACGATGGTGCCTTCTCCGTTTTCGAGGATGATCCCTGCGCCACTTCCCGAGGAATTCGAGGAGCCATCGACGAAGATGGTCCATTTTCGGTTTCCTGGAGTGGGTTCCGAGGGGGTCATCTCGGCGACGAAATCGGCTAGTACCTGGGCCTTGAGGGCTTCCTGCCTTCGTAGATGATGTTGAACTCGTAGAGCTCCAACGAACATTTTAGCATTCGCCCAGCCATGTCTGGTCGGCCAAGGAGCTGCTTGACAGGCTGCTCGGTTCTGACCACGATAGTGTGAGCTAAGAAGTAGTGTCAAAGGTGGCGGGCTGCGGTAATGAGCACCAAGGCAATCTTTTCGATCTACTGGTACCTTACCTCTGGTTCGTGGAGGGCTTTGCTCGTGAAATAGATCGGCCTTTGCCCATCGGTGGCCTCTCGGATGAGCACGACGCTTACGGCCTCGTTTGCGACGGCCAAGTAAAGGTATAGAGTCTCCCTGACTTGTGGCCTCGTCAGGACGGGGGGTTCAAACAAGACACGCTTGAGGTGGTGGAGGGCTTGTTTGCATTCTTCCGTCCATTCGAACGTGGACTCCTTCCTTAGTAACTTGAAGACGGGAAGGGCGTATTGTGCGGATTTGGCGATGAAGCGAGACAACGATGAGAGTACCCCATTGAGGGATTGTATCGACTTTTTCGAGTTCGGCGTCGGGGTTTCAGAAAAAGCTCGACATTTGTCGGGGTTAGCTTCGATCCCTCGCTCAGTCAGACGAACTCCGAACGTGCAATTCTCCGGGTTGAAACGCATCATGCAGCTCCTCGCCGTTTGGAAGACCCTCCTGAGGTGACTCGTGTGGTCGACCTCGGTGCAGGATTTGACGATCATGTCGTCCATGTATACTTCGAGCATGTCGCTGATTTCGCGCTGGAAGACCTTATTTATCATTCGCTGATAGGTGGCGCCGGCGTTCTTCAGCCCGAAAGGCATTACGTTATAGTAGTAATTGCCCGATTCCGTCATGAACATGGTGTTTTGCTTGTCGTGGTCAGCCATTGGGATTTGGTTATAACCCGAGTACGCATCCATGAAGAACAGAAGTTTGAAGCCCGTCGAGTTGTCAACGAGCTTGTCGATGTTGGGGAGGGGGTAGGCGTCCTTAGGACATGCCCGGTTGAGGTCGGTGTAGTCAACACACATACGCCATTTTCCATTACTCTTTTTGACAAGTACAATGTTGGATAGCCAGGTTGAATACCGGGCTTCCGAAATAAAATTTTCCTCTAGGAGGTCTTTTACAGCTTTTTCAGCAGCCGCCGACTTTTCGGGGGACTGCCTACGCCTACGTTGTGCTACGGGCCTAGCGTCCGGGTTGACGGAGAGTCGGTGGCAGGCGACCTCGGGGTTGAGTTCGGGCATCTCGGTGGTGCTCCAGGCGAAGAGGTCTGCGTTTTCGCGGAGGCAGGCTTTCAGTTGCTTCCTCGCAAGGTCGGGAAGCCCAACGCCTATCTTCACGGTCTTCGTTGGATCGTCCCTGAGGGAAACGATCTCGAACTCCCCGTCTGGAATGGGGCATGCTGGGAAGGTGGCCTTTCCGGAGTGTGGAGGGGGGTCGCCGCCGGCATCGTCCTCTTGGTCTGACTCTTCAATGAAGCGGCAGTTGAGGTCCACGGAGCCGATGTGATCCTTAGGCTTGCTCCCCGTTGCGTCGGGCGGAGATGCTCTGGTGTTTGATGGTCCAATTGTGCTCAGGCCCTTCAGGGTGGCCTCAAAGCATCGGCGGGCTGCTTCGATGTCCCCGTTGAGGGTGACGACTGTTCCCCGCCTGGTGTAGTATTTCATCTTCAGGTGGGCAGTGGAGGGTACCGCAGTGAGCTCGACGGCCGTTGTCCGGCCCAGGATGCAGTTGTAGAGCGACGGGCATTCAACAACCAGGAAGCAAATGTTGATTTCTCTGGCCGTCTCTTTCTCCCTGAAGGTGACTTTCAGCTCTACGTATCCCCAGGGTCTTGTCGTTGTCCCATTGAAGCCTTGGAGGTCGGAGCCCAGGTAGGGGGACAAGTTGGACTCATTGAGCTGGAGTGTCGTGAAAAGGTGGGTGTACATAATGTCCACCAAGCTCCCTCTGTCGATCAAGATGCACCGAACGTCGAAGTTCGCTATCTGCGCTCGGATAAGGAGAGGAATGCTGGAGTTGGGAGATCCTCCGGGGAGTTCCTCGAGGTAAAACATGATCGGGTTGGATCTACCCCGGAACTTGTCGAGGCTGCTCATCTGGCCGGAGCTGTTGGTGATGAGTTCCTCGAATTTCTGCTTCACTGATCCTACGGACAGCTTGCTCGAGGGTTCGCCGGAGATGAACATTGCCTTTGGGAAGTATTCCCATCGGCTTTGAGGACGTACGGGTTCCTTGGGGAGGACGAGGTCGTAGAGAGCGAACCAATCCTCGGGACGATCGACGCTGAGGGCCACCTGTAGGCCACTGTCTTTGTCGGGGGGAGGGGTATCGTGAACCCTCTTTGTTTTGGGGGCCTCCTGCCGTGGGGGCTCCCCTCCTCGAGTGTATCTCTTCAGGTGCCCGTCCTTGATCAGGATTTCGATGGCGTCCTTTAGGTGAACGCAATCCTTCGTGACGTGACCGTGGCTCTGGTGGAAGCGGCAATACTTTGATTTGTCGATGTTGGGCTTCGTGGCCGTCGGTTTGGGGAAGCGGACGCCACCCTGCATAAATTCGGTTTTGGCACACTCGATTAGTATGCGCTCGCGGGGAGCGATGATGGCCGTGTACTCCGTGAAGCGGCCAGCCGAACCGTGCTGTTCACGAGGTTCTTGGGAACGGTCATCCCGTCGTCGATCTCCTCCGCGTCTGTTATTCGAGGATCCATCCTAGCGGGACCCGCAGGGGGTTTCCCTGTCCCTCGTGTCTCGGGCGGAGTTGGCTGCTTGAGTTTCCTCGAACCGGATGTAGTGCGCGGCTCTGTCGAGGAAATCTTGGAGCGATCCTGAACGGTGGATGGCCACGGCCTCGTAGAACTTTGAGTCGCAGCGTAGGCCCTGCTCCATCGGGTAGCGTTTCATCTCGTCGGATGTCGTCACCTGTACCGCTTTCCGGGTGAACCTCTCTATGTATTTCCTGAGTGGCTCGTCGGGGGCCTGGATGATGGCTCCCAGTGTGCCCTCCGTCTTCGGGTGAAGCCTGGATACGGTGAAGTATCGTGAAAAAAGGTCCTTTAGGACTCTCCATGACGTGATAGACTCTGGCTCTAAGCTCTTGTACCAGGTCATGCACCTTTCCTCAGCGTTGTTGGGAAGAGTCTGCATTTGATGGCTCCTCGGACGTTGCGATAGTCGAGCATGGCCTCGATATCCTCCAAATGGTCATCGGGGTCGGAAGTGCCATCATACGTCGAGAGTACCGGGGGCTTCTCCATCCCGTGGGGAATGGGAGCGGCCATAATCTCCCGGGATAGGGGAGTTCTGTAATCTTCCTCGTCGCTCAGTACGGGGGATCGAGGGGGAGATGGCCCGTGCGGGCGAGGAACCTGATTTCGCCCTCTTGGCTGCCTAACGGGCGGCTCCGTTCGTGGGTGTCCGGCTGGAGGGTCTATCCGGGCTGTTCGAATCTCCCGGATTCGTCTCTCTCTCCTTGGTGACCTGGATCGTTGCCTCGACACCACGGGTTAGGGCCTCTTGAGACGCGGTCGGCGGTCCCTGGGGCGTGGAGATGGGCTCGTTGAGTCTCCGTTCAAGTTTACCCGCGGAGGGGACCGTAACGGGACTTCTTGTTCGAGCGCGCCAATTCGCTCGTTCTGTTGATGCAGCAGTTGATTCGTTTGGTTGATGGCTGCAAAGAGAGCAGCCACCGTTGTGTGCGCTCCTGCTGGGACAGGGATAGGTTGGAAAGCTGTCGGGCCCCGCGTCAGTATGGCAGTTTGGTCAGCAGCTCTGTCGGATGAGGGGGAGGCAGTATGCCCGTCCCTCATGTCAGTCTCCAGGTAGTCGGAGGTTTCGGTTTGCTTGCCGCCGTTCGTGGCAGGAACTTGGACTAGGCCGTGAACGACATCGTCGCGGTGTGGGCTATCCATGAATGCGAAATGTTGGTGAAACTTTGGTTCTCTGCTCGGAGGAACGGGGAAGTTTATGTTCCCACAGACGGCGCCACTGATCTGACCTAATCAGAAGGAGGTCGCAGGACGGCCACACGCTGCTGGGCTTCTGCCTGTTCTACGGTGCTGAGGACAAAGTGGGGGGTGTACCTGCAAGGCACTCCGATGTTAAAGTAAGTGATTTGGATGGAGTGAGAGCAAAGTACAGAAAGGGCAAGAAGTGAATTACCTGACCCTCTTGTGAAAGAGGGTATCTATAGAGAGACCTCAGCGCTGGGCTAACGACCACTTGTGTTGGGCTGGATCGCTAGGCCCAACCCAGGCAACTGCTAGGGCTTACGTGGCGTAGTGAAGACCAGGATGTGGTCTTCGCCCTAGTTCAACTGCTCCGTGAACTCCAGAAAGTGGGTTGACCTTCTCTTTCGGAGGTGGGCAGTTGGTGGATGACGTGTTCCCATGGAGGGGAGCACGTGGAGAACGTGCGAATGACACGTTGATCTCCCTGCGAAGGAGAGCTCATGAGGTTATCCGAAGGTGTGTTGTTCTCCCCACGGAGGGGAGCACACGACGCGTGGGGAAGACGTGTTGTCCTGCTCGTCGGCATGGGGATTCTGCCCGCGGAGGGCTGTTCTACCCGACGAGGAATAGAGGTTGGCAGCGCGTCCCCGCGGAGGGTAGCGCGCAGAGAACGTCTTGAGGCACGTTGTTCTGCTCGACAGGAGCATGCCCTGCCCGTCGAGGAGTGACGTGCTTGACCAACCTACTTAAACCAGATTGGGCCTTTATCGTGCATCATTGGGCTGGGCCGCGTGGTTAGGTCGGGGCCCAGGCCAGAACAGTTGTCGTGTTGGGATATAGTCTTGTCTACCACGTCATCTCAGTATATATGTATAAACCTTTATATGTTAATGATATAATAACCTTACACAACATACATATTTCTCTTCTTGGCATAAGAGCATTATTGTCTGAAGGCCTTCGATCCAAAATGTCAAAAATGGCATCCGCTATAAAATCAAACAACAAAGGAGATCTTCCTTCAACTGTCTCTGTCAAGATGGACATAGATAACTAGCCTCTTTGGAAATTACTGGTACTTCCTATAACCAAAGGATGCAGGCTAGATGGATACATGCTAAAGACAAATAAGTGTCATAATGAATTCATCATAAGTGTAGGTAGTAGCAGGAAATTGAATCTTGAATATAAGGATTGGTAAGCATATGATTAACAACTCCTTGGTTGGTTGAAGAACTCAATGACTGTAGACATAACAACATAACTCCTACACTGTGAAAGCTCAAAACAACTTTGGGAGGAGGCTCAAATTTTAGCCGGTGCTCACACAAAGTCTCGAGTAATCTACCTAAAATATGAATGTCACAGTACCAGGAAAGGAGAAATGAAGATGCAAGAATATTTGATCATAATGAAAAACTTAGACGACAAGCTCAAACTTGTAGAGAATCCAATCTCAAACTCATATCTAATCATCCAAACCTTAAATGGTTTGGACTGTGAGTATAACCATGTAGTAGTTAAACTTTCTGATCAAACATCTCTCAGTTGGATTGACCTACAATCCCAACTTCTAAGTTTTGAATCAAGACTTGAAAAACTCAATAACTTAAACCACCTCACCATCAATGCCTCAGCAAATATGGCCAATAAGACAAATCATCAAGGAAATTGGAGAAGCAATAGATCTGGCCCAAATGGAAATTGGAAAGGATCTAACTTTAGAGGTTGGAAAGGTGGTTGAAGAAGAGGGAGGATGGACAAGACAACATGTCAGGTTTGTCATAAACCAAATCATACAATAATATAGCGCTTCTACAGGTTTGATTAATCCTACTCAGGGGCAAACCACTCAGCAGATGGTGATAAACAAGGTGCGCACAATGCTTTCCTAGCCTCACAAAATTTTGTTCAAAACTATGATTTACATTTTGACAGTGGTGCAATTAATCATGTAACAAATCAAATTGACAAGTTTCAAAACTTAACTTATCATCTTGGTAAGAATTCACTAGTTGTTGCTAATGGTGAGAAATTAAAAATACTACGTACATGCTCCACAAAACTCAATTCACTTAAGTTACATGATGTCTTATATGTTCCTAATATTACCAAAATCATATTAATTGTTTCTATACTTGCTGTTGACAATAACATTCTTGTTGAGTTTGATGAAAGTTGTTGCTTTGTGAAGAACAAAATGACAGGGAGAGAAATACTAAAAGGGACACTTAAAGATGGCTTGTACCATCTCTCGAGGAATGAAAAGGACCAAACTATCTATGTGTCTATCAAGGAGAGATGGCATAGGAAACTTGGTCACCCAAACAATAAAGTCCTACACGCAATCTTGAAAAGTCATAATGTGAAACTACCACCTAGTGATCATTTTAGCTTTTGTGAGGTATGTCAATATGGCAAAATGAATTTTCTACCTTTTGAAATTTTTTCATCTCATGCTCAGGAACCCTTTAGTTAATTGACTCTGATGTATAAGGTCTTGCACTAATAAAGTCATCTTATGGTTTCAAGTACTATGTGCATTTTATTAATGATTTTAGTAGAATTACATGGGTATATCCCTTAAAACAAAAATCAGAAATTATGCAAGCCTTCATTTAATTCAAAAATCTAGTTGAAAACCAATTTAACAAGAGAACTAAAACAATCCAATGTGATGGTGGTGATAAGTATAAACATATCCAAAAGATTGCAACATATGTAGACATACAATTTCGAATATCATGTCCCTGCACATCTCAACAAAATGGCAGGGCTGAGAAAAAGTATAAACACATTGCTGAGTTCAAAATGGCTGTGCTGGCTCGAGCCCAAATTCCCTTGTACTATTGGTGGGAAATCTTTTCAACTACAGTATACCTAATAAACAGGCTACCATCAACTGTCACTCATAATAAAAGTCCATATTCCTTCATACAATAAGATGTGTTCTGGCTATCCATGCCTAAAACCTTATAACAAACACAAATTACAGTTACATACAATAAGATGTGTTTTTCTGGACTATAGCAATTCAAGCAAAGGAAACAAACGCATAAAGCCTCATGAAAAAATCTTCACTTCAAAACATATTGTTTTCAATGTTAATGATATAACTTCATATATGAGCATGATTCTTGAAACTTGTCTACCAAGTCATCTCAGCATATATGTATATACCTTCATATTATGGCCGTCTTTGAGAACGTGCAAGGCGGGCTACCGCACAAGGTCTCAATTTTTATGGTTAAACTATAGTTAAATAGAGTCTTTATGAAATATTTTTTAAGTTAAATCGTAATTAAGTATGATCTCTATTTATTTTTTCTTTGTTAAACTATGACTAACCTACACAATCTTTAAAATATTGAGACGGCTCTCCTATAACAGTTTTACAGAGCTGTTATAGATAAATACATATTTCTCTTCTAGCCTATATACATAAATAAATAAATAACAAAAAATAACACTAATTTGTCTTTAATAACATGGTTCGAGGAATCTATCGGCAATGATAAAAAGTTAAACTAATCCAACAAATAATTAGTTATAATAATCTTTTTAAGTATTTTAATATATTATAGTAGAAATGTTTTATTTGTATTTTTATATATTAATTGTTATTCTAAAATCTTAATGTTACTAGAATATTCTCAGTTAAAATGCTCTCAGGGCCTTTGAAGTTGTGCCACATGTATGATTAGTATTTATTTAAAATAGTATATAAAATATGCATTGCCGTAAAAAATCAAATGAAAATGATTGTATTTTCTAGTTCATCTTCTTCCCTATTATAGAGTTTTATAGCATTTGTTGGATCTATGTTTATGGAAAAATGGTTAAAGAAAACAATTAAAAATGATAGCATATAATTGAATTCCACTTTGAGAGAGTCACGTATCTGTTATAATATTTGAAAAGACGAAGGATGCTACGATCTTCCTTTCTTTGTTTGTTTAGTTATTCTTCTTGACGTTCGAAGAAATAAAAAAGCTTTGATTACCTGTTTGGTAAAATGAGATCCAAAGTCCCTATGATATGGTATAGTAGAAGCAAATAAAATAAAGATAGCCCAAAATCACACACAATATTGAAAAAGAAGATGCCAAATCTTATGTGATCAATTAAAATAGCATAAATATTCGGTGGATTCCTCTTTTCTTATTAGCCTTTACAAAAGGTATTAACTTATTGTTATTATATAGAGTAAGAAGAGTCCATGATTCTATAGAATATTTGATGTTGAAACATTGAATTATATGATCTGATCTAATCTAATCCAAACAGTTTGTTCGGTTGGTCGGGTATACAATGCATCCATATACAATGGATTAATATATAGTATGTAAAAATAAATATAATATGTCAATAAGCTAATGTTACCTCATTCATTCACCAACAACTTTCTCTAACAAAACTAAATTCTAAGAGACAAATTAAAGAATATGAACTTGACCTTATAGGCCCACAGCAAGAAGATAGGGTCATTCATTTTTGTTGGGTATGAGATTCTATTTGACCAATATCTTAATGGACCTTAACTTAAATATTTCTAGTTCTATAATGTTAAAAAGTTTTTTTCACACTTAGTGGTTACACTATATTCGTATATTAGTTAGAACTATGTTAACTAACTTATGAGTCAAGTAGTTTAGTAGTTAAAATATACGGTTAATTAGAAAGGATAATTGTGTACTTAGATTTTACAACAATTATACATAAATGTTATAATGTTTATCTCAAAATCGAATGTGTGATATCTTTGAAAGAGATAAGTTTATTAATTCATAAGTAAATTTCGTCAATTTCCAAACCATCTATTTTGCATCATATTATTTTATTAAGGTTAATATTAAGAAATACAATCTTAACATCTCTAATAAATAGTTTCAAAATTTATAATGAGCGAAAAGCATTATGAATGTCCAAAATATGTTTTCAAGAACACTAAAAAGAATTTCTCTTTAAAATCAATTATTTCTGACACATGGTGCCTAAGATCTTGAATGTGTTGAGTTTGATCTTCATTTATTAATCAATTTATTAATTTGTTTAAGAGAAAAAATCTTAATATCCTTGTGAAGATTAAAGTTAACTATATTAATAGCGGCTTTATGAATTGATTTAGAACCAATTCATTTTCACTCAATTTTGTTCTTTAATCATATTTATAATATGAAATAAACTTATTAATTGGAGTCTTCACATTAGGGATCTCAGTTTACATCTGTTAGCGGAGATTTCTGCGAAAATTGTTCTGTTCAGAGCTCTAAAGATGAAAATTTTCCTACTGTGGAGACGGAGATGGGGAGAAAAATTCTCCCAAGAACACTTCGAAAACGGGGACGAGAGCTGTCCGGGAACGGGGACGAGGAATACATCCCCCGCCCCGCAGGGCCTCGCCCCGCCTATTTAGCTACTTTGTAAGATATATTATGATGGTGTGATGCAAATTTTTACAATTATACCTCATGGGTTTAGACTTAAGCATATACTTTCAAGTATACTTATTATGAAGTATTTTTTTTTAAAAACTTTTTAAGCATATTTATATAGTTTTTAAAAACTTTTTAAGCATATTCATGGGTTTTGATGAAGTATAGTTTTTTTAAGCATATTTATATTGTTGAATTTTGTAGTTGTTAAGACATACTATTACTTAAAAAAAGAATTATAATTTATGTTATTGAATTTTATAGCATTTTATAGAATTTTAGAAAAATATATTATTATTTTATGACCCATTAGTATTTTTAACAAAAAATAATAAATGTGAAATACTAGTATTTTTTTAATAACAAAATAAATATGTGAAATACTTTTGTTTTTTATTTTTATAGGAAATATGAATATTTTTAAAAATAAAATATTAATGGATAAATGTAGGACTCGCGAGGAGCAGAAATCTGCAAGAAACGGAGATAGAGATAGAAACTCTCCTGTAACAGGAATCGGGGACAACCACGAAGAATAAATTTAATGGCAGAGACAAAAATGAAAAAGTATCATCTGCTTCCGCCCCGCCCCGCTAACATCCTTAATTCACATAAACAAAGAAAACCATTAAATCATATCATCCTTTACAGAGAATTGAATATAAATTAAATATTTTCCAAATATCAAAATACATACAAAATTTCTTACAATAATAAAAATTAATGTGATGTTAAAATATTGATCCATGTCCATAACACCAGCGTCATTTAATAGTCTTATTGCGATTCCAAAGTATTTAATTATTGCATTTATAGAGATTCACAAATATAATAATTTTTAATAATATTTTACTATTCTAAATGGAGTGAATTGTTTTAAATGTAAGTGAAACATTTAAATAAAATTTTTAATTAGTCACGAAATCTTTTAATCTAATTTAAAGTTTTACTTTAGTCTCTTATCTAATAAAGATTATATATTAGTCCCTAAACAAAACGTTCTAGTCAAGTTGATCATTTCTTGTTAAATTTTGTGAAAAAAATTTTAAGTTGTACACATGTAACATCACAGCATGACAAAAGTCAAAAAAGTGAATCAACAATTTGTTAAGGGACTAAATTAAAATTTTATAGTTAGTTAAGGGACCAGACAGTTAATCAAACTCTAACTAAAGTGCATTTGTAACCTGTTATTTAATAGACCATAATTTCATATCATTTTGGATTAACAGAATGAAATCTTTCATATCAACATAATCATGAATTTAATGGCTTTAAACCAAAATCTCGTTCATTATTTGATTCAAACTAAAATGACATTAAACATGTTTTAAAATGGAATGAGGTGTACACAAGCACTACAACAAAAGGTGTACACAAACACTACTACAAATGGTGTACACAAAAGATAAACACAATTATGGTTGACTCAAAATATGTTTTTGACCTTTTTAAAGTCTTCTTTTCTTCTTGAGAATTGACTGAGTTGAAGAGAATGGTGATGTAGAATCAGTTGATGATACCTTATTTGATGGTGCAGACTCAGTTGGTAGTACCTAACTTATGTTAGGCTGAGTTGCTTATTGTATCAAAGTCACTGGAAATTTGCATGTAGCCTTGTTGTGTCCATCCATATGACACATGTTGCATTTGATTTCAAATTTCCCTCGCTTTAAATGTGTCTTCTACTTCATCAATGGTCCCTCCATTAAACCTTAAATCCATTAAATTCGTGACAAAAAAATTAGGTCAGACTACCAAATAAAACAAATAATAAAAATCATCTTAACACCCAATCCGCCATAAACATAGCTTAGAACAGTTCCAACTGGTATACACATGTAAAATGTAGTAAGCCATGTTGTTTTCTGCCAACTATTAAAACACTATGAAGCTAAAACTCTGGATTCAAGATTCAATAAGAAACATTTTTAATTATGAATTGGAAGGGGGAAAATAAGTCAAACTTGTGTAGCAGGGGCATGGTCATCTATGATTGGTGCTGTGAGACTTATGAAGGAAGCCTCACCCACACCGACTAGCCTTGAAAATTTGAAAGCAATACAATAATCCCTTAGATTTGGCATATTGCAATAGACCAGAAATAAATAGAAAATGCCATATCAAGCTATCACAAACGTCTAATCAAACAATCCAACACCAATAATTCAGAATAGATTGTTATTGAAAACATGATAATGCATTAAACCAACATTCAATTAAAGAGAAATATGGAGATTTTAACTATTTGATCTCATTCAAAGTTAATTAAGTTTCTTGTAGAATACACATGTAACATTCTACACTACAAACTTTATGTTTTTAAATTACACATCAAATAATATAAAAACCATAAACCTTAAACACTTTGATGTTGATTTTAATGCATAAAAATTGAAGCAATTAACCTTTTTGCAAGAGAACTAAACATTGGAGAAACAATTAGAAGTCAAACCAAAAATGAAAATGAATGAACTTCATCTTAAAAATTGTTCAAGTTAAAATCTCGCCTATAATAACTTAACCTCGAGTTTCTAAGGAGATGAGATTGAAAGTCAGGACCTTGAGTTACCACACAACAGATGCTCAGGAGATGGTCGTGTTGGATGGAGATGGTGGAGATTAGGTTTTGTGAAAGAAGAGAGAAAGCCATGTCCATTAGATTGCATAATGCCAATTAAATTTTATGGGAGAGTAGAAAAAATAATAATTTTAAGAATTAAAAATTCACATTTGAATCAATGATAGATTGTTATTTACATGAATTTGCAATGTTGTTTTCATCTCTAGTATATACACATACATAGGTTTAAAATTAAGGTTAGCCCGAGCTTGATTAGTTTGACTGATTACAAGAATTCTATTGTATCAATTAGTTTTCGATGCCCCCTCTCAATTAACCACTACAATAGGATTAGTTTTCAATGCCCCCTCTCAATTAACCACTACAGTAGGATTAGTTTTCAATGCCTCCTCTCAATTAACTACTACAATAGGATTATATACCAACAGTGGTTTCCGTCTGTAAACCTAGTTTTATTACACATACATTGGTTTAATTTTTGTGTTGAATTTTGGTTGTTTTTATGATACAGAAATTAAAATTAATGAGTGTATTCAACCACCCAATTCCAAATCACTTGACATACATGAGAAAGTAGTTGAAAAATTTGTTTTGGGTGGTACAAATACGAAATATAATTCTTCTTCCTCATACCACAATATTGAGACCACACCACCTTAAATTAAAACATGAACCACACTAATATTTTATACTTCATAAGAGTTGTCTTATGGAATTTTTTAAGATAGATGATTGGTCGGACATAATCGTACTACAATTGTGGTGCTCGTAAGTATAACTTTTATAACGATTGTAATTTATATTCATTGTTCTCATACTTTAACATAAATATTTGACTTTTGCATTAATGTTCAATTAGGATCATGCATAAGATGTGTGTTCAAAGAAAATTGAAAAAGTATTGTTTTTTAGATTCATTGAACATTCAATTTCAAGGTAATGCAACAAACACTATCAAGATGTACATACAAAATAAGTTGGTTAGTGAGAATAAATAATGTTATATGGGACCATTTATCCATAAGTAAGTATATAATTTAATTTGTGTGATCATTTATAAATCAAGTTTATACACATTATTAATTATCCTAAGTGTTCATGCAAGAACCATTAGCAACTAATTATTTTATGTTCGAAGCATAATGTTGTAGTTATGTTATACTGGTTACACTATAAACATGATGAAGATACGCAAAAGGTTTAAAGCAGGTAAGTGATATTATTTGTAATACTCAAATTTTACCTTTAGTTTTGAATAATTTTTTTATTCATGTTTAATTTTCACCGACATGTACAGCTATCAAGGGATATAATTTTGTGAAATATAATTTAGTTGGTAAATAGTCAAAGTTCATAGAATCATATGTAAGTATTACTTGTATTTTTTGACATTCTTTTATTTTCGCTAATGTATTACTTGTGATTTGTGTGTATTAATTAGTAACTGCTGTGAATCGGATACCTTTAAACAAAGTATAAACTGTTTCTTAATGATCAAGAAACACACAAGGGTTAGGGTTAACAAAGAAGACAAGGTAAAATAACAAGGAACAACAAGGATTGATTATTAAACAACTATTCTTTCCTTTCTCTTAGAACAATATTACAAGTATACAAGAATAACAAAATAACCTCTCTCCCTTGAAATTAGGATTTTATCTTCCTATTTTTCCTTATGCCAAGATTGAGAAACTAGTATCCTATTTATAATAAAATAGCACACTAACCTAATGGGTTTTTTAACAATTACCCATTACAAGCTAACTTAGGGTACAAGCTAACTTAAACAATTGGCCTTACAAGCAAGGCCCAATTCAACATGCTAACAAACATAGCAATATTGACTAATGCATGTTAGAACAAACTTCGATTACAACACGCATTACTTGCGAACAGACTTCGACCATACTAGAGTTCGATCCAACATCTCACAAATCTCCACCTTGGATCTAACTCTATAACATCAAGAAAACTAGCTTTCTTCATGCAAATTTATCAACTGCATACAGTGGAAAAACTTGCAACTGGGCAACATGTTGGTGATCATATCAGAAACATTATAATCTGTCGAAACCTTCAGCACTTGGACTTCTCCATGCTCGATTACCCCTCTGATGAAATGCAGCCTCACATCAATGTGCTTGGTTCGCTCATGATAGGCTGAATTCTTCGACAGGTGTATTGCACTTTGACTATCACATTTAACAATGATAACTCGACCTTGAAGTTTTAGCTCCTTTGCAAAACCTTCAAGCCACAATGCTTCCTTCACAGCTTCAGTTAGGGCAATATACTCCGCTTCAGTGGTTGATAAGGCAACGACCTTCTGAAGTGTTGCTTTCCAACTGATTGTTGTCCCAAACATAGTGAACACATATCCAGAGATAGATTTTTTGGAATCCATACAACCTGCATAATCAGAGTCGACATATCCTTCGATTGCTGCTTTACTATCTTCACCCAAGGCTCCACCATAAATTAGGACTCTATTCATAGACCCATTTATGTAGCTTAAAATACACTTACAGCTGACTAACCTAGCTCTAGTAGGTTTCTTGATCAGTTCCCAGGTGTTTTTATCATGAAGAGATTTCATCTCATCATCCATGGCCTTAAGCCATTCAGTCTTCTTTTGACTCCTCATAACTTCCTTATAGTCTCTAGGTTCTTCATCTAGAACCTCACTAGCAGAGATTAAAGCGTAAGCTATAAGATCTGCATACCCAAGTCTCTGAGGTGGCTTTATGACTCTCCTTGACCTATCTCTTGCTAGCAGGTAGTCATTATCAGTCTCCTCATCTTCGACAACATCTTCTGCGTCTTCTTTGACTTCATTTGGGGTAAGCAATTTAGCATCAACATGCTCCACCTCAACAGGAATCTCTCCCTGTTCCAGCTCTTCGTCAGCATCATCAGTTTTCTTGAAAGCCATCTCTGCTTCATTGAAAACTACATCTCGACTGGTGATACACCTTCTGTGACCTGGCTCTAGGCACCATAGCCTATAAGCTTTGACTCCTTCAGGGTATCCCATGAACATGCACTTCAGAGCTCTAGGTTCGACCTTGTCTTGCCTAATATGAGCATAGGCCACACAGCCAAATACTCTCAGTCTATCGAGACTAGGTGGATGTCCCGACCAAACTTCTTCAGGTGTCTTCATTCCCAAGGCAGTCGAGGGACATCTATTTATCAGGTAAGCTGCTGTCGAAACAGCTTCCGCCCAAAACACCTTCTTCAATCCAGCACTAACCAACATGCATCTAACCCTTTCAAGGATTGTTCGATTGAATCTCTCAGCTAAGCCATTTTGTTGAGGAGTACCTGATACAGTCTTATGCCTTGCAATCCCAGACTCAACACAGTAACTTTTGAATGCTTCGTTGCAGAATTCAAGGCCATTGTCGGTTCTCAACCTCTTAACCTTTCTGCCAGTTTGAGTTTCGACCAGAATCTTCCAACTTTTGAAATTCTCAAAAGTTTCATCCTTCGTCTTCTGAATGAATACCCATAGCTTTCTGGAATAGTCATCAACGATGGATAGAAAATACCTTACACCTGAGTGTGAGGGATTCCTTGCAGGCCCCCAAAGATCAGCATGAATGTAATCTAGGGATCCATGTGTTCTTTGCTTGCCTTTGTTAAACTTCGCCCTACAGGATTTACCAAATACATAAGATTCACAAAATTCCAACTTTTCGACTTTGTCACCTCCTAGCAGGTTTTGCTTCCCCAATTTGACCAGGCCTCTTTCGCTGACATGGCCCAATCTCATGTGCCATAATTCTGTCTTCGACATAGATTTCGTGGATGCAACATTTGTCGAACCACTTACAACCTCAGCCTCAAGGGTATACAAGCCTTGTTTCTTCACGCCTCTCAAGACTTCCTTCGACCCCTTCATGACTCTTAGGATACTTTTTTCTCCTTGAAAAACATATCCTTTTCTGTCGAATTCACCAAGAGAAATCAAATTTCTCTTCAAGTCAGGTACGTACCTGACTTCAGTCAATAACCTTATTGACTCATCATGGAGCTTGAATCTCACAGATCCAATACCTGCAATTTTGCAAGATTTGTTGTTTCCTAGCAGCACAGATCCACCATCTTGATCACATAGCTCCTCGAACAATTCTCTGTTTGGAGTCATGTGCCAAGTGCAACCTGAATCCATAATCCACTCTTTCCTCGAGTCGCCACTTGAAACCACAAGAACATCAGATGAGTCAAAGTCATCTTGAACAATGGCTGCATTGCCATTACCTCCATGATCTTTCAGGCGTTCAGGGCACACCTTTCTTATGTGACCCTCCTTCTTACAATGATAACATCGAATACTAGGTGTTTCGCCACTATAAGACTTTTGTTGACTTTTACCTTTCTTCTTGTCGAACTTACCATCCTTTCGCAAGAATTTTCCCTTAATGGCCAAACCTTCGCCCACCGTTGAAGGTTTATGCTCCTTTGGTTTGTTCAAGTCCTTAGAATACAAGACTGATTGAACTTCTTCAAAGGTCAGGGACTCCCTTCCATACAAGAGAGTTTCTTTGAAGTGAGCATGTGTTCTGGGCAAAGCACACAGCAGCAACAGTGCTTGATCTTCATCATCGATCTTCACATCAATATTTTCAAGATCAAGAATCAGCTTGTTGAACATATCCAACTGTTCAGCCAACACTTTGTCTTCACTCATCTTGAATGAATATAAAGCTTGCTTCAGGTATAGTCAATTCACCAGAGATTTGGTCATGTACAAACTTTTAATTTTCACCCATAATCCCGATGCTGTAGTCTCCTTTGATACCTGTCGAAGAACCTTATCACCAAGGCTCAACAATATTGCGCTGTGGGCTTTCTCAATCATGTCCGTCTTTTCTTTTGTCGTTAACACAGCGTCCATGGCTGCCTCACCCTTCCACGTTTCCAAACAACCCTACTGAACCAACAGGGCTTTCATCTTCAAGCGCCACAGACCGAAGTCATTCACTCCGGTGAACTTTTTAATCTCATACTTTGTTGAAGGCATCTTTTCCACGCTCACCGCACCAATTTGTTGTGAATCGGATACCGTTAAACAAAGTATAAACGGTTTCTTATCAAGAAACACACAAGGGTTAAGGTTAATAAAGAAGAAAGCAACAATAACAAGGAACAACAAGGATTGATTATTAAACATCTATTCTTTCCTTTCTCTTAGAACAAGATTACAAGTATACAAGAATAACAAAATAACCTCTTTCCCTTGAAATTAGGATTTTATCTTCCTATTTTTTCTTATACCAAGATTGAGAAACTAGTATCCTATTTATAATAAAATATCACACTAACCTAATGGGCTTTTTAATAATTACCCATTACAAGCTAACTTAGGGTACAAGCTAACTTAAACAATTGGCCTTACAAGCAAGGTCCAATTCAACATGCTAACAAACATAGAAATATTGACTAATGCATGTTAGAACAAACTTCGACTACAACACGCATTACTTGTGAACAGACTTCGACCATACTAGAGTTCGATCCAACATCTCACAGTAACTATATGAAAAATATTTGTATTCGCGAAAACAACCCGGCAACTTTGAATGTGGATACTATGTTATGAGGCATATGTTTAATATTAGGCAAAACTATTGTTTTAGTCCTTTAAGTTATTTTAAAATATCAAATTAGTCCCTTAAGTTTTTTTTATAACGCTTTGGTCCCTTTTTAAAAATCTCTGTTACAATAAATTGCAAATTCATATACCATTTGAACTGGTTTTTTGCGCTGGTCACGAATATGCAATTAAATTGATCAAACAAGTTACGATTCATGAGAATCAGATATAAATGGACAAAATACATAATAAAAAACCAATGATCCAACCAAAATACACAATCAAACGCAAAACTAATTACATATTCGTGATCAGCATGCAAAACTAGTTCAAATGGTATATGGGTTTGTAATTTATTGTAACGGAGATTTTTAAAAAAGGATTAAAGTGTTACAAAAAAAACTTAAGAGAATAACTTGATATTTTAAAATAACTTAAAGGACCTAGACAATAATTTTTCCTTAATATTATCTCTAGAGGAATTACCAATTCATGTCTTACGGCTGGGTCTGCCATGAGTAGAATCGATAGGTTCCTTATTTTAGAAAGGTTAGCTGAAAAGTGGAAGATAGTGGGTCAAACGGTTGGTGTCAGGGACATCTCGAATCACTCTCCAATATGGTTAAAAGCTTATAAGGAGGATCGGGGACCGAATCCATATAAATTCAACAAAAGTTTGTTTTCTCATAAGGACGTTGTTGATTTTGTCAAAGAATAATGGAAAAAATTCATTGTTTCTGGCATAGGCGATTTCGCTTTGAAGGAAAAACTTAGAATGTTGAAGATTAGTATGAGGAGGTGGAATGTTGAGGTTTTTGGCTGGGTGGATTTGAAGGTAGACAAGGAGGTAGATATGTTGAATGATTTTGATGTCGAGGCTACTAATTTCGTCGATGCGGATTCAAACATGTTAGTAGAGAAAAGGAGGTTAGCATCTAAAAAGGTGTGAGAAAGCATCGGTTTGAAAGAAAGTATGCTTAGACAGAAGTAAAGAGCCCTTTGGTTAAAGGATGATGACAGAAATTCTCATTTTTTTCATAGTGTTATGTGAGTAAGGCATAAGAGGAATTTCATCTCTTATGTCAATACTACTTAAGGAAGAAAAAAGGAAGTTGAAGTTGTTATAAATAAAGTTTGCAAGTTTTTCAAAGAAAATATTAAAGATGTTGCCTTTAGGAGGTCGGTCATTGAGGGTGTTGCGTTAGAGATCCTTTCAAATGCCGATTGCAGTAGTCTAGAGGCTCTTTTTTCTGCTACTGAAATCAAGGCAGCAATATGGGAGTGCGAAGGTTCTAAGAGTCCAGGCCTTGACGAATTCTCGTTCGCTTTCTTTTAAAACTGTTGAGTTTTTATCAAGGATGACGTGGTCACGTCTGTGATGGATTTTCATTCTAAACCATCCTTGTGTAAGGCTACTACTGCTTCATTTTTTACTCTTATTCCTAAGGTTGTCGACCCTTAGAATTTGTCTAATTATAAACCAATATACCTCGTAAGTTCCTTCCAAAAAATCCTTTTGAAGTTGTTGGATAAAAAGTTGAAGAAAGTTATATGTAATCTTATCTCTAAGGAACAAACGACATTCATGGATGAAAGAAGTATGCTTGTCGGAGTGGTGGTCGTTAACGAAATCCTGGATCTTGCAAAGCGATCTAAGAAAGTGTGTTTTGATTTGAAGGTTGACTTTGTACGGGGATGCGACTGTGTGAGTTGTGACTTTTTAAGATTCTTTATACGTAAGATTAACTTCGATTTGCTGTGGAAGAAATGGATGGAGGTGCTTGTTTTCAATGGGTCTATGTCGGTTATTGTAAATTGAAGCGCTACTAAGGACTTCCAAGTTCGAAAAGGGCTTAGATAAGAAGACCATTTGTTTCCCTTTCTTTTTACCTTAGTTATGGAAGATTTTAACGAGATGATGAAGAAGGCCAAGGAATTGTCTCTATTCAAAGGTTTTAAGATGTCTAATTATGTTTCTCCCAATTTTGTCCAAAAAGATCAAGGAGGTGTTGGTGTGAAGGATTTAGTCACTTTCAATTTATCGCTTTTGCTGAAGTAAGTGGATAATCATTGCGAAAGAATGAGCTCTTTGGAAAGGCATTATCAAGTTTAGATACGCGTCTTAGTTTCATAATCTTAGTTTGGTTGTGCTTTTCAATAATGGTTCTGGTGGTTGTAAATTGAATTCTATATGGTGGCGTGACTTGTTAGAGACTGGGTTCGATAAAGATCAAAATGTGGATCTGTTTTTGAACACAATGGCAGGGTCGTCGGGCAATGGTCTTTCGTTTCTGTTTTGGTATTCTTGCTGTCTGGGTGATCGCCCTCTCAAGGATGCTTTCTCGATGTGTTTCACTTCCAGTAAGTTTCAGAAAGTGTCTATGGAAGAATTGTGTAAGCATAGGTCCTTTAGTTGGTGGTGTAACTCTTTTCTGCCCGCTCCTGTTCATGGTTCAGTCCTTTTTGGTGAATGTGTTGAGCTATTCTAGTTGTTGTCATCCATGGTTTTAGAGCCTAACAGAAAGGATACACTGTTATGGAATCTGGAGGATGAAGAGATATTTACTATCAACTCTGGTTACATTATGCTTTTAAAGGTCAGCTCAGATTCAATTCTAGATAACGACATAACTAAGGCGTTGAAGATCATGTGGTCCACGAATATACCTTATAAATTGCAGGTGTTTTTGTGGAGACTCTTTTGGGACAGTTTGGCAACTAAGGAACAATTGACCAAGAGAGGCATTAACTTTGGTAGCTGTAGTCAGCGTGTGTAGGGTGTGACATTGATGTCGAGCCATCTCTTCATCTTTTCTTGGAGTGCCAGTTTGTTGTTAGAGTTTGGAGAGTTTTGGAGATTTGAACTAGTTTAGTTGTCAAAACAAGCTCGAATTATGCAGTCTCTTTCGCTAGTTTTCACAGAAGTTTGAAAATTGCAACTGGTAACGACAAAGGTATTATTATATGGGTTTTCGCTGTTTGTTGTATTTGGAGGAGTAGAAATAATCTCATTTTTAGAGACGATCCTTATAGTTTAGTAGAAGTTTTTAACTCCATTAAATTTTTATCATGGAGTTGGCTATGTTCTAACGGTCTCTTAGATCACTCTTGCTCTTATTACGAGTGGTTCACTTCGCCAATTTGTTGTATCAAACGGATGTAATAATCTGTCTTTGTCTCTTATAAGGGTTTTGAGTACCCTTTGTCCTCTTTGAGTTAATTTCATTTCTTATTAAAAAAAACCTTTATCCATATACATGCAATTTATGTATATTTATTAAGTTAATGTTATTGTTGTTAGCTTATTATAATTGAAAAATTTGTTCAAATTATAGGGGTTTAATGACGAAACGTCATTCCCACAAGAAGATGTAGATGACATCCGATCAAGTTGGGCTGGCGCCTTCCTATCTTATCATGAATCTCATAAACACTAGTTTTTCTTGGTTTTTGTAAACATTGTATATAGTTTTTGTCATTATAGGTGCAAATATGTATAGGTTCGAATATGTATAGGTTCTCTTGGTAAAGGTTTTGTGCATCCCAAATGTCATAATAAGTATTATATATTTGGTTTTGTAAACAACGTAAATTTGGTATTTTGTGTTATGTTTTGTATAAAATGCAAATGATATGATTTTATCACATAATTTGTAGGTTATGTGTAAAATCATGATATAGGTATGTTAAAATGAGATTTAAAATAAACTATAAATGAAAAAAATATGTTATACCCCTTGGTTATTAACAATAATCAATGTAAATACTGACATTATTAACAAAAATCGAGAAGTATATGACACGAGTTGCATAATTTTAAAAATAAAAAATGATGTTGTTAGGGATCGAACCAATGACATTTTCAACTATCCCCTCGATTATTCAAAAATTGAGGAATAAAATGACAGGTTTTCATGTCTCCCTTTGTTAACTCGCTTCTTTTACTAAATTAATGATAATAATATTGTTGAGTTATGCTTTCATTGACTTGAGCATAGTAGGGAGAAAATATATCATTTTTATTTTAAACCTCTTTATGAAGTCCACAATCATATTTTTATCATTTAGCAACAAAAAAAATTGAAATTAATTGGTTATTATAGTAGACTAGTAATATCTATGGCAATAGATCAACCATTTCATCATAGGATCTCTAACGCCCCAGATTTCCATCCAAGACATAACTCATAAATTATTAAAATACTTGTCTAAAACAGAATTAAATGGTTTAAAATTTTAATCAATTTAACATCAATCCAATTTCCTAAGTGGAAAAATCATCGCGCTTTGAATTCAATAAAAAGAAATACTAAATAAATAATTTCAAAATATCGCACGGTCAAATTATTCTACATAATGTTGTTTTAAACCCTTCTTGCCCGCGAGCACACATTAAGCAAGCATCAATCACTTTAAGAACTCCATATTTGTATCTAAAATGTTGTTGTAAGGGTCAGTTTCCATTAACCATAGTCCATGTTAAAAATAAACTAAACGAGAGTTAAAAATCAGACAAATATAAATATACATTTCATGTCCAAGAGGAATAAATAAAAGAAAATTCATCAAAAATATTAATATCGAACTGTAGACATCACGTCATACACATAAAGTAATCAAATAAAGACTAACAACAACAACCACCAAATGTTATATGCAAAAATGTGCATGCTCTTAAACTACATGATTCAAATATAATTAGCTCGCCACTAAGGCACCACATAGAATTCATCCCACAGAAATAGGAAAAGTTATCTGCCACTAAAGTACCACACAGAAATACATATGACATGTCATGATGATAAAATACAATCACGACACTAAGACAATTACATAAAAATCTTTACCTCCCACTAAAACAATCACACAAAAATCTCCACCTGCCAGTAAGACAACCACAAAATAGATTAATATTTATTCCCTTAATTTACATGATTTTAAGAAGATAGTCTCTTTATTCATTACTTTGACAAAATTTATAATGTGAACATATTTAGTATATTACCAACTACTTAAACTAAATCTATTAATTCTAATATTTTACTTTATTAGCAAATGGAATGTTGTTGTGTTTGTACTATATCAGTATATTTTCGTCCACCTGTTTATTTTACGAACAATATACAACCAACACAACCTTATGAAATTGGAAAGAAATCACATAATGTATGAATTTAAAGAGCAGCCACATAACTTATGCATCCAAACAAAGCCTGTGCATATGAATAGAACCACTATATAACTAAGAATAATCAATTAGAACCTCGTCCATATTATGGTCACTAAAATAATTCAATAAAATTTGACCGTTTGATGCATGATCAAGAATTTAATATTAAAATAATCGCTAATTAATTAGTTAAAATAGAGGTCTTACATGATCGTTCAAGCGGGATCCACAAAGCCCTCATGGACCTCAACCATAACCTTGAAAGACTCTATCTTTCCTACATATCATAGGAGAACACTAATGAGTTATCTATTATACAATCATTAATTTATCAGAACGCGATTGAGTGTTCTTTTGGTTTAACTTGAAATTGACTAAAGTAGATGGATCTTTCAAGTAGTAGACTAAGTCTATGATCTAAGTGAAAATCACATGCACACACCCTTTCATGGGATATTACTCATGTTTAAGGTCATAAGGGTTTTTTTGTGTACCCAGAGGTTTGGTGGGCTAAGTTATTAGCTTTTCCATTCCCCCATGAGGTACATGTAAGACTACTACTACATTGAAAAACCATGCACAATAATTTCCTACACATTTTATAATTTGTTTGGAGATTTAGGTTCAGGAATTTATACTCTTCACCAACTGATTTGATCTCTAACAGAGATTCCTTCATCACTTGTAGCGATTATACTATTAGTGCGTGAGACACTTTTAGTGAGGAGAGAAAGGGAGAGAATAAGGAAATAAAGATTTATTGAATGAATTGTTACAAATAATGATACATACTATGACTATTTATATACAATCCTAATTGGACTTAGGCTAATACAACTTGAATTATATTTAAATATTAAATTTAATCAAATATAATCTAATCTAATATTTTAACATACCCCCCATAATTCAAGTTGGCGAACCTATGCTAATCATAGTCGGTCTGAATTATTCCTAATTTCTTTCTCAAATTCAAGAATCCATCGATCTTCAATCCTTTTGTGAAAATGTCGACCAACTATGCTTCACTTGAGCAGTTCCTAACTTCAAGTTCACCTCGACTTACCTTTTCCTCTAAGAAGTTAACTATAGCTTCGATCTGCTTACTTCTTCCATGCAGAACTGAATTCTTTGCCAGATTTATGGCAGACTTGTTGTCGATTTGCAACACAAGAGGTTTCTTCACTTCGACCTCCATTTCTTCAAGTATTGATCTAATCTAAATTGCTTGACATGCAACATAAGATCATGCTATATATTCAACTTCACATGATGATAGTTCCACCACAGGTTTCTTTCTCGAGCACCATGAAATTGGGGTATCAAATACTTGAAAGAAATATCCAGTAGTGCTTCTTCGATCTTCCTTATCTCTGAACCAGTCAGCATCTGAATAACAAGTAACCATAGCTTCTTTGCTTTCAAAGTCTCATCGAAACAAAATTCCATAGTTTGTCGATCCTTTTAAGTATCTCAGGATTCTTCTTGCAACCTTCATGTGTGGCACCCTTGGTTCACTCATGTATCTGCTCACTAATCCGACTGAGAAACATATTTCAGGTCAACTGTTTCACACACATCTTAGAAATCCGATAATCTATTTGAACAAAGTTGCATCGACTTTGTCTTCCTCTCCATGCTTCTCCAACTTCAAATTTAGTTTGATAGGCAAAGATGCAGGATTCGAATCATCCATTATGAATCTCTTGAGTATCTCTTCAACATACTTTCTTTGATGTAGCACAATACCTTGCTTCGACATTTGAAATTCCATGCCTAGGAAGTATGACAACTTCCCCAGATTTGACATTTCAAATTCCTTCTTCATCAGCTCTTTGAATTTCAACAAGTTCAAAGGCAAAATCGACAAGACTTAAGGCAATAAGTCTTGGTCAAATCCTCACAAGAATAAGATCGATGATAAAACTTCTGAATCCTCAAAAAGAGGAGAAAGAAATTCATATAAAAAAGACAAAGTAGAGAAAAGAGGTGTGCAGTGCTATAACTGTGAAAAGTATGGTCATTTGGCCGAGCACTGTTGGTATAGGAAAGACAAGAGTTCGACAAAAGGCAAATTAAATCTAATCTAATCTAATATTTCAACACATAGTGTGTAACTATACTTTCATATATCTGAAGTCTTGTGATCATAACCTCGTACTCAACTTGGTTAGTGGAGAACTTATGATCAAGTTGGCATTTGAGTTTTTAAGTTCTCCTTTATGGATTAATGATCATCACACCAACTCCAATTCTTTTTTGAGGTTCTAGATCTGTCAAACATTAATATCAAAGGTTTAACTGTAACAACAAGGTCAAATTCAAGTAATTGATTTTGGACTTCAATAAAAGAATGTTATACAAGAAAAATTTTCAAAACCTAATTGTTGGCTACTTGTAAGGCAAGTGTTTCAATACATGTGCATTGAATGTAATGACTTATTCCATTAGTCGACCTTATAATAGATGCATGTGGAGTAAATATGTAAATATATCAATATTACAGGCACTCAAACTAAAGCTAAAACATTTTTAAGTAATAAATAATATTATGGTTCTATCTGATTTGAGGGTTGGTCTTTGCAGCTGAGCACAAAGTACTTTCGATTTATACTAAAAAAATTCAAATTTAATATAAATATAAAATTTATCATTAAAGAAATTTTCCATGTAAGTGTTGTTTATGTTAAAGATAAACGAAAGAGTTATTGATTATAAAATTCGTTTCAATTTCACTCACCATACCATGTAATAAACCATTAAACATACTTCATGGTGGACTCATAATTTACCCCAAAAAGAGGTAGCAAAGTTCTTAGTCTTGCAACCTCTTTCGATGGCTTCCTCATGTTGTTTCTGCAACTCGAGTGAGGAAAGTTTGGCATATATTTTTCCAATGCAGTTTTGCAAAGTCTTTTTTGTGTTGGCTTTTAAGGATTTCAGGTATCTCCGCCAATCCGAATTCTCTGGTTGATTGGTTAGACATTTGTAAATTCAAAGGTTCCAACCAAGCAGCCCTTGTGGTAAAAGCGGCTTTTATTTTCATCATCAATCAAATTTGGGTTGTGAGGAATAAATTCAAACATGAAATCTTACGTTCGAACAAAAGAACTATTATCAACATCATTCTGAACCAAACGTTGTTGTCTGGTAATTATGCTTATAATTTCTCATCTATTTCGAATGCGGACTTCACCTTAATCGAATATTCTGGTGTTACTATTCGCCCCCCTGTGTGCTCCCAATATAATTGAAGTTTTGTGGAGTCCTCCATCTTTGAAGTGGGTTAAAGCTAACTGTGATGGTGCTTTTGATTTGAATTCCAATGATTGTGGTTATGGCGGCATATTTAGAAATAGCTATGGCAATTTTATACTTGCTTTTGCGGAGAAAACTCATAGAGGTTCTTCGATCATAGTGGAGTTCCATGTTGTTTTACGCGCTCTAGATATTGCCAATTCTCGTGGTTGACGAAAGCTTTGGATCAAAACAGATTGTTTGTTGGTGATTTAAGCTTGTTCCAACCATAGACTGATCCCTATTGGTCTTCGTAACAGATGGATTGAGAGTATTAATCAAACTAATTTTACCAATCTAATTTCCAAGCACATATTTAGGGAAGGAAACTCCGTCGCTGTATATTTGTCTAATATAGGTATCGCCGCAGATTCCTCCATTATTTTTTGACTCAATTCCAATTGGAATTAGAGACAGTTTTATAAAGAATGAGTTAGGCATTCATTTCTTTAAGTTTCTCATTTTTAAAGAGGTTTTGTTGTTCCTCTTTTGTAATCTTTGATTGTATTTTTATTTTATTTTAATATAATTGAACTTTATTAAAAATAAAAAATAACCTCTTGGAAATGATGTCATTCAATTGTATTTTCAAATACTTCTCGATTATTTATGGTTGGATCTAACAAGTCATGTCAATGGGCCTTGCCTTGATTACATGACCACGACTAGATGGCTTTACAAAATTGTTCAGCAAATTATATAACCTTATTAAAACGAATCTTTGTAATTTGTAATTACGTAATCTTGAGAGAAAATTTGTATGATTTTAAATTAAGAGAAAATTTGTATAATTTTAAATTCAATTTTTTTGACCAGCCAAATATTCAGTAAAAGAAGAATCACATATGATTTAAATATCAGACGACTTATCTAACCTGCATATATAAGGAGTTCTACATGATGGAAAATGTATTATTTAAATTTACTTTTCACTTTCACATTATTTTGCATTAGTTTACTAATTTAATTGTTAATCTTATAAATTGATTTATTGGTGTAGTACCCCAAAATTTGCCTCATCGTTTTTTGTTTACTGGCTTTTGTTTCTCTGTATTTTGCATTTCCGCATATCATAACGTTGGTTCTTGAGATATGGCATCAAGGTGTTTTTGTGTCTCAGGATTCCCTTTCGTTGCAAGAGTTCAAACAGCGAGCATCAGAAGCTCCGACATTTATTTTGCCCACAATCGAGCGGTCAATTTTATTTTATTCAGCAGGTTATTTTCAGTTTAGGAGACGGTGTACAGGCTATCTCAAGCATTCTCACAGTTATAATATCCAAGGGCAAGTTTCAGAGGCTTAACAGAGCTTATAACAAGTGGTAACATGTGATTATACAAGATTCCCTCCATTTGGCGCCAAATTGGACATTTTTGAATGTGGTAACTGGTTGCCACATATGGGTAACCGGTTACCTCAAGCGCATTTTGTCAAGAAATTCAAATTTTCAGCATTGCAAATATCCAATCATTCTCAACCATTGATTTCACATGTGCATCATGGGAAGGATCTAGAATTGTTTCAATTTTCACAATTTTCCTCCAAATTTCAAACACTCCATTCCTAATTCCACACCTAATTTCCATTCCAAATACTAACCTACACTCCAAACCACATTTGGCTCCTAACCAAGAGCTTATTTAAGTGAATTTGCTTCAAACCTCACACCAATTACCTTCATTTTCAGATTTCACATTCATTCTTGAGAATTTGCTCTCAACTTTCTCTCCACTTTTTCACTCCCAAAACCTCCATTAAAGCTCTTTCCACATGAGTTCATTAATTCTTCATTGGAATCTTTGAATTCTAGAGCTAAACATCCATCATTCATCTCTATTATCTTCAATTCATCACTCAATTTTCGTTTGATTTGGATCTAAATTTGGAAGTAAGATTAGAAGTGCTTTTTGGATCATTTTTGACTTGATCTTGCTTGTTCTTCACTTCTACTATAAGGAAGCTCTTGGATCTTGAAGATTCTGGGTTTCTAGCTTGGATATGTTAATTTGCAGTGAATCAACACTTACCAAAGCAAATCTCAGCTTTGAAGGTTGGTAAATTCTAGATCCAATTCTATTTTGAGCTTATTTGAATAATCACAATGTAGATCCATGGCTTATGCTGCATTTTGATCCATTTGTTTGGATTTGATCTTTATGATTTGTGATCTCAGTGTTTGATCAAGTTTAATTCATGTTTGATCACTAATTGTTGGTTTTTAAATTCGTGCACAATTGATTGCTTGTTCATGTGGATGATTGATTAAGTTATTTGCTGCTGAAAACTGATTTTTGGCCTCTGTCTCAGTGGTAACCGGTTACCACTAGCAGGTAATCGATTACCCTGCCTATTTTTCATGTTTCTGACCATTTTTCAAACAGGTAACCGGTTACCTGATTCTGGTAACTGATTAGCACTGAACAGAGTGTGTGTTTCTTGCATTTTCTTTCTTGTTTGAGTTCATTTTCACATATAAACTTCATGGATTGATGTTATGCATTTATGTGAATTGTTTTTGACATATTTCATCATTCTTGAATGTTTGAGTTGGATTCTTCGACACGTAACGTCTGATTTCGTTTGAATGTTAAATATGCTCATGTTGCTTAATTGATGCAATGATCACATGTTTTGCTTGCTCATATCATGTTAATTGATTACCATTATTGATTATCTTGCTGGATTTGTGATGCATGTTTGTGTTTGCTTTCGATTCCGTTTTTTGCATGTTCGTTTGACCGTTCGGTCGTTTTATTTGAATTGAAAAGCATGACGATCTTGTTGATTTCTTGTTGATCAATCGTGTTTGATTGTTGAGGCATGTCTATACTTGTATGATGTTTGTTCATGATTGGTGCTTGCTCTTGATTAATTGCATTCACATGTGCTTGCTGCCCTGCTTTTCACAGCTATTCTTATTCTGAATTTTACATGTTGTCTTTCCTTTCTTGCTTGCTGCCTGCCTTTTACACCTATTTTTTATGTTGGATGAGTAGTTGTTAAATGTTGTTGTATTGTCGTGATGGATTTTACTGCTGTTTTGTGCAAGAAGCACCGTTGTAGCTATTGGTTTGCCTTGCTTTCCTTGTTTTTGTCTTGTCTTTGCATACTCCCTTAAGACCTCCTAGTCCAACTTAATTTTGGATTAAACTTGGAGTAGGATAGACGTTAGGAGTTTAACCCATGCATGATAACAAGTAGGCTAGTCCATTTTAACCTCAACCTTAGGTTCATCTTTTGCATGCTAACATTAGGATAAAATATACTTTCGCATCCCGATTTTAGGACCATTTTGCATGAAAACGTTAGGGCCGAATTTCCCTTAGACCTTTCGTGCGTCTCTTTTCTCATCTCAAAACACATTCTAACTCGCCTAATAAATATGATGAATGTTGTACGCTACGAGCCTTAAGCACATGCGAAATGATGGGTGAGGGGCTCATCTCGTTTGTCTAGAGTGTCTACTGCACGTCCCGTCTGGGGCAATATGCGACGCAATCGTTCCTATGTCATAGTCTTTAGTGCAATGTGAATCATATATCAAACTAATTCACTTCACTAAAAATCACAAACAAAAGTCAAACTTTTTATCCTTTGGGATTTGTGTTTCGAACTCATTTTCAGAAAAGAGTACGTTACTTTTCCGTTCTATCGAAAACAGGCATCGTCCCTAACTGCTGGAATTGGAACTTAACGTCACTCATAAAAAACATTTAACCAACCTGTGGTTTTGTTTCCCGAACTACATTTGCTCTGATTTCTCATACCAGATGAGGATATGTAGGCACAAGACGACGATGTTTTGGCGAGCAACCTTCCCCTATCACCCGTAGTTTTCCGAACTACGTTGACTCTGATTTTTTCATTACACGAGGGAATACGTAGGAATATGGCGGCGATGTCTTATCGAGTCTTTTTCTTTTTCTTTTGTTCTCATTTTTGTTTAGCAATATCTTTTAGGCAACACGCCCTTTGATTAGACAACAAGCGTGGATCCCGTTGAATACAACGGACGTGAGGGGTGTTAATATCTTCCCCTTGCGTAACTCACTCCCGAACTCAAGATTTGGTTGCGATAACCTTGTCTTCTCCTTTCTTTTAGGTTTTCTTCGATCGTTTCCTTTCCCTCTCTTTAGAATAAATAAAATTCGATGACGACTCTTCTATTTTTCCGCCGGATATTTTTCGCAGTTGCAACAATTGGTCGCACCAAAAATTTACTCTAATGTACTAAAATTCTAATATTTCATTGAAGAAGTCTATTCCACCACATAACACAACTAATAATACACTTATTTGTAGGTGTAAACAACTTATAAAATACGCAAACAAAAATATCATAAAAATATTAAATATTCAATACATATCCATCTTCTATTTTAAAGTATACGGACTTTGTGGGTGAATATCTTACATAAAGCCATTTTTTTATATTGTTCTCGATTTTATGAAAATTGAAATCATTCCGTATCCTCCACCGTACAAGTTCTAATCTTTCCATGCAATTGGAGAACAGAATAATTAAACACTTTTTTTGGGGCATTATTTTATTAATTATTATCGTACACGTAAAACATAAATTATTAACACGAACAAGATTCCGAGCTGGCGTTTTTCAGGCTCGACAAAATTCCACCGATTATTCTCCGATTAAGAAATGTAAAATCTCTTTAAAATATTACTTAAATAATCATAAACTTAAATTTGAGATTAGAAAAAACAATTATATTCCAGCACACGCAAAATCCCATCGACACCTTACATGTTTAAACGAAACCATTAACACTTTACTTTTTTAATCGAATTTCGATGGTCAGAATATCTTCCATATTGGAAAATAGAAACCTTTTCCATGAAAACACAATCAACAAAAAATCAAAATAAATTAAAAAGGAAAGAGAGGGGAAAAAACACACACGAGGCATCACGTGTATAAATATTCCTTTGGATAAAATTAGTATATAGATATATATCTCTACTCTCATAGTAATCTCAACCCCAAAACAAAAATATACACAAAATCTCACTTTTCACGACTTGCCAAACAATGAATAGCATTAAAAAAAACTGTACCGTAAAAAGCAAAAAACTCTATATTTTTTATAAAATAAAAATAAAAATAATTGAGTTGATGAAGAATCATATTTATAAAGGGATTGTTTATTTCTCAGTATTGTTCACGCATCTAAGTGAAAAATTTAAAATAATTTTTTTATTAAGACGTTTTTTTTTTTATTTTGAATAAAAAGAATTTATTAAATCTAAAAACAAGGTAACTCAAAGGTCGAACTCAAAGAGAAAACAAATAAAAAAAACTAATCTAATCTACTATAAAATTAACTATGTGTTTCTTGAGTTTAGAACTGCACCACCCTCTATAGAATAAAGTATCTATAACTATATTTTCAATGTCCAAATTATTCACATGGTTTTCAAAACTCGTATTGTTCTTATATTTCCACACTTTATAAATTGTCTCTGCAGCAGCATTGCTAACAAGAGATGCTCGCCAACCTTTCCTCTGCCATTACAAATAAATCAATCCAATTCCTCCTTCCAACCTCTTGGTTCATGGGCTATATTCAACCACCCCAAGATCTTTCTCCAAATATGCCTTTCAGCTGCAAACAGGTAAAGAATAAATGTTCTATTGTCTCCACATTACCATAAAAATTACATTTATCATCAGTTAGCATACCAAATCTTTTCAATCTCTCCTTTGTCGCCAATTTGTTGTGGCAAGCCAAGCAAAGGACAAATAATTCCCTTGGCCGAGCCACTCTTTTGTACATCAAGTATCTCCAATCCACCTTAGGAACCTCACCTTTGATGAAGTCATATGCATTTTTCAACCATCTTTAAACTTTCTGCTGCATTGCACCTAATTCAAGAGTTTTATCAATTACTTATCAAGTTCATTCAACCCAAGAACTAATCAATTTAAGGAATCAATTTAAACTAATCAAATTCTAGTGGGAATGATACTCTTACTCTTCTATCATTTACTTTTAGTGGATTATGTATACTTGCACATATGTCTAAAATAAGAATCAAAATAAAACACAACAAGTTTATGGCATCGCTGTCAAGGTTTGTGTAATTAACACTTTTATTTTCTTAAAATAAACTTTTATGAAAAGTGCATTTGAGCTTTTACATTTTTATGTCTACTGGTGACACGACAGGTGCGGAGTCACATGTCCAACAAATGGCATCATAGCCTAACCCCCTATTTAAGAACTAATCATCTCAAGAGGAAGATGACTTCCAACACATTTTCTAACAAGAGATCTTTCCTAAACACATCCATTTTTTAATGGTACTGGGTTTGAAATATATAAATCTAGATTTAGAAGATTTATTCAAAGTATTAATTTTGAATAGAGGAAAACCTTAATCAACAGTCTGTTTATCCATACTCTCCAAACTAATGAAGACATAGTAGATAAATGTGATTCTCTTTAGACCATAGAAGAAAATAGAAAATTTTAATTTGATTTCAAATCCAAAAACATTCTAATAATGACTTTGGATGATAATAAACTTATTTATGTTTATAATTGCAAATCCAAGGAAATGTGGGATACTCTTAAAATGATATGTGGAATTTCTCCAAGTATCGAACAAGAGCAAATGTACACACGATAAGGATAAAATGAAGGAAACATTCATCAATGTTATTTAAAACTTAGAACCTCTGGAAATTATATCAAAATGTTCATTACTAACCAATATCTAAGAGCTAAAAATTGAAAACTCAATACAATCCTTAACTCGGAAGATGGGAGTGTTCATAAATTTTTGGAAAAGGCAAAGAAGGATGAAATTATAGAGAAATTGAACAAGTTAGTTCTACTACTTAAAGATGAATGTTTAAGCTCAAAGACTAAAGAATCCTTAACTTCATCAAACTCTTATCAAACAACTCGCATGGCTTCCTTCGAAAGACATACTCAATATTTGAATGATCTTTGGAGGATTCAAAATCAAGTGAAGAAAATTCATATGTGTTAAGACACGAAGAAGAATCATCGTCTAGTGGAATCTTTGAAAGAAGAGACAAATCCTCCTCAAGCTAAGAAGATAAAGTTTTCTCAAAGGCGTCCTATAAGGAATACAATTATGATGGTTGCTTTGCAGCTATTATGAAGCCTCAAAGAATATTAAATGAAGTTGTGCAAAGAAAAGAGTATACTCATTGGTATACAAAAAAGACTTAATTGCAACTTTGATCCCCCTATTTTGTATTTTTTTGGGTTTTGATCCGCCCATTTTAAAAACCTTTATTTAGGTCTCCATTTTAAGTTTTGAGTTTGATATTAGTCCCCTTTCCATTTTAAGTCATCTTTTTAATGATGTGTCGTGTTGAAAGAATATGTGGCATTTCCATGACATTTTAAAATGACCCTATTCACAAAATATATTTCATGTCATTTTTAATTTTAAAATTAATTTAAATTATCTATTATAATTACTTGACTCAAAAATTTGTTAGCCATTACAATTATTTTCAAAAAGTTACGTACAGAAATGAAGAGTTTTCCCCTTTCACGAACAAAGACGAACCTAAGTAAATAATCTACGGTTTCCGTCCCAAATCAAGTTCCAAATCAACTCCTGTGGTTGCTGTAGTAGCTAACTTATCTCTAAAATAGAAAACCGAAGTTACGTGTTGAGGTATGTTTCTTCACTCAACTCTGAATTAAAAAACCCTAACTCATTTCTGAACGGAAAACCCAACACGCAAATGTTGTTTGTGTTCTGGATTATACAATGTTGTTCTGAAAGAGGATTTTGTGTTAATGTTGTGAGGTGTTTATACTATGTTGTGAGTTTTTTATACTATGTTGTGCGTTAATGTCAGTGTTGTGCGTTGATGCCAATGTGTGTTGTAGGCCATGTATTGTGCATATGTTGTGGTCCTTATTTTGACAGTGTCGTGTTCTGTTTATGTCTTGAAGTGTTAAATTGTTGTGGGCCATGTAGTCTTAATTTGATGTGGTCCCTTTTTTGTATGTGTTGTGATTTGTTTATGTTTGTTGTAGGCTCTTTGATACCCAAGTTGTCAGATTTAGAGTACACCATCGGGTACATTTAGTTCAGAATCCAGTTTTGTTGTATGTTGATGGGCTTGTACCTGAAATGAATTGGGATTGGGATGTGGACTTGAAGTCCTATATGTAAATTGAAGATTTGATTAAAAGTGAGGGGTATTGTAATATAAAATGTTTATGGTATTGGAATCCTAAATTTTCTTTTTCTCGTGGACTTCGGCCTCTGAACAATGACAATGATGTCTTAAGGTTAATAGAGGATGTTAGAGGATTTAAGGTAGTTGATATTTATGTTGAATACAAAATTGAAGAAATAAGTATTGAAGATGTTATTTTTAGGAGGATAATGGTGAAGGAGCAAACAATGAAGTTAATGTTGAGGGAGAAAATGGTGAAGTTAATGTTGAGGGAGCAAAGGATGGAGCATATGAATAGTTTAATGGTGATGGAGTTGATAAAGAAGTTAGTGTTGATGGAGTAGATGAAGAGGTTAGTCTTGATGGAGTAGATGATAATGTTAATGTTGATAAAGTAGATGAAGAGAGTGAAACAAATCCATATTATAGCATGGGCAGTGAGGATAACGAGGAAGAGGATGAAGATTTGGAAGATGAAATTGACGAGTTGAATTTAGGTTCTGAAGTTGGTATTAATTGGGTGACCGTTTTACCTAATGCTACAGCAGAAAAACCTTCAAAGTTGGATGGAATTTTAATAATGGTAGTGATTCAGATGTGCTTCAAACTCCACCCGATAGTGATGCTGAAGGTGATATGGCAAAGTTTCCAACCTTTAGGGAAACCACAAAACTTTAAGTAGGGATGACGTTCAAATTTCAAGGATAAAATGCAAATCAAAAATGTCATAAAGGAGTATGCAATGGAGAACAAGAAGAATATTGTGTTCAAGAAAAATAATAAGAAGAGAATGGTTGTCAAGTGTTTAAATGGTTGTCCATCGTTTAGCATGAGAACTACTAACCAATATTGGTAGATAGACACACAATGCGATTTACAAGTCAACAATATGTGTGAGGTTTTTAATCATGCAATCTTCGAGTATAGAGACAAGCCAATCATTTCACTGCTTGAAGGAATCAAACATTACATAACAATGAGAATCTATGCTCAAAAGGAGAAATTAAGTAGGTACACAGGTGTTACAAGTCCTAACATCTAAAAAGTCTTGGAAAAAAAGAGGGCAGCAGAAGGATGGATTGTAACATGGCATTCAGATGATGACTTTTCTATATTCAGGGTTTCAAACGCTGTTGAGACATGTGTTGTGAACTTGCTGCAAAACGTTTGTAGTTGTAGGAAGTGGGATTTAAGTGGAATGCCATATTGTCATGATATTGCATGCATATGCTTTAACAAGAAGGAGCCCAAAGATTATGTTTCATCATTCTATAGTTATCCCCTACTCATATATTATGTTCACTTACTAGCATCTATTTTGCACACTTACTAAAGCATTATGTCATTTTGTATAGGAAGTTTGTTGTGATGGCTACTTATAGCCATATTATTATGCCAACCAATGGCCCACAACTATGGACTATTAATGTTGCTCACCCAATCAACCCTCCAGTCATGCGAAGATCTATTGGTCGTCCAAAGAAGAATCGTAACAAGGTGAATGATGAACTGAGAACAAGAAATACACTGCCTAGAACTCTTCAAACTGTCAAGTGCAAGAAATGTGGGAGTTTTGGCCATAACAAGCGAACGTGTAAAGGGAAGTGAGCTGCAGAGAGAGCGATTCTTAAAGGTGGCAAGAAAAAAGCTTAAAAAAAATGGTGACAACTCGAGCAAGGAAGCGGGATAAACTGTTATAGAGGGAGGGTCTCAAGCACCGCCACGAACCCAAGAATAGTTCTATGTTTTACTTTACTTTTTTTATGTTTATGAAGCTTGTAATGCTTGTTTTTTTATGCTTCTATGTAATGACCAAAACACTTAAGGTCTGGTTGTTTTGTGATGTTGTTGTAGCATATGTCATGACCAAAAAACTTAAGGCCTTTTTGACTTAGTTATGCTATGTATTTCCTTATGCAGCTATGTAATGACCAAAACACTAAAGGTCTTGTTTACTTCAGTGTTATGTTAAATAGTTATCTGGTATACTTCAATGTCATTACCAAAACACTAAAGGTATTTTTTACTTCAGTGTTACTTCAGTGTTATATTAAACCAGTCTTGTTTAGATTACTATCTGGTTTATAATTGAATGAAATTTAATGGTTTATAATTGAATGACATGGAAAACTACAAATGAATTGTATGAATTGTTACTTCATTATGAATTATGAAAATTACTTCAATATGAACATTACTTCGTTATGCTGAACTGAATTAAACAAATTGTTACATTACTTCAGAATTTCAAATGAATTGTTACGTTACTTCAGAATTTTAAATGAATTGTTACATTACTTCATTATGTTGAACTGAATTAAACAAATGAAGTGTAAAATTAAATAAATTAGCACGAGGAAAATTACATTTCAAAACTACAAAGGAATTGTAACATTAAACAAATAACTTCATTTGAATTATAACATTAAGCAGAGTTATAACCTTTTGCAAGATCTAACACAGACAACCATAACTCTTCCAGATACATAGACAACCATAAATACATTTGAAACTACTTCATTTGCAAATACATAAACATCATAGAAATTACATCATTTGAGTACATGTGTTGCAACTAATGCAAACCCAATTAAAAACACAAACATCACAAATAACCCCATAAAATAACTCTTCATTATTTTCTTTCAAAGATCTAATCACATCTTTTGCACGGCTGCTCATGTCTTCATCAAACCATTGAAATTAATTGCATCCTTTTTTCCTTATCACCTTAAAATTACCACAACCATAAAATCTTCTTCCAGGATTATCGTATGTCCATGACGTCATTAATGGTGACTCAAGCTCACACCAACATCTATTACCTCTTCTTCTTATACCAGACTGGTTTGTTGAGGAAAACGAAAACTTCGTTTCAGACATGTTTGGGTGTAGGAGACACGTTGGGTTTGTGAAGAAGAGTATGAATAAACTTTAAAGAAATAGGTTTGGAAATACAACGACGGTTGGGATGAAGAAATGGCTAAGAGGTAGTGAAACTATTCAACCAAATGTTAGGGTTTTATAAGATTGATATTAATTTCTTATTCTTGAAAATGAAATCAAAATACATTAAGAATAAATGACATGGAATATATTTGGTGAATAGGACCATTTTAAAATGTCACGGAAATGCCACATATTCTTTCAATGCGCCACGTTATTAAAAAGATGACTTAAAATGTAAAGGGGACTAATATCAAACTAAAAACTTAAAATCAAGACATAAAGAGTGTTTTTTAAAATGGGGGGATCAAAACCCTAAAAATGCAAAATAGGGAGACCAAAGTTGCAATAAAGCCAAATTTTTTTAAGTCCTTGATCTAAGAATAATAGATGATGGTAAATCAACAATGGTGATCAAAGAAATGATTTTAGTTGAGGATGATATGAACATTTCTGATCCATAATCAACTAACCTCATAGTAGGTTGAGTAGATACTGTAACGCCCCAATTTATTTTATTTATTTTTCCATTATTTAATTATGCGATGATTGTGTTTATGTTGTGTTATTGGTGTGTTGAGCTTCCCTTGGTATGAGGTAGTGGACTTATGAATAGACTTTAAGGTGTCGGGGAGTGTGTGAGTAATTGAATAGAGATTGGTGGTGTGGAGAGTAAAACTAACTAAATTATATTAGTTATTAAATTAAACGATATTAGGAAAATATTATTTGGATTAAATATTGAATAATATTATTATGGTTATTATTTTAATTAGTTGGATTAAATAATAATAATAATAATAATAATAATAATAATAATAATAATAATAATAATAATAATAATAATAATAATAATAATAATAATAATAATAATAATAATAAGGGGACAGTGGCATAAATCTATTAGATCGTGAAAATTTAGAGAAAAGAGAAAGTGAAGATTATGGCTCTAGAAGAAAGAGGAGAATCACCGTTGTTGAGGAACCTGCATGAAGTCTAAGGTAAGGGTGGGTTTCTAATTATCTAAGGGTTAAGATGATGATAGTGGGTTATGTATGCACTTAGATTGTATTTTTTTCTCTCAATACCATGATTATTATTGCAAACTTATATTTGTTGGATTGATTGAATTGTTTAATGAGTTATGTGTGATACGTTAATGTTGTGACTGATGTTGAAATGGTTAAGTATTGTAATTGTTGTTGTTGGAATCATGTACTTGGTTGAATTTCATGATGTTGTTGTTGTGTGATTGATGTGGTTGCGAGTCAGACCCGAAACATAAAGTTATGAGCAATTTTTATGAAAGGAGTTGAAATTTTGATGTTTAGAAAAGTGAGTTTCGGGGAAAATATGTGTTAATTGAATGGTATGGAAATGAGGTTTTGGATTGGCTTAAAAGTGATGTTTGGTTTTGAAAAGCATAAGAAAAGTGCTTCTGCTGTAGGTGTAATCGGTTACCTGGATTGTGGTAACTGGTTACACTGTGTTAAAAATGCATCTTTTGGAAAAATTGTGAGGGTGTAACTGACTACCTAGTTTATGGTAACCGATTACACTAAGAGACAGTATCTAAGGGTGGCTGGTTACAAGGAGTGTAACCGGTTACCTCATTTGGAGTAACCGATTACACTAGGATTATTTTTGAAAAATCTTTGAAATTCATAACTTTAGTTTTGAGAGTCCAATTTGTGTGTCGTTCGAAGCGTTAGGAAGCTGACATGATGAACTTTACTTTGAAATTGGTTTTTATACCATAAGTTGTATTTTTTTTTGTTGATAGTGTGAAAAAAGTTGTGAGGCTTATGTTGTGATGTGGCATATTCATAAATGCATTGTGGTTGATTACTATATCATTGTGTTATTGTTGTTGACTGTTATAACATGTATTTCATACATGATGGTCAGTATTAGCGAACTACCTTGACTATAGAGGTGTTGGTCATTGTACCCGATGTTGTTGTTGCATGTATAATATGATGCATGTATTTATGAGGTTGTTCATTAGTCCATTGTTGTTGAGCCTCGTTCCTAAGAGGTAGGGATTGAGTGCTGGTAGCTAATTTCGGAGGTGATAGAATTAGCAAAATATTATCGGAGGTGATGGTAATGGTTGGTGAGCTTTGATCCTAGGAGGTGACGTGAGGAGCGGTGAACCTGAGTATTCACGTATTTGGTACTACATGCATTGGGTTGAGTTTAAGTCTCATTGCATTGCATGTTAATTGCATCGTTATTGTATCTGGATGGTTCTTGCGTTGATTGTGTTATAGTGTGTGTGGAATGGGTGATGTGCATGTAATAATATGTTTCTTACTTATTATCATGCTTTCCTTTATATAATTATGATATCTCACCCCTTCTGTTTGAATGTTGCCTTTATATGGGCATCATGCAGATAACTCGTAGTAGAGGAGTTGATGTGAATGGAAGATGAAGTCTTCCATTTTACTTTTAGTGTCGGTGTCTGCTCTCATGTGTAACACCGGGGTTATGGAACTTTTCTGTCTATTATTTTTTGTTAGAGATTTTTGGATATCTCCTGAAGTCATTGTTATCTATGTTTAATTTGAAAACATGATTATGTTATGAATAATTAGTTGATGTTGATTTTCCGCTGATTTAATAAAGTTGATTTTCAGACATGATTTATTATTACTACTATTGATAATTTTTAAAAATTCATGTGTTACATATCATGTTATATGAGCAGTTGTTTGTTGATTTGTGACATCTTAAATGTTATCAATTTGAATTTACTCTGATTTTTAAATTACGCGGGGATTATTTAGGGTGTTACAGATACGCATGTGGTGGACATATTTATCTTGTTGTTTAACCAACTCTCATATCCAAAGATATAGTGAAGGATACACCATAATATGTTGGTGATCCCTTTCAAAAGGGAGATTTTATCAAGGGATCTTGATATTTAAAGTAGAGCACTATTTTAAAGTTGAAAGGATCGAAAAAGAGCTTTCTAATCGTTTATAGTAAGGAGCTTCAAATAAATTAAGACACATGTGCAAAAGAGAAATCAAATCCAGCACAAAGCCCAAAAATAAACAAGGGGTTGATTGGCATAAGCTCAATCGATTGACACCATGAGAAAATTGGTTAGATAAGCTTGGCACGCCTATTTTCAAATCAAATTTGATTTAAACGTAGTCTTGAAGTCAATGAGATCCTCTCCTTAAAGAAGATTGCCCTAAATCTTAAGAAAATTTATCATCAAAACGTTGGCTCCCTAAGTCAATCAATTGGCACACCACTTTTGGAATTATTTTGATATATTTTTGGACGTGCACAATCTCCACAATTTCTTGCACTTTTTGCATGGTCAAGCACGCCAAATTCTACACTATAAATAGGTAACACTCTTTCACTCTTCTGCATCTCATACATTTTCTCTACTCTTTCATTCTTGTACAAGTTCTTTGCTTTTTCACCATAAGTATCATCGTGACCTCTTTAAAGAGCTACAAACATGGAGATACCCCCCAAAAGAAATGTTTTCACTACTTTTATAATAGAAAGAGGTAAAGAGAAGAAGATGATGTTCCTTGTGAAGAAGGTGATCCAACCCTGGTATATGGAGGAAATATCTATGAAAACTTACAAATCCTACTCTCAGATTTGTCAAGGCTTACTGCGGTAATTTTTCATAAAGGTACCCGATAGAAACTTTCCTAACCTCGTAAAATAATTTTACTCCAACTTATCAATCATAGGAATATCCCTAAGGTGTAACCTAATCCAGAGATAGCCAATCAACAAGACTTCCCTATGGAGCAATGATCACCAAACTCTTAGCAACATTCAACATTAACACCATAGGAGAAACTGCATACTATATCAATCATAAAATCAACTACACAACCCTCAGAGATATGAAATTTCCCATGAAACATGGAGAATTGAGTGATGACTCAGTGGTTGAACAAGAAGATCCAGAAGAAACAAAAAACATATCAATCAACAAAGTTTTGAGATATGTCAAAGCATAGCCAAGGATGTGGAAGAAATCAAAAACATGATCATGAGGAATGATGATGCTTATGGAAGAAAAAAATATCACCTACATGTCTTTTCTTGCTTGCTTGTTTCCTTCGTAGTATCTTCAATTTATACAATTTATGCTTCTTGTATTTCAGTTCCAATTTATTCAATAAATCGTGATGTTTCTTTTCCTTCCAAATGCTTGTATGCCAATATGTTTGAATATTTTCATTCTTGTAATGCATCTTTTACCCGCCTTTGTATTTTTTACAAAGGGGAAATATACTCTTAGGAGAAGTAGAGTATACTCTCTAATTAATTGATGGGAGTTTAGCCATTCCAAATATTTTTTTTACCACATCATTGAGAGTTATGTTGTCATCATTAAAATGGGGGAGAATGTTGAAACATGTTTTGTCTAGTATTCAAAGCAAGTGGTCAAAGTCAAAGAAATATGTCATGTTTTGCCTTGTTCATTATGCTTTTGATGATTACAACTTAAGCATGACAACTAAAAGGGAATTCTGTAGTAGAAGTATTCTATATAATCTCAATGCAAGCATTAAGTCAAGCAAGTATGACAAAGCGGTTAAAGATGCAAGCATACAAGTTAGGGTTTGATCCTTTGATGATGGTACACATTTCAAATAAATCCCAAGCCTCATCTCCAAGAAGATTCAAGCTAGTGCCTACATGATTGGCTTAACTTATGAGTCTTGAAACTTCAAAGAATGAAAGAGAGGAAGTTTGAAAGTTCACCCTATCGCGTATGAGTAAATCGTTCTTTGTAAAAGTACTCAGGGTTTTTTCGTAAAGTTATACGGCTAAATCACACACATACCCACACCCATCCACCCATCCACACACACGCACACACTCAAAAATGTTTTTAAGCCTCTATTTCTTTAAAAAATATCCCTAAAAATGTTTTATAGACGTGTTAGTTGAATCAGGAACTGTCTAAATAATTCTGGACAAAATTTGTATTATCTAATCGATTGGCATTCGTACCTAATCAATTGGGCTAGTGAAAAATGTGTCCTTATACGTTTGGGACAACGTATTAATGAACATAAATATCTATGGATCTCTTACTTCCTTTTTATATTTTCTAATCAATTAGTTTTTGGGCTTCTAATCAATTGGAATAAGATACCAATCGATTGACTTATTAATTTTGGCCCAAGATAAAATCCTTTTTTTATGCTCACCTCTAGCCTATAAATAAAGGCTCTTCTCTTCTCATTTGTACATCCAAAAATGTGAGTTCATTATCTCACTAATCACCCTCTCTAAAATATTTTGAAACTTTCTCTCAGATATTTTAGCCATAACGCTTTTGAGAAAGTTCTAGATGTAACACCCTTATTCTACCCCACAGATATTACGGCAAAATAACACGGATTTCAGAGTAAAATATTAACTTTCATTAAAAAGCCACAAAAGGGTGTACATTTCTCAAAGTCAACAAAGTTGGTCAATACTCCGTAACACACGGGTTTTCTCAACATACATCAAAACATTATATACAGCGGAACTCAAAACATAACTCAATGTTTTTCTCATAAGGGAACATCAGTAAAATAACCCAATGATATACAATCAACTCAAAGAACCTAACCCGATGTTACATATCAGAGCAAGACCCTCTACATTAACCATAAAGGCTAACGACTCTAAACTTCACAATACTCCCCGACGGCGTCCACGACTAAACTTGCTCATCTGCACGTTACCCACGTAGAGGTAACATTCAAACAAGCAGGGTGAGTAAGACAATTCATAATAATCAATGTATAACAATTAATGCATAAACGGCATATTACTCATAGTTATATTCAAAACATTGATATCCTTCAAATATGCCTCAAAGGCCACAACGTCATAACTTATACACAAAGGCTCATAAATACAAATGCAACATAGACTCAATACATGTGGTACCAATCATCACATCGCGATGGACACTGGGCCATCAACCCTCCATAGATCCCCATCAATAGGATTGGAGCACACCAAAATACTTCACATCCACACAGTGGGATTGAAGCCAAAGTAATCGAGGTCCTGAACCGAAGTCCGGATGCAGATGAATGCATGATGCACACTTCACAATAGTCCTCATATTAACAGCATATGATGCATCATCATTCATCATATTCATCATCATTAAACGTCATATCTCATTGTCATATTCATCATCATAAATCATGTCATCATAGCTCATCACATTAATCATCATACAACATATCATATTCATCGTATTACTCATCATACAACATATCATCATAGTTCATCATAGTAATTAATCTCACACATCATGCCATCATATAATCACAAATAAATCACATATTAGCTCATAGTCATATTATCCCATATCAATTCATAATACTACCCCCATATCATCTCATATTAATTTATCAAATTATACTCACGGTAATCCTCACACTATCGCCTATCAATCACATAAACTTCACAGTTCTACTCATGTTAATTCGTCATATCATCACATAGTATTTACATATTAATCCCTAATATCATCTCAAATTGCCTCATATTAATTCATCATAATTACACTCGCGGTAATTCTCATACTAGCACTTATTACTCACGCAACCTCATTGTCATACTCATATTAATTCATCATATTATACTCACGGTAATTCTCATACTATCGCCTATTAATTATATAAAATTCATAGTCCTACTCATGTTAATTCATCATATTATCACAGTTACCCTCATGGTAATTCATCAGGAAAATCGCAGCATCAAAACGTCAAGACATCACTGAACCAAAACATGATTCATTAATAGGACATATACACAATTGACTTCTCAAACATAATTAGATATAAAGATATTTGGAAACCAATTCCATTATCTATATTATGTTATATCCCTATTCATTAGCTTTCCAACGCTTCGAACGGGGGTCAAAACGGACTTACGGATCAAAAGTTACGTCCAAAACGATTTCGACCAAAAACATGAACAGTCGTGACGGGCAGCAAAACGCTATTACGCTCCGGAACCTAAATCAACCCAAAAGTCCACACGATTCACTTCTCCAATGCCTCTAAAATATCCCTAAATCATCCCTAAGGTCTTACAACGACAAAGTCACAAAATCTATGGTTTATTACGCCAATCTGGCAACATTTGCACTACCTAAAACACTATTTTCCTGCAATTGCTCTGAGTGCATCAGAGTTACTCACATTGAATATTCCTATTCCTACAGGGTCAAACATATCACAATCCAAGGTTTTCGCTACGAAGGCCTAAGGTTTCCCTTCTCATATCAATATTAAGTGTTACATACCATTACCCCTAACCTCAAAGCCTTATCATCAAATTCCATATTTTCCCATAACCAACCCAAAATACCTTAAACCACAAACCAACCATAAACGCATCTAAAGGAATACATAGAAAATCATGAACAACGATCCTCCCCATACCTTAGCCGATTCAAAGCTTTCACGATTAACTCCGGCAATCTTCCGAAGCTTTTGCCTCCACTGATCTCTCCTCAGAGCTCTGGCCTCCATTCTTTTCACGGTTAACAAAATGAATCCTCAACCTTCATAATTCTATTTTGTCAAACTTAGACTTGGGCCACACAATTGGGTTTTTCCCATAACACCCTTACTAACTCTTCATAATGCTCAATTTACCCTTAATTCACTTATATTCATTTTAATCAATAATAATACTAATATTCTCATATAGTATACTATTAATTTAATAAATAGTCCAAAAATGCACATTTTCTCAATAATCCACAAAACCACCGAAAACCACCCAAAATACGAATATTCTCAATTAAATAATTAATTAAAATATTCCGCTTAAATTTCGGGTGTTACACTAGAAGGGTATAATTTTAAATTCTTCAAGGAATATTTTTATCTTAGTTGAATAATTTATCCATTAGGGATTATTTGTTTGGGTTTGAAGCTAAACCATTTAAAAGCTTTTGTATGGAGATTTAAATTCCAAGTCGTCGTTTTGGTTTGTAAGCTCAGCCCTTTCAAAAGATTTTATTGGTTGAAGATCACCTCGATTAAAATCTCTCTTTGGTTCATTGTTATACTAGTAAAAACCTCGATTAGGTTCATAAGATATATGCAGTTAAAAGCTTGCTTCAGCTCGAGATAAGCCTGATATAAACGCTTATAGGATCGTGGTCAGCCAGTTCAAAACCTCAATTTTGTCCATGAGTTCAACCCAATTTAAAAGCTTTCCTTGGTTTGAGATAAACCAGTGTAAAATATTGGTATAACTTGGGGACTAACCGCTTCAAGTTGGTGTTTAAAAATAAGACTAACCACTTCAATCAATTGTCTAGAAGGAAGACTAATGGTGTCACTCCGGTGTTCTTGTTTGGTTAGAAGTTAGTATGAAACTTCATTTTTCTTTGTATAAGGGAGTTCAAGAGTTCAACCTACTAAAAGATCTTAAGATTTACTAGACACTATCAAAAATAAATCTTGGGGAGATCATCGGGTCTTTTCTTTTTAACTGAACCTCTATAATACCTGGCGTTACTTCTTTATCATTTAACTCTTTACTTTTTGCATTTTATTTTTCACATTCTTAATTTTCGTTGCTATTCTCTAAAAAAATTTAAAATATTTTTAATCTCTGAAAATAATTATAAATTTTTTCAAACAACCATTTTTTCGAAAATCCACAATTCACCCCTCCTATTGTATGTGGAGACGCATGTTTAACATGATGGTGTATGTCAAAACTAGACAATGGACATCTATGATGTAGAAGCTCCATTGTTTGTTCAAGAGCCTCAGTTGGATAAGTATTATAAAAAATTAACAACACCTAGTTCCACAACTAGTGTTACTCTAGCGGCTGGTACAACAAACTCTGGTATAAATGGAAATTCTGGTGATTTAGACCGACATTTTTGTGGAAGAGGAAAACCAACTCGAGGAAGAGGGCATGGCAGATAAAATTACTGCACTTAAAATCGCCCAACTTATCAATTGTGAAAAAACGTATGGGCATACTAAAGTGGACTGTTGACATAGATTTGACGAGTGTTTTGAACCTGCACCATCCAAGCCACAAACTCAAGCATCAACTTTAAACACCACAAATCCTGCACTAGAGGGAGCCAAGAATCACAACGGAAATTTGCTCTAGCAACAACATATCTGCCTCATCAAGATCACCTGCAGATACCTCAAGGGATTGAATCTCAAGCATGGCTTGCTGACTCAGGTGCATCTCACCATATTATCTCTAACAAATCTAATTTGCAATGTATTTAGTATTGTACAAGTAAAAATAAAGTAGATATTTGTAATTGACATAGTTTAGAAATCAAATATGTTGTAAACTCTCATTTTTAGTCCAATATTGGGTCAACATCCATGTTAAAACTAGTTGATTTGCTGCATGTTCCAAATATTACTAGAAACCTAATATATGTGTCCGAATTTCCAAAGACAATCGTGTGTATTTTGAGTTTCAGTCTAACTTGTGTTTTATGAAATCTCAGGCATCTAATCATGTGTTGCTTGAGGGATTCCTAGATGAAAGTGGACTATATTTCTTTAATAATATGATCATATGTAACACCCCAAAATTTTCTCTTCTTTTCTTTAACCTTCTTGGCTTATGCTTCATTTCATTTGCATTTTCATTTATGCATTGCATTGTTCCTAAGGCATGGGATCAAAGGTTCTTGAATTTTCTCAATAAGAGGAGATGGTTCTTAAAGAAAGGAGTAAGGATATGGTCTCAACATCATGCTATTATTGAGTTACAAAGTTCTTTTATTCATCAAGGCATTCTCAACAATCACAATCATCTGGATTAGGGTTTTCAAGCATTGACCACACTCTTCTATCTTTTGTTCATGAATTAGGGTTATTGTCAAAGGGCACCTGTGGCTATCGTTTTTAGCAAGGAAAAGTTCTATGACTCAATACACATCTCAAGGGTTCCCTACATGTATCATGTCTCATCAAAAGTCATTGTACAAGCCTCAGTCAATGAAAAAAGGGCTAGGGTTTCATCTGATCAAGAAAGTCAACTATGGCTTCACAAGGTCAAACTCTTGAGTTTTTGGTCAACCATGGTCATTTCAAGTCATTACAAGTGTTATTATGAGGTTTAATCAAGGAGAATCAAGAATAATCATAAAATCAAGAAATTTGACTAAATTAGGATTTTTGTGAAATTTCACAAAATATGGAAAATTAGAAATTGTACATATCTTGTAAGATTCATAACTTTCTCATCCTTGATCCAAATGAGGCAAACTTGTAATTAAATTGAAGAAGACATCACGAACTACATGTTTTTAGAAGAAAGCAAGTCCAAAAGATGTCTAGATTAAGAGATATGGAGAGGTAAAGTTGGGAAAATGTGAAATTCAAGTTTCAACACTTAGAATTTTTCTAAGTTTGAAAATTAAGCTTGAGGAACATGTTTTTAAGTCCATTTTTCTTGATGATCCAAGTGCAATCTCATTTTCCATCCAACATCAAAGTTTTCAAGAATCTTCTAAGATTTCCAATGATGCAAATAACTCATCATTTGAATCCATAGAACTCAAATTATGATGCTCCAAATTTGGTGTCACAAAGGTGCCAAACTTAGCAAGTTTTTAGTCAGATTTTAAAGCTAACTTCAGGGTCAATTTCCATCATGATCCAAGCTTCATTTTAAAACCTTTCCAATATGAAATTTGTAGAGTTTCTTCTAAGATTCTTTTTATTTAAAGTAATATTCCATTGGATGACAACTCCTCAAGTTATGATGTTGCAAAGTTGGTGTTTCAAAGTTGGCAAAACACATTTGTAAATTATAAATTTTCAAGCCTTTTTTGGACATAATTTCAAAGAAAATTTTCACAACTTCGCAAGCGTCATGTCAATATGATTTGAAATTCAAAGTTGTTCATCTCATTCCCTAGTTTCATGCAAGCCCAAGAACTCATCCATTGGAGCTATTTTGATCAAGATATGCTCATGCAAAGTAGTGCGCATAAACATGATTTAAGGCATGTGATATTGTCATCTTTTTGGCATAATTGGTGTAGCTTCCTGTAGCCTCCTTGTGTACATCTAAAACCACTCGCATGATCACCATTTTCTTGTCGCAAATGACCAAACCAAGTCACTATTGCCATGCACATTTTTTAATTGAATTGACAAAACAAGTAAAGTGTGAATTCACAAAAAACTTCACTCCACACATGCTACTTCAGTCACACAACCTTCATGCTCATTCCCATTCACTCAAGGCAACAAAAAACACCTCACAACATTGCAAAAGTCGTACTCCCTCTCTTACTTTCTTTTTTGGCCAAAGTTGCAAAAAGATCTTTCCACCTTGGTTTGGGCCAAAACTCCACTATAACCCATCATATAAGAATGACACTAACCCTAAAATTTAAGGACACCTTCATTTGCCTCAAGTTAGATTAGAAAACATATAACACTCTCTCAAAACTTCTCAACCATGGGTTCTTACTTTCTTCAAGGTTTCTGATTATTTCTTGCTCTATTTTTCTTCATTGAATCACCTAGAGTTAAGGGAAGTGGATTTCTGAAGTTTTTTTGCAAGATTTTGAAGAAGCAACGGACTTTCTTCGTTGAGTAAGTTCCATCAATCTTTTTCTCATTTTTCAGACATGTTTTGAACTCTTTGTTAGTGTATTTGGAGTCTTAGAATGATCTAGTTCGTGTCTGCATAAATGTTGTCTCAGTTTGCTGAGGTTTCAGTTTATGCACTTTAGATTTGTTCCTTGTTTTCATGGGTTTAAAATGGTTTTTAGTGGAAAAGAATGTTATATTTGAGATCTCCATTAAATTTCCTTCGAGATAATGTTAGGTTTCGTGTGTTTTTGTGAGGTCACCAGTTAGCTTCGACGTAGGTGACCGAAGAGGACGACTAGAGCCCTAGCTCCAGCGTCTGTGTGTTTAGCTTGCGTGGCATGTTTGAATTCTTGACTAGCTGATATGGCGATGATGTATTGCCAGCATGTTTAAGTGACCTTGCATGCGTGGCCTTTTCTTTTTTATTTTTTTGACTTGTTTTGAATGTGGACTGGGCTTGGTTAGTTTTGCTACTCACACCCCTGGTTTGGGCTCATCTGCACGCTATAACACGCTTTAGTTCAAACTGGTTTTGCTAATACACCCGCCTTGCCCTATTTCTCTTTTTATTTTATTTTATATCTTTTCATTTTCAATTCCCATTTTTTATTTGTTCTAATCATTTAAAAAATACACAAAAATAATTTTCTAATTAATTGATGTCTGGAGATATTTTTAATATTTTTTATTTTATTTTCCAATTGATTTTCGTATTTTATTTGGATTTTATTTGTAAAAGTGTTTCCATGTTTACCTTTTGAATTATGGTTTATTTTCTTGATGCCTTTTGATTTCTTTCTTAATCCAATTTTCTACCATCTTTTGATATATCTTTGATGAATGTTTGTATGTTGAATTGATGCTTTGATGTTGAATTTTCAATTGATTCTTATTTGATTTTAATTGATCCTCGATGCATGCTCGATTAGCCTCCTACTTGAGTTTGTTTGATTTAATCTGGTGATGCATTTATGAAATCCTCTTGGGATCTTTTTCATGATTAATCTTCACTGTCTTAACTTGAATTAGAGCTTTGGATCCACATTTATTTGGACACTTTCTATTTTTGTTTGAATTTTCAATTTGATGTTGTTTTGATCATGATTCTTGGATGTTTTTGACCTAGTTGTTTGAACTTATGTTTTTGTGTGATCCTTTGATGTCAATGACTCTTATATGCCTTGATTGAATTGTTTGAGGTTCTGACCTTCATGCTTGGATGTATTTTGTATGATCATTTTGCCTTGCTTGCCTCACATGATCTTTTGTTTCCTTTTATGGATGACTTTGGTTGAATTTCATGTTCATGCTTTGAATGTGATTCTTCTTGAACTTGCTTGATATCTTGGAGTTGGTTTTGAATTGAAATATTTGAGTGTTCTTATAACATTTATGTTGTGATATTAATTACTTGATCATTGGGTCACTATACCTTACTTGGATGTTTTTCTTCCTATGAAGATGATTATGGTTGATGCTTACCTAGTCTTGATGCATGTTTTAAATTTGATCCTTGTTAATTCTTCTTGGTATCCATGAGTTGATATTTGAATTGATATTCATGTTCATGCTACTGGCTCATCTTGATACCATGCCCTAATTTCATTGCTTGAACCATTTGTAACTTATTTTTCATGAGGTAATGATTTGCTAATGCATAGTCTTTGTTGTGGTTCATGTTGGAGGTGTTGTGCCTCTCTTTTTGTCTTTGAAATGAGTTGGTCATGATGCGGTGTAAGTTCTGACCTTGCTTGATTGTCATCTTTCTTGATTCATGTTGTCTTTGTATGTGGATCAATAATTCTTGATTATGATTCTAAGACATGTTTGCTTGTGCACTTCTTTGATTGCCTTTGATTTTCTATTTGAACTTGAATGTGTGAGCACTTTGAGCATACTTTATGATGATTGAGAATGTGTATTATGATCATGTGTTTTATCCATATTTGATGTCTTGATTCATACGATAAGCATACTTTAACTTTGGCATTGATGTGTATCACTTAAGAATTGATGTTTGTTTCTTCTTACATTGTGTTGCTTTGACATCCTTCTCCTCTTCATCTCTCTTCTTCTCCTTTGAGTTTTGGATTCCTATTTGTTGTTTGATATTGAGTTGTATAATACTTACTTGTGCTTGATTACATGTTCCCTTAGGGCTCCTAGTCTAACTTAATTTCTGATTAAGTTTGGAGTAGGATAGTCATTAGGCTCTCAATCATTTGCATGACAACATTAGGTTATATCCCTCTTAACCTCAACCTTAGGTCCACCTATTGTATGATAACATTAGGTGAGTTTCCCTTTTTCTCATCCTCAACTATAGGGCCATATTGTATGATAACATCTAGGTGAGTTTCCCTTAGATTTTTCTATTCCCTTTGAGTCTCTCTCTTCTTTCTAAAAACAAAATCAAAACACTTAATAAATATGATGAGAAGTGTGCACCACGAGCCTTAAGTATGTAGCAAATGATAAGCGAGAGTCTCTCCTTACCTTGTCTAGAGTGTGTTGCACCCCAAATTTGTCCTACCTTTACATAGTTTCTAGTGCCACTTTATTTTGAATGAATAAAATGGCACAATTGGCAAGAGACCGTGTGTAAGGAGTTGTGAGTGTGAGAGGTCGAGAGTTCAAATCCCACCTTCTTCACTTTTTGTTTTTCTTTTATTTTTGTTCTAACTTTTCTATTTTTCATAAAAAAAAATAACAAAAATAGTTTTTTTTATTTAATTATTATTTTCGTATTTTATTTAAATTATTTTTTAAAAAAAATATTATTTTTCACTTTTTTCCATATTATTCATAAAAACATCAAAAAAATTATAAAATTAAAAACATTAGAAAAGATTTTATTCTTTTAAGTTTGTTTTAGTTTGTTTAAGTTTGTTTTAATTTAGTTTTGACTAATTCTTTAAGTTGGGCTTTAAAGTGGGAATTAGGTTAGAGCTAACCCTAATTTGTTACCTATATAAACCTAAGTGATGGGAGGAAACTTCATTCACATCAGAAAATCAAGAACAGGTCATCAGAAAAGGAGGCAAAAAGAAAAACGGCGGTCGTCAAGATCCGGAGGTTCAGAAGAGTTTCGAAGCTCATCATCATCACCTCCATTTGAGAAAGAGGAAAAGAGGTCCAAAGAAGTTCGTCGAGAACCATTGCCGCCGGCGAAGAACAAGCGAAAGCATCACCAACCGGCAACTGAAATGTAAGCTTTTATGTTATCCCAATTAAAACCTCTTCCAAATAATTAAACTCTCATTTCATTTTTTAAACCTTTTCTTTTTTTCTAACTAAAAACCCTTTTTGTGAATTATAACTAAAACCAGTTTTTGATTATAATTACAGTAAGTAAAAAACTTAAAACTTTTTCTTAATTAAAACACTAACCACTAATAATTTTTTTAATAAATAAACAGTGTTTAAAACACTTTTATAGTTAAGTGAAAACATTTTTACTAACTTAAAATTAACCCAGTCCTAAAATTAAAACTTTTTTTAAGTATTAAAATTAACATTTTTTTTAAGTTTTAAAGATTAAAAATTAAAACATGTTAGAAATGGTTAAAACTTTTTTCTAAAACTTTCTTTAAAATTTTAAAACTAACATTCTTTTAAAGTAAGACTAACGAACCTTTTTTTTTATGTAAACTTCTTCTTTTAAAAAAAAAACTTATGATTAGAGTTTTTTTTTTAATTTAAGACTTTCTCTTTTAAAAATTAAAATTAAAATTAAAACTTTCTAAAGATAAAAAGTTAAAACTAAAGTTTTGTTTATTTAAAAATTAAAACCTTTTAAAATTAAGACTAAAATTTTAATAAAAAATATAAAAATTAACAAAACAATAATAAAAATTCCAAATTGCATTTTCGTGTTTCTTTTAATATAAAATATGTTTGCCATATTTTCGTCTAACTTTTCACTAACGTTCTCTGTTTCTCTCCTCAGATTATACATAGATTATGATTCATATTTATTTTAATTTATTTTGTTCCATGGATGTAATTTACGCGAGGCCATGGTCGCGATTTATTTTGTTTTTGTTTTTTTTGGGATTTGTAATTTACGCGAGTGATCGTCGCGACGCTTTCTTTACTTTCCGCACTTTAATTTTGCCGTATAATATTTTGTCATGTTTGCATGTTTTACCGTTAGAATTCCCTCCGAAGGAATTAGGTCTAGTTGTTTGACCGCCGAGTCAATAACCCTAGTTTTAGCCGTCTCAAACCCTAATTAACCTAGGCGTCCCGCCGTGGACAAAAATACCCTTTACCCTAGTTTTAGGTCAAAGAGTCGCCGTACTTTGTTTTAGGGTTTCCCGCCGTGGAATCCCTAATTTCAACCCTAAATTTTTAATTAACAAATTCAACGTAGAAATAGGAGTTTCAAAGACTCCACATAAGCGTGTCCTTAAGATACGTTTATTCCCCATTGAAACCTTGACCACAGTCAAGACGTTTCTAACCTCCCTTTCGAGGGGAACTACGATTACTCTGATTCCATTCCCTATCCAGGATACGTAGGCACAAGACGCGACGTCTTGCCGAGTAAACTTAGGACTAACCCTTAGGTCTTTAGGTCACTCTATCCCTTAGCAATATATTTCAAACAAATAATAAAATAAAAAAGCATACAATAAACAAAAGGTTCCTGTAGAGTACTACAGAAGTTTAGGGTGCTAGTACCTTCCCTAAGCTTAACCAACCCCTTACCTAGATCTCTTCCTGCATTGTCTTTACGATGCAAAATTAGGTTTTCCTCTTTTGACTTTTTCCTTCGGATAAATCAAAGAGCGGTTGTGAACTAAAGATGCGATTCAAATTAATTAATAATTTGAAATCATATTCTAACCGCAACAGAAAATGGCGACTTCACTGGGGACCCCCCTAACTTTTAAGGGTTACCCCTATTTTGTTTATTGTATGATATTTTATTAATTATTTTTATATATCATTGTACCTTGTGGGGATACCTGTTATTATGAGATAAGTCCTAACCCGGACTTGAGTGATCTTATTATAGGAAGGTGAGATATTCGACGAGGCTTGCCGGGAGTGAGTCCCGACCAAGTTGACTCGAGAATCACCGCTCAGTTGAGACCCTTTCGAAAATGGTTCGGTTGATCGAGTGCAGTCGTGAAAACTTTTACTATTTTCAATTGGAGTCTGTGATACTGGGGACCGTAGTACCTTAACACCATCTTGGCCTTATATAGGACGTAGTGCGGGAACTATGTGGGAGTAGTCCTACAATGGTTGCTACGCGATACTACACTCAAATGAGGTTCTCTTGAGGATATTATCGACCCCCGAGTCAGTCGGAAAGTTGATAATATCCGAAAGATGGATTAATGACTTTGGGCACCGCTTTAGAACCTTGTTCTGCAGGTACAACTACCCCATAATACATACCTTTGGGGAAGGGTAGACCTTAACTTCATTCATTGTTCCTCTAACCTAGGACTTTGTTGTTTGTGTGTATTTGTGCATGGCATTCATAAAACATCATTCCTAGTTTCAAGGAATTCAACAGTCCTTTGCGAATTCAAAAGTCTTATATTTCAAATTTTAAAATTGTTTCCAACTTTCCTAAAAAAGAAATGTTTGCAATCGACCGTTGAAGTTCTTGAAACTATTGCATTGCATTAGCATCATGTCTTGCATGGCATCTTTCCCCAGGTTTCTCATGTCCAGTTGTCTTTATCGTCCAGTGTACCTTTGAGTCGTCAAGCTGATTCCTCGACACAGATATCAGACCAGGGCTAACTATAGACATTAAGATGTCAGAGCAAGAGACATACAATGTAGAGATCCAAATGGAAATCGATGAGTTGAAGTCAGACATGACTAAGCTCACTGAAATGCTTCAAATACAGATTTCCAGAGGACAACCAGCTCAGACTCCTCAAGGCCCAGTTATCAGACAAAATCAGAAATGGAACAGAAGCCTCTTTGGTCCTATTCCCATGACTTACACCGAGCTATATCTTGACTTGGTTCGACGAGGACTGATCACCATAAAGGCTTCGCCACCTCCTCCTAATCCCCCTCCGGTTGGGTTCAGGACCGATCTCCATTGTGCTTTTCATGAGGGTGCCCCAGCCACGACTTGGAACATTGTTTTGCGCTGAAGGCTAGAGTGCGTGAATTGGTTAGAACCGGAATACTTAATTTTACAGACGGTCATCCGAATGTTCAGAAGGATCCCTTGCCAGTGCATCAGAAATGAAGTTTTATCACTAGGCCTTTTATTCCTTGTTGTTTGCATTTTCCTTATTTCGTATTAGTTGTTTGCTTTCAAATTATGTTCGTACTTTTACATTAATGAAATGAGCATTGCGACTTTTGATTCAATTCATTTTGCATACTATTTACATCTTTATGCTTTATTTTTCAAATTTTTACTTCTTGTCCAAACTTTTGATATGCTAAGATCGGAGGGAGGATGATGAAAACGTTATACCCATAATTGTTGTCAGTATGCTTTCAATCAAACCTTGTTGACGATGTAAGGCATTGTTTCAATTCCCAAACACTGGAGAAATAAGGAAGTTAATCCCTCGTTACCCCCTTCGAGCCTAGAAGTTGGAGTTTCTTTCGTTACAAAAAACCCACAATTTTAACCTTGGGATGGGTAGTTCTCAGTTAACTTGGTTGTGTGTTCATACGATACACCTTTCATTAACAAATTTTCCTTCACACACGTCAAACAAGTGTCGAAGATGTTTTCTAATCAAAAGGTCGATGATGGTTCACCGTAATCATTAAAATCAAACAGTCACTTTCCTTCACACAAAAAAATAATATAAAAAAAAACAAAAGAAGCCCGCTAAGTCAAAACCTATGAAGGAGACTTAGGCAAAACTGGGGCATCCCGCTGACTGTAAACTCTAAAATAAACAGTTCAGGAAAAATTTAGGGATAATACAAAGAGATTTTTAAATCCTTACCCTAAAAATCCTAAATGTCAAAACAACCAAATGTTATAGGAAAGTAGTGACGACCATCTCAAGAGTCCCTTGACTTTCGAACCATCATTACTACCATCAGTGCAATTCCTAACCTATAGGAACCTGAATGCATAATATGAGTTAACTGAGCGTAGGATTGAAGATTATCACGTAGATTGGGTGGGAACAAACAAATTTTGAGCCTTTATCCTTTGTTTCATAAACCGTGAACCAGGCCACGTTACAATCCTCAAAAGACCTAATTGAAACAAGGATATTTTGAAAGCATGCTACATCAAGGTTGCGTAACCTGACTCCAAAAGATCCTTTGTGAATCATTTATTTTGGCAATACACTTTTGTTTTAAATTTTGAGCGTCTTGAACCACCATGTTCTGACCAACGACTTATTTTTCATTTTTCAAAAATAATTTTGATTTCAAAAGTCGCATGAACTTTGCATTACCATGTTTGTATGAATATTTTTGTTTGCAAACTGGCTTTCCTCCAAGGAATTTTCAAACAATGAGAAACTTGGTCAAGTGATCTTATCAGGGGCAAGTTCCTTTTACATCCTGTCAAAGAATCAGTTCAAGATTTGTTCAAGGCAATATCTTCTCAGATTTGGTTTATCCAGAGAATTGTTCAAGACTCAGACTGGGGCAAGCCCTCCGAGGATACAACAAAACAGTCGATTCCACGAATCAGACAGCTGAAGCAATTATCAATTCATTTGACCTGGGGCAGTTTACTTGCATAATCCCCAAGCAGTTATTCATCATTCCTACAGTGACTATCAACTTGATACAGTTTAACAGAATGACAGTGATCTCCGTGTTGAGGAATCAGTCCTCCAGTTTTGTCATCTCACAGAAAGAGTCGAGTCTTGTCGTCGACGTCTGCATTTGCATTTGATCATATGCCATAGCATAATTCCTATACATGTGCACATCTTGGGTGCTGTACTCCCCATTTACATTTTTATCTTGGGTGCTTTACTCCCCATTTACATTTTTATCTTGGGTGCTTTACTCCCCATTTACATTTCTATCCTGGGTGCTTTACTCCCCATTTACATGTCTATCTTGGGTGCTTTACTCCCCACTTACCTTCTATCCTTGGGTGTTTTATCCCCCATGTACCTTTATCCCGGGTGTTTTATTCCCCGTTTACCAGATATTCCTGGGTTTACCTAACATCATGGTGTTTTACCCCCATTTACTTTTTTTTTTCCCTGAGGTCGTGTTTTACTCGCGTCTTACCTTGTGGGCAAAATTTATTTACTTGGCATCATGGGTGTTTTATCCCCATTTGCTTCTTCTCCCGAGGTCGTGTTTTACCCGCGTCTTACCTTGTGGACGAATTTAGTTACTTGGCAGCATGGGTGTTTTATCCCCATTTGCATTTTTCTCCCCGAGGTCGTGTTTTATCCGCGTCTTACCTTGTGGACAAAGTCCAGTTTACTTGGCACCCATCGACTATTTTGTGTCATGTCTATCTGACGTTCTTCCAGATACGACGTGTCTCCTTTTCGACGTTCTTCCGAAATGTTCTGATGTTTGTCTCTCCCTATATGTTTTCCGGTGAGTCCTGAAGATCCCGCTCGATCTCTTCAAGGAATGTCCCGAAAACTCTAGCGTTTGTCGTTTACCTGGTCCTGTCTCCGTGTGGATCCTATGTTACCTTGTCACCACCGCATGTCTACTTCCCCAGTGCAATTCTTCGTTGCGCTGTCCCCTATGACATCGTGTCGTCTGCATCCTTGCATTCATCATTCCATCATACGCATCATATTAGATTCATGGCATTGTCAGCATTATAGTTCGTGTTATTTTGTCCATATCATTGCATATCACTGCATCTAGAGGCCAAATTTTCGGTTATCTGTATTTAAATCCCTTTCACCGCGATTTCTCGAGTCTCCGCTGCTCAAATCATCCGGTGAAGCTATTTAAATAGGGGCATCTGTTGCACCCCAAATTTGTCCTACCTTTACATAGTTTCTAGTGCCACTTTATTTTGAATGAATAAAATGGCACAATTGGCAAGAGACCGTGTGTAAGGAGTTGTGAGTGTGAGAGGTCGAGAGTTCAAATCCCACCTTCTTCACTTTTTGTTTTTCTTTTATTTTTGTTCTAACTTTTCTATTTTTCATAAAAAAAAATAACAAAAATAGTTTTTTTTATTTAATTATTATTTTCGTATTTTATTTAAATTATTTTTTAAAAAAAATATTATTTTTCACTTTTTTCCATATTATTCATAAAAACATCAAAAAAATTATAAAATTAAAAACATTAGAAAAGATTTTATTCTTTTAAGTTTGTTTTAGTTTGTTTAAGTTTGTTTTAATTTAGTTTTGACTAATTCTTTAAGTTGGGCTTTAAAGTGGGAATTAGGTTAGAGCTAACCCTAATTTGTTACCTATATAAACCTAAGTGATGGGAGGAAACTTCATTCACATCAGAAAATCAAGAACAGGTCATCAGAAAAGGAGGCAAAAAGAAAAACGGCGGTCGTCAAGATCCGGAGGTTCAGAAGAGTTTCGAAGCTCATCATCATCACCTCCATTTGAGAAAGAGGAAAAGAGGTCCAAAGAAGTTCGTCGAGAACCATTGCCGCCGGCGAAGAACAAGCGAAAGCATCACCAACCGGCAACTGAAATGTAAGCTTTTATGTTATCCCAATTAAAACCTCTTCCAAATAATTAAACTCTCATTTCATTTTTTAAACCTTTTCTTTTTTTCTAACTAAAAACCCTTTTTGTGAATTATAACTAAAACCAGTTTTTGATTATAATTACAGTAAGTAAAAAACTTAAAACTTTTTCTTAATTAAAACACTAACCACTAATAATTTTTTTAATAAATAAACAGTGTTTAAAACACTTTTATAGTTAAGTGAAAACATTTTTACTAACTTAAAATTAACCCAGTCCTAAAATTAAAACTTTTTTTAAGTATTAAAATTAACATTTTTTTTAAGTTTTAAAGATTAAAAATTAAAACATGTTAGAAAGGGTTAAAACTTTTTTCTAAAACTTTCTTTAAAATTTTAAAACTAACATTCTTTTAAAGTAAGACTAACGAACCTTTTTTTTTATGTAAACTTCTTCTTTTAAAAAAAAAACTTATGATTAGAGTTTTTTTTTTAATTTAAGACTTTCTCTTTTAAAAATTAAAATTAAAATTAAAACTTTCTAAAGATAAAAAGTTAAAACTAAAGTTTTGTTTATTTAAAAATTAAAACCTTTTAAAATTAAGACTAAAATTTTAATAAAAAATATAAAAATTAACAAAACAATAATAAAAATTCCAAATTGCATTTTCGTGTTTCTTTTAATATAAAATATGTTTGCCATATTTTCGTCTAACTTTTCACTAACGTTCTCTGTTTCTCTCCTCAGATTATACATAGATTATGATTCATATTTATTTTAATTTATTTTGTTCCATGGATGTAATTTACGCGAGGCCATGGTCGCGATTTATTTTGTTTTTGTTTTTTTTGGGATTTGTAATTTACGCGAGTGATCGTCGCGACGCTTTCTTTACTTTCCGCACTTTAATTTTGCCGTATAATATTTTGTCATGTTTGCATGTTTTACCGTTAGAATTCCCTCCGAAGGAATTAGGTCTAGTTGTTTGACCGCCGAGTCAATAACCCTAGTTTTAGCCGTCTCAAACCCTAATTAACCTAGGCGTCCCGCCGTGGACAAAAATACCCTTTACCCTAGTTTTAGGTCAAAGAGTCGCCGTACTTTGTTTTAGGGTTTCCCGCCGTGGAATCCCTAATTTCAACCCTAAATTTTTAATTAACAAATTCAACGTAGAAATAGGAGTTTCAAAGACTCCACATAAGCGTGTCCTTAAGATACGTTTATTCCCCATTGAAACCTTGACCACAGTCAAGACGTTTCTAACCTCCCTTTCGAGGGGAACTACGATTACTCTGATTCCATTCCCTATCCAGGATACGTAGGCACAAGACGCGACGTCTTGCCGAGTAAACTTAGGACTAACCCTTAGGTCTTTAGGTCACTCTATCCCTTAGCAATATATTTCAAACAAATAATAAAATAAAAAAGCATACAATAAACAAAAGGTTCCTGTAGAGTACTACAGAAGTTTAGGGTGCTAGTACCTTCCCTAAGCTTAACCAACCCCTTACCTAGATCTCTTCCTGCATTGTCTTTACGATGCAAAATTAGGTTTTCCTCTTTTGACTTTTTCCTTCGGATAAATCAAAGAGCGGTTGTGAACTAAAGATGCGATTCAAATTAATTAATAATTTGAAATCATATTCTAACCGCAACAGAGTGCTTTGTATACGTCCCGTCTTGGGTCGATCTTACGAAGCATTTGATCCTATGTCATAGACTTAGTCTAATATGCATCTCAAAAAAAGTCAATTCACTTATGTTAAAACTCTTAAACAAACTGAAAACCATTTTATCCTTCGGCATTGTCAGTCAAACCTTTTTCAGAAAGGGCATGTTATTTCCATTCTACCATAAACAGGCATCGACCCTAACTACTGAAACACAAACTTAGCATCGCTCATAAAAAACATTTAATAATTCGTAGGCTGAACTACGAACGCTCTGATTTCTCATACCTATTGAGAATATGTAGGCACAAGACGACAAAGTGTTGGTGAGCACCCTTCCCTCTTTTTCACCTGTAGTCCTCCAAACTATGTTGACTCTGCCTATTCCATTACACGGGGGAATACGTAGGCCTACGAAGGCGCAGTCCTATCGAATCTCCTTTTTATTTTTTCCCTTTCTGTTTCTGTTAGCAGTAGGATTTAGATAAACACACCCTTTGATTAGAACAATAAGAGTGGATCTTGTTGAGTACAACGGATGTGAGGGGGTGTTAATACCTTCCTCTCACGTAATCGACTCCCGAACCTAGGATTTGGTTGCAAGACCATGTCTTCTCCCTTTTTAAGGTTTCTTCAATCGTTTCCTTTCCCCCATCGGGATAAATAACATTCGGTGGCGACTCTGTGTTTTTCCTTCGGTTGTTTTTCACAATTGCGACACCATGGAATCTTGAAGATGTAAATCGAGTCCTAAGTCAAAGGTCTTAAGTCCTACGGTCAGTAATGTAGTTGTTCCAAATAAGAAATCCCCTAGTGATCAAGTAGATACAATGACTAATACTAAAATGGCCATGTGGCACGATAGCTTAAGCCATGCTCATCCTAGAGCAATTCATAAGATTCTTCAATTATGCAATGTTTCAGTGAATAATAAAGACCCTCATGTTTTCTGCAATTCTTGTTGTCTTTGAAAAGCACATAGAATATATGCCCTATTGTCCAACACTAAGCAAACAATTTTTTTGAACTTGTGCACACTAATCTATCGGGACCATCACCTGTTCCTTCTTGGATATTTCTATTGTATTGTATTTGTAGATAATTTTTCCAGGTACATATGGATCTACTTGCTAATCACAAAAGTGATGTTATGTATGCACTCAAGCTCTTTCAAAAATTTGTGGCTACACAATTCAATGCAAAGATCAAGTTCATTCAATCTTATTTTTGAGGGGAGTTTGACACTTTACAAATTTTCTGAATGATCAAGGAATCTTACATAGGTTAACATGTCCTCACACTTCACGTTATAATGAAATTGTGGAAAGGAAGCATAAGCATATTATAGAGATGAGACTGAACTTTCTTGCACATGCCTTAATGCCAATTAGCTTTTGAGATCATAACTTCACAAGAACTGTATACTTGATCAACATACTTCCAATTAGTGCTCTTCTTGACTACACTCACCTTATCAAGCAATTTTCCATAAGAAACTTGAGTATACTTCAATCAAAACATTTAGATGTGCATGTTATCCAATGATCAAACCATACAACAAACATAAATTGGATTTTAGAAGCACTCTATGTATCTACTTAGGAGTGTCGCCAACTCTCAAAGGTCACAAGTGTTTCACATTTGAAGGAAAGATTTACATGTCAAAAGATGTTATATTCAATGATATACAATTTCATTGCAAATTAGGTTTCTAAACATCACTTCATACTCCACAACATAATCAGCCTTCCAAAACCACTTGTTTGACCTTACCTTATTGTCCTTCAGATCCTCAACCAAGTAAGGTCGTAATCCCATCTACTTTGGATACTCATATCAGGCCACAATGTCTTGCAGGTACATTCACTACACGTGATATCCATAACCTATTGCCTAATGCATAAAGTCTAAACTCATAGTTTATTCCATTCCAGTCATTACCCAATGAACCTTACAATGTCACCTCTCATATATAAATACTTTTCAGACTGATCCTAGTACACCTACTATATTTGTCATGTCTCAGGTCCAACCTATGTCAACTGATTCAAGAGATAACTTCCATTTCAAGGCATCATAGGAAACCAAGTCACTTTGTTGTACCTTAATCAACAAGACCAACTCACCAAATTCACTTTCTCCATATTTGCATACCAAAATCCATCATGCCCCTCCTTAAGTCAATAATTACCCCGTGCTCAATAGGGCCAATATAGGGAAGCCCGATCCCAAAGCATTTCTAGTTCATTATAAAGCAACTACGAAAAAGAAACATTGGCTCAACCAGAGTGGTTTTAAGCCATGAAATCCGAGTATGACTCACTTATCAAGAATGGAATGTCGATTCCCACATAACTACCACCTCATAGAAATCCCATTTGAAGCAAGTGGGTTTTCATAGTCAAAGAAAACTCTGATGGGAGCATCAACAAATATAAGGCCCGACTTGTGAAAAAGGTATTCAATCAACAACATGGTTTTGACTTTCATGAAACTTTTTCACCATTGGTTAAACCAACTACAATTCATATTGTGTTAACCCTAGCCATCACTTATTAGTGGGAGGTGTAAAAAATACATATCAATAATGCATTTTTGAATGGGGGTCTTTACGAGAAGGTATATATGTAACAACCACCAGGGTTCCTAGACACATACTCCATCTTGGTGTGCAAATTGAAAAAAGCCATTTATGGCTTGAAACAGGCACCACGTGCATGGTAGGAAAACTGTATCAAGCATTGCTCCAATTTGATTTTGTCTCAAGCAAATGCAATCATTCACTTTTCATATGAAATCATCAACATGTCACAATGTATGCACTAGTATATATTAATGAGATACTTCTCACATGGTCTTCTACATGAGAAGTTTTCCCTAAAGAAACTAGGCATTCTTAAGTATTTTCTGGGCATCGAATTTCACTACCAAGAAAATGGAACTATGATCCTAACACAAATAAATTACATCAGAGATTTTCTCTCCAAGATTAGTATGATTGAAGTTAATGGAGTGAGTACGCCTATGTTAAGTACATGCAAGTTAAACAAGCATAGGGATGACAAATTATCAGATCTACTTCTTTACAGATAAATAGTAGAAACACTTCAATATGTCAGTCTCACGGTCTAGATATTGCTTATTGTGTTAAAAAAAAAGTCTATCAATACATGGTTGATCTGCTGGAGTCACATTGGAGTGTAGTAAAACACATGGTGAGGTACTTAAGTAACACCATAACTAATGAACTTACCTTAACTCCAACCATCTCTATGCAATCATTTTGATTACAAGCTTATATTGACTCAGATTTAGACCAACGATCTTGTTGGTAGATGTTCAACATGGTCTTCTACATGAGAAGTTTTCCCTAAAGAAACTAGGCATTCTTAAGTATTTTCTGGGCATCGAATTTCACTACCAAGAAAATGGAACTATGATCCTAACACAAATAAATTACATCAGAGATTTTCTCTCCAAGATTAGTATGATTGAAGTTAATGGAGGTGCCACAGCAAGAATCAAACATTGATCTACTTGGTTGCCAAACAAGCTTCTTTGCCACTACACCAATTTCATTTTGATGATTAGTTAGTTATACAAATTAAATATATCATCATGTTCTAATGCATCCTGAACAATAATTTATGATTGTTATTATTATTATTATTATTATTATTATTATTATTATTATTATTATTATTATTATTATTATTATTATTATTATTATTATTATGATTATTATTATTAGTATTAGTATTATTTTTATTATTATTATTATTATTATTATTATGATTTTTATTATTATTATTATTATCATTATCATTATCATTATTATTATTATTAATATTATTATTATTATTATTATTTTTATTTTTATGATGATGATATATTATTATTATTATGATTATTAAGATTGTTATTATTATTATTATGATAATAATAATAATAATAATAATGATAATAATAATAATAATAAAAATAAAAATTATAATAATAATAATAATAATAATAATAATAATAATAATAATATCTGATTTGTAAAACTATCACAATAATAATAAAATAATAATAATAATAATAATAATAATAATAATAATAATAATAATAATAATAATAATAATAATAATAATAATATCTGATTTGTAAAACTATAATAATAATAATAATAATAATAATAATAATAATAATAATAATAATAATAATAATAATAATAATAATAATAGTAATCATAATAATAATAATAACAATCATAATAATCATAATAATAATACTAATAATCATAATAATAATAATAATAATAATAATAATAATAATAATAATAATAATAATAATAATAATAATAATAATAATAATAATAATATCTGATTTGTAAAACTATCACAATAATAATAATAATAATAATAATAATAATAATAATAATAATAATAATAATAATAATAATAATATCTGATTTGTAAAAATATCATAATAATAATAATAATAATAATAATAATAATAATAATAATAATAACAATCATAATAATCATAATAATAATAATTAATAATCGTACTAATAATAATAATAATAATAATAATAATAATAATAATAATAATAATAATAATAATAATAATAATAATAATAATAATAATAATAATAATAATAATAATAATAATAATAATAATAATAATAATAGGCTTAAATTATTTTTCAGGATGCATTAGAACATGATGATATATTTAATTTGTAAAACCAACTAATCATTAAGATGGAATTTAACGTGGTTCTTTTAAAAAAATAAAGGATCAAATTGAAACTTTTTAAAGATAAAAGACCAAAATGGATTCCGAGATAGAGATAAGGGACTAAAAAGGGTATTTTCCCTTAAAATTTTGTCATAATTAAATTTAATAATATAAAAGAGAAACAATTCATACCACTTAAATTTAGTTGGATATGAATCGATAACCGAATCACCTTATTATATTATGTCACTTTTTATATTAATTTATTTTAAAATAAATTTAAATTTTACAATGATTTTAGCAAAGGGATATTCAACTAAAATTTATAAATATGAATAGATTTATCTATAATCTATAACTATATATAAAGGGGATACAAGTTTTTGGTATGACTTATTTTTGTTCCAAAATTACCCTTATTTAATTGTAATATTTCCATAATTATTTATGCAGTTTGTTTTAATTACCACCATGTGTGAGCAAGAATCTCAACCGCTCAACCAAAATGAAAACCGCCGTACACAGACATTTAAGTGTGAAACAACTGCTCTTCGTTTCAATAGCAAAACAAAAGTAATTACAAAACTTGATAGAGAATCCTGAATAACAATGGAGTAGACTCTTATCGTTTTTTTTTTCTTTTTTTCTTATCTACATATTATCCTTTCCTTTCTCCATCCCTCTAATCTATTTTTTCATGTGTTCACTTTTTAATTTTCTTTTAGATATGTTCTTAAACATGATAAGGTCAAAATACATAAATCATTTAATATTATCACTTTTGTATATGTTCATGTATGTTTTATTGGTTTATTCAATTTAGTTTAATTTTGTTTTGTTCTAATGTGTAGCTTTTGATTTTAGTGTCTGAGTAAAAATACATTGCTCTAATTTTACAGGTTTTGATGAAATTATCATTTTTCTGTGACTAATAATTTAAGAATCATATATATTTTCATCATTTTAGTGTTAATTTAGGAATCATATATATTTTCACCATTTTAGTGTTAATTTAGGAAATCATATATATTCTCACCATTTTAGTGTTAATTTAATAATCATACATATATTTTCACCATTTTCATAATTACTCAGTTTCTTTCTTGGTTAATCTCTACCTTTTCTCCTTTTGCATTTTTCTTTCGGTTTTCACAATTACTCAGTGTCAATCTCTGTTATGGTTAGTTTTATGCATTTTCATTTTGTAGGATAAGCGGATAATGTCACAATAAAACCATGGCAAAGATAAAAAAAGTTGATGATTAATTTGTGGACATGAGTGAAGTTAATATTTGTTTTGGTGAACATGGTAATATATTTTGATATGTTAGCATGCATTAAATAGTATTAAAATTGACCATTAAAATCTTTTTATGAAATTGAATGCATTTTTCTAATTTTTTTTTAAATTTTCCTTACAAATTGTAACTGCTTCTAACATTGTTAACTGTTGAAACGTAAACTGCATAACTCTACCATTTCATATGCACGACATTTGTTTCCCTGTCTTTCATTTCCAAACCCATGATAATAGTAACTTAATGTCACTGTAAATCATTTTTGGATGTTTGGATGCTATATATATTTTTTCAATTTCACATCAACTGAAGGCATAGATTATATATTCTGCATTGTTCAAATTATTTGTGCTTTCCTTCTCCACACATGTAAGTCATGTTTGTTTATCTATAGATTAGGTGTGGTCTGTGTCAATTTGGATGTTATATTCACCAAAGTATGATATGAGAACTAATCATTTACATTGATGTCTATGAGCTGAATTATATTTAATTGAATTGCGTTGCAGAAAATAGTTTTGATTTGATATTACAGGAAGTGATTGAAGAAGAAAATTTATGAGAAATCATCTTCTGATGATATATCGGTTTTCGATGAATTATTTTTGCAATGATAGTTCATGGATACCCAATTTAACCACAATACCACTGGAAAAATATTTTTTAAAAAATATAATATAGAGATAATTGATTATATTTGTTGCGTTAAATTATGTGTCTACAATATACACAAAATGAAAGGAGTTGTATTATGTCTTCTCATATAGTTTTCCTTTTAATTATAGGGATTGCTACAACTATTTATTAAAATATGACCTACAATTTACCAATATCGAAGGTTACGAGGAAAAAAGAAAGTATGTTTTTGTTATCCTTAATGGTATTTATTAAGAAAAAATGTAAGCTTTTGCTTGCTACCCTTAACAATAGTAGTTATTACATAAGACCCTCACTATTTTTTCCTACAAGTACAAGTAGTAGTTGCAAGTATGTTTTGTATTATATCAAAAAGACAAAGGTAAAATGGTTCATTATATCCTTTTATATCTATTAATCATTTAAGAAGAGAGCGAAAACTTAGAAAATATTAGAAACTTTCTTATTCTTACTCAGTAGACAATAATATTTTCGTAGTTTAATTATCATCAGTTGTCTTTATGGTATATTATTATTAGTTTTTAAAACTTCTATTATTTTTACTATACTTTTTATTCTATTAATTATTATTATTTTGATTTTTTTTAATTCTTTTCTATTCCCTTCTTATTTCCTTTTTTTTCTGAATTTTTAATATAGTTTAATCCTTTTTTTCTTTATATGTTGCGAAGGAGTTGTTCATATTGTTGAGGTATTTTTCAATACATTTTTTTTACCCTCTATCTATTATATTTTTTAAAAAACTTTTTTACTACTGTGTATTTCAATTCTTTTGTTTTGTCTTTTTTTTAATTATATATTTTTATAGTTTATACAATAATGAGGAAGAGAGGGAAATTTCCAGATTCTTTACGAATTTAAGAATTGTGATGCAATTTTCATGAAGTTGAATTTTAAATTTGAGATTTCCTTTCATTTATGAGATTAAAATTAGTTTAATCATGTTAGAATAGAAAAAGAAGTTTAAAATGTGAGGTGATCATTAGTACAAAATAATAACCATCACCATATAATAAAGATTAAAAAATAAGTCATTTATGTGCTAATCATAACTACAAAATAATGACAATGATTCATTGTAGTAATAGTTTTTTTATAACAATCCTTTTTTTTTTCTTTAACAATTATATTAAAGTTTTAATTGAAAAGATTGAAATAGTATAAAGATAAAGACTAGGATTTTTTAACCAAATCATCCTTCACTAAAGGTTTTGTATATTTAATGTATAGAGTCGATGTTAATCTAATATTTTCAGGTGTAAAACAAACTTTTTAGAAATATTTCCTTTTACAAGTACATATACATGAATATTTATTTTAGAGACATATATGAATATTTATATGTGAGAGATAGAGATAGAGTCTAAATAATATCAGTATCTTTAGAAAACATATGTTTTTTTAATAAATAAAGTAATATTATTCATAAAGGTATTAGGGATATCCTAACCCATTTACAAAGTTCATCATATACTATATCCTCCTAGATACAAAAAGATACAAAATAATTTTTGATTTTGACGGCTGATCAGAACCTGAAGTGGGTCAGAGACAACGTCTGTAATACTGTGAGAGATGATGAAGAGGGTGTAGCTACAACGCAATTTGATGCTAAAGTAAGAATTGAGAAAAAAAAAGTGCAAGTACAGAGTATGTGTGTATTAGGATGAATATTGAATACTTGGCCCTCTCAAATGAGAGGGTTTTTATAGTGCCACCAGCACTTTGCCACTTTTTTTTTAATTATAAACAATATATTTTGTTTAATTTTAATTTTAATATTAATTATTTATATGATAAAAATGTAACATATATTTATATTTTTTGTTTACGAAATATTTATATGATTGAGGAACATTTTATGGTATAACTGATAAAATAGGAAAACAAGAGACCTAAAATTAAAGTATTAAGGTTTTATAGATTTCCAATTCAATTTATATCAATGTTTGGTCTCTATGATTAAAATATGAGAAAAAAGAAAATGTACTGACAGTGTACTATTTTTAAACCCTAAAAATATATATTAACATCTATGTTTTATGTCATAACCAAATTATAAATACTCTCTATTAGCTGAAATGATATATCATTTTCGTCTAATATACTTTTTGAAGAACTAATAGAGCAATAATGATTTTTTTTAAAGCTAATGAACCAAAATAATTTTGAAATCAAATGTATGATTAAAAAGATATTAAATATTTCATTTAAAATAGAAAAAAAGTATTTTATAGAGAGATATTTCAAGATGTATTTGTAGTTTTTTAAAGCTTAATAGCACATTGATAAAAGGATGTATGAATAATTAATTCAAATCTTTAACAGATAAAAAAATACTATATTACACTAATTACTATTAATTTCATTATTTTTTTCTCTAAAAAAATTCTAATATGAGACTCTTACATTTTTTATTTAATACGCAAAATAATGGCAGAAAAAAGAAATTTCTTAGAATAAAGATTTAATGTGCGGCCTTCCTATTAAAGAACGTTATTGATTATACAGTATAAATAGTATTTTGTATTATTCGGTTATTTAATATATTTAGAATAATTTTGTTTATCATTTTCAAAACCTAATAATATTATTAACATGTTTAGACTATATATTTTTTTATCTAAATTTTATTTAATTTGGTATGTTTAAAATAATAATAGCATTAATATATATATAGTTAATTCACTAAAGTATTTTTAGTATATATACATTTATCATCCTGATTTTAAAACTGTTTGAGGGTATTTAAAAATATTATTTTTAATTAATCGTAAGTATGATAAATATTTCATACAAAATATATACACGTTTATTTTCCTATGTTGTGCGTATTAAAAAAAGCGGACAGACGGACACGGAAGTGCCCGTCTGAACGCTAGTTATATATAAAAGGAAAATATTACAGACATATTTTTGTTTCATTATTATCCCAAAAAAACACTGTCACATAACCATATTTTTACTCAATTAAAAGTCAATTAAAAATTAAAACTGGTTATGAGTAACAATTCAAAATAATTTAGAAACCCAACTATTAGCGGTTACAAAAATTATATCCAGCAGCAATATACAAAACGAAAGCCACGTATATATTTACCCAACATATTACAATTGGTTGCAACATAATCTGCCCAAAAGCAAAGCATTGGAATGCAATAAAAGTTAAGATGCAATGAAAGATTCCATGCCAATGAAAAAGGAAGAAAGTTCATACTTGAGCAAATAAAAAAGTCCAACAAATAATTGAAAAACGACAGATCACATTCATATAATTTGTATGAAACTGATGTGTTGTGAACACTCAATCAAACAAACCAAAATAGATGGCCTCTTATGGTGAAAATTGTAATATATGCTTATTGTAATATATGCTTGTGAAGATAGTCATCTTTAAAACGCAGATGATATCATTATCATGTAAAGTTTATAAAAACTCAATTTACCGTTCACAAATACGTAAACAGTATTTTTATATTATTTTGATTATATAATATTTTTATAAAAAAATTAGTTTAATTAATGAAATATTAAAACTTGATTAATACAATTTTAAGTTTGGTTAATATAAATTCTGGTTAATATATATTATTCAGAATTTTGTTAATATTATGTATATATTTATAATTTAGTCTCAGAACATGCTTAATAATATGTATTTTATTAGTTAATGAAGTAGTGAAAGTGGTTAATGAATTATAGGTAAAATAATTAATTAATAATGTAAATTTTTGTGGTTAACGCAATTGTGAAGTTGGTTAATGATGCAATCTTATATTTGTGTTATAAAATAAATTTTAAAATTATATATTTAAAAAAAAATTTAATATTTTAAAAATATATATTATTTTAATAAAAAATATTGTTCACCATATAAATACGATAAACAGTGCATACGGTGTAAGTATGTGATGTAAAAAATGGTGTCAAGGTAGCAAAGTTGTTAATATAATAATAGATCGTTCGAAAATTTAAAACCGCTCTATGTGAACCAATTAAAGTTAATTTATGAATTTTAAATTTAACTTGAACTAATGGAACTAATCAAATTTTAACAACATAGAGATAAACACAATTAAGACTATGAGCTTTAAGAGACTTCAAAAATAATTTTAGAACATTCTATTAATCTTATTAATTGATAAAAAACGATTCTACTTTAAGCCACCACCGATTCGAAAAATATGAGTGTTTGCAAATCAGTTTGGTTTGATTTCTGGATAATTCGATGTTCAAACCGATTAAAAATTATTCTGGACTGGGCCCAGCCTTGCGGCCCAGCCTTGCGGCCCAGCCCATTAACGCACAGCCAAGGCCCAATGAGTTGAGTAGCCTGGCCGGACACACTCCCCACCGGACAGGCAGGACATGCTCCCAGCCAGGCAAGACGGCGCGCTTCTAAGCGTCCTCGGCGCTCCCCCTAGCCGGACAGAATCCCCCCTGCCAACGGGCAGGACGATATGTCTCCCCCGCTCTCGTGTGCTCCCCCCCCCCCCACGGGGAGAATCATACACCGCTGGGGAACCTCCTGAGCTCCCCTCCACGGGGAGAACAACGTGCTCTCGGGGATCCCACGAGCTTCCCTCCGCGGGGAGAATAACGTGCTCTCGGGGATCCCACGAGCTTCCCTCCGCGGGGAGAATAATGTGTCATGTGCACGTTCTCCACGTGCTCCCCTCCGCGGGGACACGTCATCCCCCAACTGCCCACCTCCGAAAGAGCAGGTCAAACCTATTTTCCGGAGACCACGGGACAGTTGGACTAGGGCGAAGACCACGTCCTGGTCTTCACTACGCCACGTAAGCCCTAGCAGTCACCTGGGTTGGGCCTGGCCATCCAGCCCAACACAAGTACCTTTGGCCCAGTGCTTCTCCAAGAGAGTCAAGTATTCACTTCTTACCCTTTTTCTGTATTTTGCCCTCACTCTGCCCAATTCCTTACTTTGGCATCAGAGTATTTTGCCGGTACACCCCCTTTCTCCTCCTCATCACCGGTGAACAGGTAGCAAACCAACAGCGTGTGGCCAGCCCGTGATCCCCTTCTGATCAGGTCAGATCAGTGGCGCCGTCTGTGGGAACAAAAACTTCCTCGTTACTCCGAGCAGAAAACCAAAATTTCACCAACACTCCACGATCATGGCTAGCCCACACCACGACGATACCATGCACGACTTCTTGCTCAACGTCGCCGCCAACGGCAGCAAGCAGATGGGGACGTCGCACCCAGCGGAGACCGACGAGAGAGACGGTCAGACTGCTTCTCCGTCGTCCGCAGAACCGGTACGTCAGGCCGACCACCGGCCTCCGAGCCCAGCAGCGTTCCAACCCATTCCTGCCCCGGCAGGAGAGGACCCAACGGTGGCCGCCCTCTTTGCGGCCATCAACCAGACGAACCAACTGTTGTTCCAGCAGAACGCTCGAATTGGAGCGCTGGAGCGGGAGGTCCCCCCAAGGTCCCCTCCGCGGGAAGACCAGAATGAGGGCTCGAGGAGTCCCTCGCCTCATCCCAGAAATCGACGACCTCGGTTGGAGAGGTCCCGAACGGAAGTAGTATGGGAGCGCACCAGATCCCCGACGAGACAAGTTCGCGGGAGGCGGCAGAACACTTCAGCAATTCCGACTGGGAACCCGCGCGTCGAACCCCCGGTCAGAAGGCCGAGGATCTGAAACCAGATGCCTATCCTAAACGGTCCACCTCCTCCCAGGTCACCCGCTCTCAGCGACGAAGACGACTACCGGACTCCCTTGTCCCAGGAAATCATGGCTGCCCCCATTCCCCACGGGATGGAGAATCCCCCGACGCTCTCGACGTACGGCGGCACATCCGACCCAGATGATCACCTGGAAGACATCGAAGCCATGCCTTACCGAAATGTCCGAGGAGCTATCAAGTGCAGGCTATTCCCGACGACCCTAAGGAAAGGCGCCATGACATGGTACAACAGTCTGGAGCCCGAATCGATTACGTCGTGGAGGGTCCTGAAGGACCTGTTTTCAAAACACTTCACAGCGTCCCGACGCCACCCGAAGACGGAAGTCGTCCTCGGTGTGATAATCCAAGCCCCCGACGAGCCTCTCCGAAAGTACATCGAAAGATTCACCCGGGAAGCAGTGCAGGTAACGTCGTCAAACGAGATGAAGCGTTACCTAATGGAGCAGGGTCTACGCCACGATTCCAAGTTCTATGAGAACGTGGGCATACACCGGCCAACCTCCCTGCAAGATTTCCTCGACAGAGCCGCACATTATATCCGGTTCGAGGAAACTCAAGCAGCCAACTCCGCACGAGACACTCGAGACAGGGAGGCCCCCCATGGGCACCGAGATGACGGAGCCTCGAGCCAGCGACGGGGAGGTGACCATCATCGGGAAGATCGCCCCCACGAACAACGCGAACAACACGGCCCCGCCGGCCGATTCATAGAATACACGGCCTTAGTCGCTTCCCGCGAGCGCATACTGGCCGAGTGCGCCAAAATCGAATTTTCCCAGGGAGGTGTCCGCTTCCCCCGGTCGACGCCCCCCAAACCCAATATGGACAAATCGAAATACTACCGATTCCACAGGAGCCACGGGCACGTGACCGAAGACTGCATCCATCTCAAAGACACAATCGAAATCCTGATTAAAGACGGCTACCTAAAGAGATACACCCGGGGGTGAGGCCCCGAGGCAAGAAGCACCCGAGGCCAAGAAAATCGAAGAGATCCTCTCTTCTGACAGCGAAAACAGACTCCAGGTCGCGCTGTGTGTCAGCCGCCCCGAGGACTGGTTCGCGGACAGAGAGTTCAGCCTTCCCGAAGGCCCCGACCTACCCAGCGAGCCGGTACGGCCAACCAGCCGATGGGAATACTTTGCTAGAGCCATGGTCATCTCGGGCGGTGCCACAAGGAGCCTGTCCATAGGATCGGTGAAAAGAAAGTTCGACGAGCTTATCACGAGCAACTCCAGAAAGATGAGTATGCTCGAAAGATTTCGTGGTCGATCCAATCCGATCACATTCTACCTCGAGGAACTCCCCAGGGGATCCCCCAACTCCAACATTCTCCTGCTCATACGGGCACGGATTGCGAACTTCGACGTCAGGCGCATCCTCGTCGACGGAGGTAGCTCGGTGGACATCATGTACACCCACTTCTTCACGACCCTCCAACTCGACGAATCCAACCTATCCCCCTACGTAGGCTCCGACCTGCAGGGGGTTCAACGGGACGACGACGAGACCTTGGGGGTACGTGGAGCTAAAAGTCACATTCGGGGAAGAGGAAACGGCCAGAGAGATCAGCATCTGTTTCTTAGTCATCGAGTGCCCATCCCTCTACAACTGTATCCTAGGCAGAACGACGATAGCAGAACTCACTGCGGTACCTTCCACCGTCCACCTAAAGATGAAGTACTACACGAAGAGGGGGGCCGTGGTGACCCTTAACGGAGACATCGAGGCCGCCCGGAGGTGCTTCAAGGCCGTGCTGAAAGGTTTGGACACCATCGCTCCGACAACCAAGAAGGCGACCACAATCGTGGCGCCGAAGAGCGAACCAAAGGAGCTGGTCAGATCCGTGGACCTCGACAACCGCTTCACCGAGGAGCGCGATCACGAAATAAGGACCAGTGAAGCAAACGGGCAGCCCACCCACCCGGCACGCCCCATCCCGGACGTTGAATTCGAGATCGTCACACTCGGGGAGGACAAGATCAGAACCGTGAAGATCGGCACAGGACTCTCAGACTTAGCAAAAAAACAGCTACAGGCCTGCCTCCGCGAGAACGCCGACCTCTTCGCATGGAGCGCCGCAGAAATGCCCGGACTCGACCCCGAGGTCGCCTGTCATCAGCTGTCCATCAGCCCGACCGCGAAGGCCGTAGTTCAACGTAGGCGTAGACAGTCCCCCGAAAAGTCAGCGGCGGCTGAAAAAGCTGTAAAAGACCTCCTAGAGGCAAATTTTATTTCGGAAGCCCGGTATTCAACATGGTTGTCCAATGTTGTACTCGTTAGAAAGAATAATGGAAAATGGCGCATGTGTGTTGACTATACCGATCTCAACCGGGCATGTCCTAAGGACGCCTACCCCCTCCCCAACATCGACAAACTCATCGACAACTCCGCGGGCTTCAAGCTCTTGTCCTTCATGGACGCATACTCGGGGTACAACCAGATCCAGATGGCCGAGCACAATAAACAGAGCACGACCTTCATGATGGCGTCGGGCAACTATTACTACAACGTAATGCCTTTCGGCCTAAAGAACGCCGGCGCCATGTACCAACGGATGATGAACAATGTCTTTCGATGCGAAATCGGCAACATGCTTGAAGTATACATGGACGACATGATCGTCAAATCCTGCATGGAAGCCGGCCACACGGCCCATCTCAGGAAGGTCTTCGACACCATGAGGACATGCCGAATGCGCTTCAACCCGGAGAAATGCACCTTCGGTGTCCACGCAGGGAAGTTCCTCGGCTACTACCTGACCGAGCGTGGGATCGAGGCAAATCCGGACAAATGCCACGCCTTTTCGGAAATCACCACACCCACCACGAAGAAGTCCATCCAATCCCTCAACGGCGTGCTCGCCTCACTTTTCCGGTTCATCGCCAAGTCCGCACAGCACGCCTCCCTTTCTTCAAACTACTCAGGAAGGAGACCACGTTCGAATGGACAGAGGAATGCGAGCAAGCCCTCTACCAACTCAAACGCGTCTTGTCCGAACCACCAGTGCTGACACATCCTGTGATGGGCGAAACCTTATACCTATATCTGGTCGTAGCTAACGAGGCCGTCAGCGCCGTTCTCATCAGAGAAACCGAATAGGGGCAAAAGCCAATATACTTCACGAGCAAAGCCCTCCACGGTCCCAAAGTCTGATACCAGCTGATCGAAAAAGTCGCCCTAGCCCTCATCACCGCTGCACGACGGCTCTGACATTACTTCCTAGCACACACCATCGTGCTTCGCACCGATCAGCCCATCCTCCAGCTCCTCGGCCGGCCCGACATGGCAGGACGCATGCTGAAATGGTCATTAGAGCTATCTGAGTTCGACATCTTCTACGAAGGCCGGAAATTCATCAAAGCTCAAGCCTTGGCCGATTTTGTTGCCGAGATGACCTCCTCACCCGACCCTACCACGGGGAGCCACATATGGACCATTTTCGTGGACGGCTCCTCCAACTCCACAGGCAGCGGAGCAGGCATCATCCTCGATAACGAAGAGGGCACCCTCATAGAGGTCTCCCTCACGCTGGCTTTCCTGATGACTAACAACCAAGCCGAGTACGAAGCTTTCCTGGCCGGACTTCGCCTGGCATCAGACCTCGGGGCCAGAGAAATCAAAATCTACACAGATTCCCAGCTGGTCGCCTTGCAAGTACGAGGAGAATATCAAGCGAAAAACGACAACCTCGTCGAATACTTAGCACTTATCACCGAAAAACTACAAAGTTTCGACTCCGCGGAGATTCAGCACGTCCCGCGTGAGCAAAACACCCGAGCCGATATCCTCTTAAAATTGGCGAGTACCAAAAAGCGAGGAGGCCACAAGTCGGTCATCCAAGAAGTCCTATCACAACCAAGCACCAAAGCGGCCACCGCCCCACTCGAAATCAACGCAATAGGAGACACCGACTGCTGGATGACACCACTACACACCTACCTCAGCACCGACCGCCTACCGACCGAAACTAAAGAGGCTAGCGCGACCAAGCGACGAGCCTGCTCGTACATCTTCCTCGAAGGAAAACTATATCGCAGAGGCTTCGCGATTCCACTCCTCAAATGCATCAACAACTCCCAAACCGCAGCCATCCTAGAGGAAATCCACGAGGGCATCAACACACAGCACCTCGGAGGACGCTCCCTGGCGAGAAAGGCCCTACGAGCAGAATACTACTGGCCCTCGATGCAAACGGACGCGAGGGAGTACGTCAAACGATGTGACAAATGTCAAAGACACGGGGACATGCACCTCGCTCCACCAACCGAACTCAAATCCCTCTCCTCCCTGTGGCCATTTGCATGGTGGGGGTTGGACATCCTCGGCCCCTTCACCCTAGGCTCCTACCAGAACAAGTATCTCATCGTGGGCGTTAACTACTTCACCAAGTGGATCGAGGCCGAAAACCTGGCCAAAATCACGGCCCACAACATACTCCAATTTTACAAGAGAAACATCCTCGCAAGATTCGGGGTCCCGCTCGCCATAGTCACCGACAAAGGCACACAGTTCACGGACAAAAACTTCTGAGACTTCGTCACCAAGCTCGAAACCAAACACCATTTCACCTCGGTCGAGCATCCCCAGACAAACGGCCAGGCGGAATCCGTGAACAGGGTCATACTCAGGGGACTAAAACGACGACTCGGTGACGCAAAGAGGGCATGGGTCGAGGAGCTCCACAGCATCCTCTGGGTGTACCGAACTACGCCCCACTCAACCACGGGGGAAACCCCATTCCGTCTCACGTATGGAACTGAAGCAGTGATCCTAGTCGAGATACACGAGCCGTCTAGACGAACTGAAGCTCCCCTCGACACCGACGACAACGACGACGCCCTACGAGAGGAGCTCGACCTCGTCGAGGAGATTCGATCAGGAGCAGCCCTTCGGGAAGCCCGGCTGAAATAGCAGGTGGCACTTCGCCACGACAACAAAGTCCTGAAACGCGATTTCCAAATCGGCGACTTAGTCTTACGCAGAAACCAGAAAGACTCACACGAGGGTAAACTAGCTGTGAATTGGGAAAGTCCCTACCGTGTCCGCGACAAGACGGAGCACGGGACCTACTACCTCGAAAACTTGCACGGGGAACAACTAGCTCGACCTTGGAATGCCGAGAAACTCAAGCGGTACTACAGTTAAAACACTGCCCGCAACGTCTAACTGTCGCGACCACTGGGGGGCGACATGGATTTTGCTATCAAGATCATAGATTTATAGTAAATGAAAAACTTTTTATTGAACGGCGGGCAGCGGGAAAGCGTGACCCGATATTACAGTGTTGGAAAATGATATCGATTACATAGAGGGAATAACGTCTTGCTTCTCCTAAACAAAGTATTTCTTGACAGCATCCACATTCACGGGGCGAGTGATCTCTTCTCCATCCATTGTTACTAACATCAAAGCGCCTCCAGTCAAGACCCTTTTGACTACATACGGTCCATCATAATTCGGGGTCCATTTTCCTCTGATGTCAGTGAGGAAAGATTGGATTTTCTTGAGCACAAGGTCACCTTCCCTGAATACCCGGGGTCGAACCTTCTTGTCAAACGCTTTCTTCATCTTCTGCTGATACAACTGCCCATGGCATAGTGCGGCCATCCTCTTTTCTTCGATTAAGTTCAACTGATCATACCTATTCTGACACCACTCTGCCTCTGATAATTTCGCCTCTACTAAGATTCTCATGGAAGGAATCTCAACTTCTATTGGGAGTACTGCTTCCATGCCGTAGACGAGCAAAAATGGAGTTGCCCCAGTTGATGTGCATACCATCGTACGATATCCATGTAAGGCAAATGGGAGCATTTCGTGCCAATCTTTGTAAGTAACCACCATTTTCTGAATGATCTTCTTAATGTTTTTGTTGGCGGCTTCAACAGCCCCATTCATCTTTGGTCTGTAAGGAGAAGAATTGTGATGCTCGATCTTGAATTCTTCACACAACTCTTTCATCATTTTGTTATTCAGATTGGAACCATTGTCTGTAATAATTCTGCTTGGCACACCATATCGGCAAATAAGCTGATTCTTGATGAATTTGACAACCACATGTCGAGTTACATTAACATAGGAAGCCGCCTCGACCCACTTGGTAAAATAATCAATGGCTACTAAGATGAATCGATGTCCATTAGACGCTTTCGGCTCTATCATTCCAATCATATCAATTCCCCACATGGAGAATGGCCACGGTGATGAGATAACATTTAACAAAGTCGGAGGCACGTGAATTTTATCTGCGTAGATCTGGCACTTGTGGCACTTTCTAGCAAACTTGTAACAATCTGACTTCATAGTGATCCAATAATAACCGGCCCTTAAAAGCTTCTTAGCCATAGCATGTCCGTTGGCATGAGTGCCAAAAGATCCTTCGCGAATTTCCGACATTAACCTATCCGCTTCTTGCTTGTCAACACATCTCAGTAAGACCATGTCAAAATTCCGTTTGTACAACACATTGTTACTCAGAAGGAAATTTCCAGCCAACCTTCTCAAAGTCTTCTTGTCTTTGTTGGAAGCTCCCAGGGGATATTATTGAGTTCTAAGGAACACTTCGATGTCATGGTACCAGGGTTTATCATCCTTAACTCCTTCGACAGCAAAGATGTAGGCAGGTCTATCGAGACGTTTTACTTCGATCCGAGGACACTCGTTCCAAAAGTTCACCACAATCATCGAGGCCAAAGTTGCCAATGCGTCTTCCATTCTGTTCTCATCGCGAGGGATATGATGAAACTCAACCCTATCAAAGAACGGTAACAATCTTCTAGCATAATCCCTGTATGGGACTAAATTATCATGTCGAGTTATCCATTCTCCAGTAATTTGGTTGATTACTACTGCAGAATCACCAAACACATCTAAATTCTTAATTCTCAAATTGATTGCTTCTTCGAGACCCATGATACATGCCTCATACTCAGCTTCGTTATTAGTACATTGGAATGCTAATCTGGAGGTGAATGGGAAATGGGTCCCTTGAGGAGTCACAATAACAGCACCTATCCCTTTTCCATGAGCGTTGACAGCTCCATCAAAGATTAAACCCCACTGAGAACCTGGCTCTGGTCCTTCACCGTGTACGGGTTCTTCATAATCTTTCATCTTTAAGAACATGACATCTTCATCAGGAAAGTCATCATTTGAGGGTTGACGATCCAAAATAGGTTGGTGAGCCAGGTGATCAGCCAAAACACTTCCTCTAATAGCTTTCTGAGTGTGGTACTTGATATCATACTCGGACAATAACATCTGCCATCTGGCAATTCTCCCAGTCAAAGCGGGCTTCTCAAAAATATACTTGATGGGATCCATCTTTGAAACTAACCAAGTAGTGTGGTTCAACATATACTGGCGTAAACGCTTAGCGGCCCATGCTAGAGCGCAACAAGTCTTCTCTAGCATAGTGTATCTGGTTTCACAATTGGTAAATTTCTTGCTCAAGTAATAAGTGACATGATCTTGCTTTCCGGCTTCATCTCGCTGACCGAGTACGCAACCCATTGAATCCTCTAGAACAGTCAAATACATGATCAAAGGACGCCCTTCAACCGGTGGTATCAGGATAGGTGGTTTGAGCAAATACTTTTTGATACTATCAAAAGCCCTTTGACAATCTTCAGTCCAAACGTACCCTTGTTCTTTCTTCAGGAGCTTGAAAATAGGTTTACATGTAGCAGTCATGTTGGATATAAACCTGGAGATGTAGTTCAAACGCCCTAAGAATCCTCTGACTTGTTTCTCAGTGGCGGGAGCTGGCATTTCTCGGATAGCTTTTACTTTGTCAGGGTCCACTTCAATCCCTTTTTGACTGACAATAAAACCCAATAATTTCCCTGATCGTACTCCAAATGTACACTTGTTGGGGTTCAGACGAAGTTTGTATTCCCTCAAACGAACAAACAGCTTAGCCAGGTGTTTAACATGATCATCTTCGGTTTTTGACTTAGCTATCATATCGTCCACATACACCTCAATCTCCTTGTGCATCATATCGTGGAACAAAGTAGTCATAGCTCTCTGATATGTTGCCCCTGCATTCTTTAATCCAAATGGCATAACTTTATAACAAAAGGTGCCCCAGGGTGTTATGAATAATGTCTTTTCTCTGTCTTCGGAAGCCATTCTAATCTGGTTGTAACCTGAAAAACCATCCATGAAGGAAAACACCCCATATCTTGCAGTACTGTCTACCAGGATGTCAATGTGAGGTAATGGGAAATCATCTTTCGGGCTGGCTTTATTCAAATCCCTGTAATCTACACACATGCAAACCTTGCCATCCTTCTTCGGAACGGGTACAATATTAGCCAGCCATAGTGGATATTCGGCAGTAACAAGGAAACCTGCATCAATCTGTTTATGTACCTCTTCCTTAATCTTCAGAGCCATATCAGGTCGAGTCCTTCTAAGCTTCTGTTTTATCGGCGGGCATTCTGATTTTAAAGGTAAATGATGCTCAACTATAGCCGTGTCCAAACCGGGCATATCCTGATATGACCAAGCAAACACATCAACAAACTCTCCAAGCAGATCAATCAGCTGTTTCTTCACATCTGGTTTGAGCAGAGCTCCAATTTTCACTTCTCTACAGATTTCCTCCGATCCCAAGTTGATTACCTCCACCGGCTCTTGATGGGGTTGGATAGCTTCTTCTTCTCTCTCAAGCAATCTAGTAATTTCTTCTGGAATACCATCTTCTTCGTCCTCGGCTTCATACACAGGAAACTCAAAATTCAGAGAAGGTAGTGGATCATTATTCCCAGGTTGTAATTTGCGTAGCAATCTGCGCAAGTGACGTGATTTTTAATAAGTTTTTGCTTTGTAAAGTGGAAAGTGTGTGTACGCGAGATGCTACTTATTATTTTCCAACATCGTGAATAAAATAAAAAAACAGATGTAAATGAAAGTAGTTTATTGATGATAGCAAAAACCGAAAAGACACGCCCAACAAAGTCACCTTTGCCTTGGGCAGAGCAAAGGGAATTATTAAAAGTATGCCCTACTAAATGCAGTTTCGCCTTGGGCAGAGCGAAAATTTTAAACAAATGCTTTACTTAGATATATGAATGGCGGTAGGAGCTTCAACCACACTCCAATTCTTGACCACGACGCCTGGAGTCACAAAGTCTGGGATGTCTTCAGCTGGCTCTTCCTCAGTGATGGCGCAAACTCCAAAGGTATAGTCGAAATCATCTGACACGTAACCTGGATCTTCCATATAGGGCTCGTAGTCTTCATAAGGAATGGAGGACCTTGTAGAACCGTCCGATATGTAGCCCTCGAGTTCATCTTTTAACACAGCGTTAACCTGAGGATGGTGGGCGATCCCTCCACTACGGAACACTTCACTGATCAGTGGGAACCCTTGATTTTTGGTGCCTTGGTGAGCAGAACTGCTAGTGAAACCGAGACCCTCCTTGTTCTTGTTCTCTGGCAAAGACAACACCCTTCCCCACATTGATTGGTGACCACTGTTCACTACTCGTTGTGCATCTTTAAATGATGACATGGATGCCTGAGCTCTCTGAGTACTCTCACCCACAACAGACAGAGCTTGAAATTGCATGCCAACTTCCTCTTCAGCTTCAACATATGAGAATGATGATAAGTGACTTACCACCAAAGCTCTCTCTCCACAAACTGTAACTACTTTCCCTTCAAAAACATATTTTAACTTCTGATGCAGGGTAGAAATAACTGCTCCAGCTTCATGTATCCATGTCCTCCCTAGTAAACAACTGTAGGCGGCACGAATGTCCATGACCTGAAACGGGATCATGAAAGTCTGTAGTCCAATAGTCATAGGCAAATCAACCTCACCAATTACTGTTTTCCTTGACCCATCGAAAGCTTTGACGATAACGCGACTTGGCCTCATCGGTGGTCCCTGATATGACAGCTTAGATAGGGTGGTCCTAGGCATTACGTTTAGAGACGATCCAGTGTCGACCAACACACTGGACAGGGAGTCATTTCCGAAGTTCACAGAAATGTGCAAAGCCATATTATGCTTTCTCCCTTCCTCTGGGAGATCATCTTCATTGAAACCCAGATTATCACTCGAAGTAATACTGCCAATGATGTTATCGAATTGTTCCATAGTCACATCCTGCTCGACATAGGCTTGTTCCAAAATCTTCTGAAGTGCTTCTCTATGAGCCTCGGAACTCATCAATAATTGTAGCACGGAAATCTTTGACGGGGTCTGTAAAAGCTGATCTGCAACCTTATACTCGCTTCTCTTGATTATTTTCAAACATTCATCGGAGTTGGATAAGTTAGACCCACCAGATTGCCCCACATTTGGGTCCTTTGAGCCTGATGGTTCGAACAAAACCTCTTTTTCTTTTGGTGGCACAGTCGGGTAGATTCGCCCGCTTCTTGTCACTCTACTAACATCTGCAATATTAACGATTGAGGGTATGGTGGGCAGAGGCACTTCTTTCCCATCCTCTAACATAGTAGCATTGTATCTATAAGGGATGGCCTTACTAGAGGTATAAGGGACAGGTCCAGGCACATTGATTACCAGCAGAGCAACAGTTGGCTTCCTGCTATTGTAAACGATCTCTATACGTTCCACCTCTTTAAAGTGGGGTACTATGACACAGACTTCTTCAGCTTTCTCACTTGAAACTTCTTGATCATCACTTTCTAACCAAACTTCAATCATATTGACAGAGGGTGAACCATGTGGTGGTAATGGATTCTTCTGTACATTCGGGCCAGAATCCCTAAAAGACAAAATCCCATTTTTTATGAGCCTCTGGACATCCATCTTCAAGCCGAAACAACTCTCAATATCATGTCCTGGAGCACCCTGATGGTAAGGACAAAACTTGTCAGCTCTATAAGAAGGGGGAGGATTCGTGGGAGTCGGAGGTGGAGCTTTCGTCTGAATGTGACCCTTTTGGATCAAGGCGGGGAATAAATCAGTGTATGTCATTGGGATCGGATCAAAATTTATCTTTCGGTACACACGACCTTGATTGCTAGGTGGCCGATTCTGCTGAGGATTCTGTGGACTCTGCTGAAGTTGGGGTTGTTGAGCAATGGGAGACTGAGGTTGTTGATAGGGTCGTGGAGACTGTAGCTGATAAGCCGGAGCATTAAACACTGGAGACACTGCTGCAACCTGATGTGGTGGCATGTACCTCCTTCTGAATTGTCCTTTTTGAATAGCATTCACACTTTGTTCCTTTTTCTTCGCGAAACTGCTACCATACCTCTTAGGAGCATTTTCTTCTTTGGTCAGCCTTCCCTCGCGAACACCTTCTTATAAACGCATTCCCATGTTGACCATTTCAGTAAAGTCACTGGGGGCGCTGGCTACCATCTTCTTATAAAAGAAAGGACCTAGAGTCTTCATAAAAATCTTGGTCATCTCCTTTTCTTCTAATGGTGGCGTGACTTGTGCGGCCAACTCGCGCCAACGCTGGGCATATTCTTTGAAGTTCTCCTTATCCTTCTGTGCCATTGCTCTCAACTGATCTCGGTCGGGTGCCATGTCCACATTGTACTTATACTGCTTGATAAAGGCTCCTCCCAGATCATTGAAAGTTCGAATCTTTGTACTGTCCAGCCCCATATACCACTTGAGTGCGGTGCCTGTCAAACTGTCTTGGAAATAGTGAATGAGTAACTGATCATTATCAGTTTGGGCAGACATCTTCCTGGCGTACATAATGAGATGGCTCTGAGGGCAAGTATTCCCCTTGTACTTTTCGAAATCAGGAACTTTGAACTTTGGTGGGACTTTAACATTCGGCACCAAACATAGCTCAGAAGCACTCTTATCAAATAAATCTTTTCCCCGAAGGGCTCTCAATTCCTTTTGTATTTCAGAAAACTGGTCTTGGAATCCATCCATCTTCTCTTCTAAACCCACGGTCTCGGTTGGCGACCCATGTAGAATTGGTTCATCCAGAATATACGGAACAACGTTCACTTGCGGAGACGCAGTAGTCATCACAGCAGAAACAACAGGAGCAGCTTGAACAGTGGTCACAACAGGGGTCTCAGACACAGGCGGACGGTAACCAGCCGGAGTAAAACAAGGAGGCATCCCCCACGGGAAACCTTGAGGCATACTGTAAGATACTTCAGCAACAGAAAACACCATTGGGATCGGTGTTGGTGTCACTTCGGGTACAGCAGTCCTTGGAACTTCTTGGTTATTGATCGAGATTTGACTGGACAAAGCTTCTACCAGGCCATTCAACTTTTCCAAACTCTCTTTCATGCTTGCAACTTCCTCACGGAGCACCCTGTTCTCTTGTTCTAGCTAATCCATCTTCTGACGTCGACTGGCTCGAGTGTTGTATCGGTGATTCAGCTTGTTCTGCGGAGACGAAGCAAGAGTAAGACCCTGGAATGCAAATGATGCTATGCTTATGTAAAATGCAAATGAGTGTGAAACTTTCAAGAAACTCAAGTAACTCTGGCACTGTAACCTTGGAAAAACTTATTTTATTTGAAGATTGAAGCATTACAAAAACGGAGTACTCTTTTAAGAGTTTATTACATTGAATCAAAAGCAAAAGAGAAACTCGGGAATCTACTCCTTATGCTCCCTCTGTGCGCGAAGTTCTCCTTCCAACTTATTGATGTGTTCTTGCAACTCGGCTTTTTCTCTGATGAGTCGGTCAACACACTCCTTCCAAGCCATAGTATCTGGGGGAAGATCGTCACTGGTGACAGCACTTGAAGAGGCATGAGAGGAAAATAAATCCCCTTGCGCTTTTCTTTTCCTTGCGAGTTCAACTTCTGGTAACCTTTGGGACTTTTCTTGCTCTACCTTAAGCGTAAAAAACTTGTTCCTCCAAGCGGCCTTCAATTTTCAAGCTTCGTCCAAAGCAGCCTTCAATTGATCTACTTCACTCACATCGAACCAATCTGGGTCATGGAAGGCCAACACCATGGGTTCATGGAAAGGGAACGACATCTTGAGGTCAAGAGCTCTTGCTCGCACCCAATGTAGATATTCTTCAGAGACAGTACAATTGGGGTATCCTAAAGCAGCTTTCCCTTCTTTATTGATGTATTCCCATGAGTAAATTATGACGGTCTTCAGGTCTGGGTCTTCTCCTTCTTTGAGAAAGATTCCTTCTAACAGAGTCTGATCAGGTACTTCAATCATGGGATGCCCAAATTGGAGACGGGCCAGCGCAGGGTTGTAACTTATGCATCCTTCTCTTCCAATAAGCGGTACGTTGGTGAAACCTCTGATGCTGTGGATCATACTTATACCTCCATATGTAGGATCGTACCATACAATGTCAGAGTGAGTAAGGGCCATAACTATCTCGGGCCAACGGGGCGACTCCTCTTCTTCCCAAATAGACGGGTGTCGAGTTAAGCGAGCAATGAACCATGAATACAGCAGAGCGGCACAACAAACGACGTGTCCTCCTCCCTCGGCATTCCTCGAGTGGATTGAAAAGTATGTGTCTGCGAGCAAGGTTGGAACGGGATTCTTAAGTATGAACAGTTTAATTGCGTTCATATCAACGAAATCATCGATCTTCGGGAACCAGAAAATTCCATAAACCAGGAGAGCAAAGGTGGCTTCCATGATAAGGACTTCTTTTCTTTCAGCATGGTAGCGAACTTTTTCAATCAAAAAGTCAGCAGGGAATCCAAGGACTCCTTCCTTGGTGGTTAGGTGTGCTTGCACGTCTGCCAAGCTAAGGTGAGTGGCGTTGGAAATTTCTTGATGACCGGGCGCGTCTTCTTGGCCGGTGAATATGGGACGGGCCGTTACAGGCATCCTCAGAAAATCAGAGTACTCTTCCAACGTCGGCATCAACTGGTAGTCTGGAAAAGTGAAACAGTGGTACAATGGGTCATAGAATTGAACGAGGGTCTCCAATAACCCCCCCTTCATCTGGAGTTCGAGGAAACGGAAGACTTCTTCATACTCTGCTGCAAAGGCGTACCGGTTCTCGATGAGGTCAGCTAGCTCTCTCAAGCTTTCAATGTTAGGGCTCTGAAAAGTGTACTCCAAGGCTTCTCTTTTGGAATCCATGGTTACAATACCTGAGAAATAAAGTTGAGCTTCTTGAAATGAATAGAGACAGAATGTAATGCAATATGAGTAGGACTTCATGGGATCCCGCTATTTATAAACATTGTAGTAAAAGAAAGCGTTTTTTTTATTAATTTCGAAACGGAATACAAATAATTGCTTTTAAAAGTCCCAAATAAAAGCTAAATAAAAGCTAGTAAAGACACTAAGGGAGTTTCAAAGTTTGCTGCTTGAGTTGCTCTTCTAACTGCGCCTTCTCACGGATAAGGTTGTCCACAATTAGCTTCCAAATAGTACATTGAGGGTCGGATAAAAATAAATCCTCCATGACCCTCCTCTTCTTACAGGGGAGTAACTCTTCATCCTTTAACTGTAGCTGCTTCTGGAGTTCCTCTTTCTCTTTCTGGAGTTGTTCAATCTCTGCGACAGACACTTGATACTTGTTCTTCCATGACTCTACCTCTTGTCGCAATTTCTTCATAGCAACTTCTGACTTCTCAGTTTCAGACATGAAAACATAAGTGGGTTCCCTCCTCGGGGGTATGGGGTCTTGGCGAGAGTAAGGCATCTTCAGCTTGATCGCCCTATTCCTCACCCACTGGAGATACGGTTCCATGGACACACAATTGGGCTTTCCAAAACTATTCCTATCTTTCTTATACAAATGCTTCCAAGCCTCCACGATCTTCTCTCGGAGTTCTCGATTATCCTCGAAGAAGACACTTTCAACTTGTATGCTCTTAGGTGGTTCCTTCAATGGATATCCCAACTGTCGGCGGGCTAAAATCGGATTGTAACTGATCCCTCCCCCAAAGCTGAGTAAAGGTACATTAGCGAAATCCCTACATCCATCAACAATCAAAATTCCATCATACTTACGGCTATACCAATTGATGTCAGCATGAGTCAACGCCATAATCTTTTATGACCAGCGCTTATCATTGAGATGCCAAAAGGAAACATATTTGGGCAAATGGGTAAGGAACCATTTATATAATAAGGGCACACAACATGTGATCATTCCTCTACCACGAAGGTTTCGGAGATGTATAGAGTGGTAGGTGTTACCTAATAGAGTCGGCACTGGATTGTTCTTCATGAAGATCTTAATGACGTTAAGGTCCACAAACCCCTCAAAACCGGGAAATAGAAACACCCCATAGACAAGTAAAGCGAAGATCGCTTCGAACGGAGCCTTATTCGTAAAATCAGTATAAAATGAGGCCTTCTTGAATAAAAAATCCGTGGTCAAACCAAAGGTCCCATTTTTAACAACCATATTGGTCTTAACGTCAGATACCTTGAGATAAAGAGCCTTAGCGATGTCCCTTTCTTCAGGATCCTTCTCCAAGAAAGGAAAAGGAGATTCTTCTAGAATGGGTAACCCTACTAAAAAGGAGTATTCTTCCAAAGTTGGCAACAACTGATAATCTGGAAAAGTAAAGCAGTGATACATTGGATCATAGAACTGTAACAGAGCGGAAAGCAGGTCTTCATTTGCCTTGCGTCTTAACAAAGATAATAACTTCCCATATTTACTCTTGAACTTCTCTTGGTCTTCAATCAAAGCTCCTAACTCCCTTAGGTCATCCAATTCGGGACTTTTAAAAGTATATTTTAGAGTATTTCGTCTATCCATAATGTCCTACAATGTTCATAAATAGAGGGTAAGTCCCATGTGGTCCAATGTAGTATGATGCTATATGAATGCAACAAACACAAGTAAACACATATGGGCACAAAGATAAACAAACAAAAGTCCTAGGTTTGCAACGAGCATGGAGCAAAGGTATACCCCTTCCCAAAGGTTGTGGACTAAAGATTGATTGGTACCTGCAGAACTGGGTTCTATAAGGGTCCCAAAGTCATTAGCCCATCTATTGGATATTATCAATCTCCCAACTAACTTGAGGATTAATAATATTCTCAAGAGAACTTCTGTTGAGTGTAGCATCGCGTAGCACTATTTCGGGACTTACTCCCTCATAGCCTCGCACTACATCCTAATAAAGGCCAAAGTGGGGTTAAAGGTAACTACGGTCTTTAGTATCATGGACTCCAATTGAGAATAGTAAAAGTTTTCACGACTAAACTCGTTCAACCGAACTATTTTCAAAAGGGTCTCAACTAAGCGGGATTCTCGAATCAACTTAGTCGGGACTCACTCCCTATAAGCCTCATCGAATATATCCCATCCTATCTTAATTTCTCTCAAAGTTCGGGTGTAGAACTTTATCTCACCACTCAAGGACAACAATCCCAAAAGAAATACCAGAGAAAGCATGTAAGCAGTTAATCATGTAAGCAGATATATAAAGCAGTAAACAAATAAAATAAGATAGGGAAACCTACTAGAGAAATTCCCCAGTGAAGTCGCCATTTCTGTCGCGGTGAAATTTTGATACCAAACTATTTATTAGTTTGAATCGTTAATTCAATTTGCGACCGAACTTTGATTTGTCCAAAGGAAGGGATAAAGATCGAAATTCCCACTATGCAATGCAAATGCAAGCTAGATTGTTTAGGTTCGGGGGTTGGTTAAACTTAGGGAAGGTACTAGCATCCTAAGTTTCTGTAGTACTCTACAGGAACCTCTTGTTTTATGTTTGTTTATTGCTATGTGTTTATCTGCTTAATGGTTAAAGACCCTAGTGGTTTATTTCTAAGTATACTCGATAAGATGTCGCATCTTATGCCTACATATCCTTACGGGAGTGGAATCAGAGTATGTTGTAGTTCACCCTAAAGGGTTAGAGGAGTACTTTGACTGTGGTCAAAGTTCCTACAGGTTTAGGGTAGTTGTTTTAATTGGGTTTAGGAGAAGAGACGAGTCTTCATGTTAAGGGAGAGATAACCACCACAAGTGTAAAGGGGGTCGTAGGAAATGGTCTTTACATCGTCTTAAGAAAAGGGCTTACATACTCGGATGGTCGCCAAGTATGCCTTTATCGCTCTTAAGGCAAAGTCCCTACATGTTTGATTGTATTGTTTGTGGGGGTGGAGATTATATCTCACTTAAGATGATTAACATCTATTCTCTATTGCGTTTGAAAAAGTTGTATTGTGTTGATTGTTTTGTTTCTATGTTGTAAAGATAAAGACAAGGTCCTTCCTATGGGGTAGGTCCTAAACTTAAACGATCAACTTGAATGGAATCAAGGATCGTGGGGAAATGATGCAAATGATATGCGACTACACACAACGTTGAATTATGTGTAGGTTTTTCCTTTGGACGGAATGCGATGTATGAATAGATAAATGTGATAATGTAAATGCAATAGAATAAATTGCAGAAGAGTAAATTGCAGAAAGATAAACCATACACGGACGCATGAAAGCGCTAAGTGAGTATGTGTGCATTGTGAATAAGATAAAGCAGATAAAGACGACTAGAAGAAAAAAAATACGCGTGAAAGCGCTAAGATGTATGTGAGTAGATGTGTCGTGAAGTGGTTGTGCACGATTTGATTAAATTGAGTTAGGAGAAGTTGAACTGATTTTAGCCGTTTGATGTGATTTTAAAAGATGTTAACTTGATTTTATTGGCGAGAGGTTAAAAAGATTATAGTAAAGTTATTATAATTTATTTAGAAGTTGTATTTGATTTTTTTTTTAGTAAAAGTTAATCTATTATTTTTATTTATTTATTTGTAAAAGGTTGTATAAATTACTTGAGTTAGTAAGAAAATGTATTCTTTTGATGAATTTGATTTTATATAAAAAAGTTAAATTAATTATGTTAATTGTAAATGAAAAGCCTTATTATTAAATATTTAGCCATTAAATTGAATTATGTTATTTTAGGAAAAAAGGTTTTAAAAGTAATTGGATAAGTTATTAAATAAATTGGTGTATATATATAAAAAAAAGTTAATAAATAAAAGGTTGTAGTAATTATTATTTTAATTTAAAAAATGATTATAATAGGTATTTAGTTCATTATTATTTTTTTAAGAAAGGTTAATTATAGTTAATTTTTTAATAAAGAAAACTAATTAAGTATCAATTAAGTGGTTACGTGGGGTAATAGGGATTTTTGTGTGTGCTGTGATGTGTGATTAGTGACCATAATATAATAACTTAAACAAAATTACAGAAAAAAGAAATGAATAAAGAGAAACCCTAAATCCCAAACTTCCCCCCCCCCCCTCCGCCGTGTCCGATCGTACTCTCTCCGTTTCTCATCTCTCTCGCTCTCTTCTCATTTTCAGGCCACCTTCCCTCCGTTATCTCCTTCGACTTCTCGTTTCTCCTTTCTGTTTCGTCCACTTTAAACCTGAAATAAAAACAAAACCATCAGAAGTTCGAGGAATCGACTGGGACGAAGGATTACCGTAGGTCGGGGCAGTGACGGCGAAATGAAGTCGTGACGGAGACGGCTTGCGAAGGTGATTCGTGTTGATGCTGTCGATTTGAGATTTGGATTTCGGCTGAGAACGGAGATTTCTGGCAGCGAAAGTCTTGACGGCGATGGATTGCTACTTCCGGCGAGCCTCCTCGAAAGATAAGTTCCTGATTCTCTCTGTTATCAATTTTAGGGTTTTTGAAGGGGATTTTTCACGTTGAACTGTTTATGGATCTCCCTTTCTGAATTTCGATTTCTGCTTCTTATAGGCTCTCGAATGAAAGCAACTTGAATGCTATTGATTGCTGATTTGGGACCTTCCATTTCGGTTCAGCTGAGATTTGAAGACTTTCCTTTTACGTCTGATTTGATTTCAATCTTTGATTTCATTCAAAACGAGATTGGATCTGATTGGATTTTTGTGGAATATTCTCCTAAGCAAATTGCTAATTCGATTTTGCATTTTAGTAGGTGTGGATAACGAATACGAGCTGTTGGGCCAAGGAGGAGATACGCGGCCCACAGTGGATTCTGGGAGTTGATCCGTAATGAAGAAATTGTGGTCCTCTGTTCTTAGCAATGCCTTATGATTGCGGGCTGTTGGAGCTGGTTTCCTCTGATTTCCTTTTCACATGGGTTTGCTGAGATTATCCTCGAGGTTGCGAAATCGGAGTTCGTTGCTTGACAACTGTATCTGCTCTATGCGCTTCGAAGATACGCATATTTCATAAAAATCCTTCTGTAACGGTAATTCAATGGCACTGCGAGGGGTTCGAATTCGCTTGAAATATTTCGCAAATTATTCCGCAATTGCATTGACTGCTATTCATGTTAACCTCAGGTTTGTTTTGGCGTTCTCGAAGTCGAAGGAGTTGACACAAGGGTGGGATGCTGGCAGTTGAAAGAAGGTATCCTCTTGCTGATGTTATCTCAAAAACTGAACCCGAACCGGCTTCGATTTCTGAAGGCTGCCGTTGTGTACCAGTATTAGCTTGGCTTTCCAAACCGCAAGCTGGAATGCCATCATCAATAGTACCCAATGTATTGTGGGCTGTCAACCGATTCTTCTGGTTATAGACGTTGAAAGTATGCTTTCCTGATCTGTAATAACTAACCTACCAATTCTTTTCTTCCCTTCTTGAGTTAATTCTTTCGGTTTGTCGTTGATTGCTCATAAATTGAAGTGCTTCTTTTGATCACAGGTACAGCTGTGTTTGAAGTGAAAGAGGAGTACGACACGAGGTAGTAAATATTGCTGTGAAAGAGTCTATATTTAAGTGATTGTGTTGGAGGTCCATTAATTGTGTTTATGGTTTACAGGAGATGGCGGAGAGGGGACGCCGGCAGTAGGAAGATGAACGGAGCAAGTTGCCGTGTTGGTGTTAGGAGCATGTGAACTGAGTTGTTGATGTTTCAAAGTACGGAGGGATCACAATCTTGTTGTTGCGCTTGGTTTGTACGAGTTTGTAACAATGCGTATGAGTGAGTTTTCTTTCCTCTGTCCTTCATCAAAACTAATATTTGCTAGGCTGGCAGTACCATATTCTTTCTTAGGTGAGTAGTTCCATTGTTACTTGATTCACTAAGTCTCTTGTTACAATGTAGGCAAATAACATAACATATACCAGCCTTTCTACTCCTTTCAAAGTGATTCCAGACAACAGATGTCAACCTTTTTGGTTTTCTTTTTGAATTAAACTTATTCAACCTTATACTGGAAACAAAATTAGAGATTTACTCCCAATGGCCGGTTGATGTTTCATGTTGTTATTGCAGGTAATGGAAGCTTCGAGTGCTGACCGAAAGTGCCTTCGAGTTATCGGACAGTAGATGAGTTAATCCGAAATTGCCCACCTATAAGTTGATACGTACGTGCACAATCTCTCAAGAGTCTTTATCAGATGCAGCCTTAATGAGTGTGACGCTGCAAGTCGGATGGCTCAAGTGTACTGGCGCGGTATTGCTGTCACAGGTAACCGACTTCGATTCTGGCATAGCAGATGGCAAGGAGACATTCCTTCTTTGTATTGGCAAGGAGTGCGGCTCGTGATTAACTTTGCAGAGTTACAAACCGTGGGGTTCAGTTTGTAACATTTTTGCGTATTTGTATCGAAAATAAGTTGTAAGTTTGTGATTTACCAAGCTTCTCCGCTTTTCAGAATCATTGATTACGCCCCGGAACTTACGTTTTGCTCGCTAATTCACTCTGAATTTGCAGAGATTTCCATCGAGGATGAGCCTGCCAAGTAACAATCTTGGTCCATGCTTCGCCGATGTATTGGAAGCTTGGAGTTACGTAGAAGTTCGACAAAGGACGACATCACTTCTTCGAAGGCCTTGCAACTCAGCTGCCTCCAAGAGTGTAGGCTGGAACTTGAGTTTTTTTGCAGGAATCAATTGTGAACACAACTTTTATGAATGGGGAGAGTAGTGCTACATGAGAAAAGTAAGAGTTATATCCATGCTTGAATTATTCCGTTTTGTTTTCAGAATTGCTGTTTTGAGGATTGTTGACGAAAGTCTGGATGTGAAATACTGCAGGTGATAGTATCACATTAGGCGCATAGACAGACGGAAGCCATGGTATGCCGGCAAAAGGCACATACGCACGAATGTGATAAAAAGTCTTGTATGCATCTCAAGTGTAATTATGTTTAGATTTGGCATAATTCTCATTTGCAGTGGCAGCAACGATCCTTAGCTAATGTTGGTGTTATAACAGCACCACATCCGTGTGTTTGTGAAGATTTCCTGTATCTTATGGCATAGTCTGTTTCTTCTTTAACTTGTTTTGCAGCAGCCCCTTAAATTTGTAGCTGCTTTTGGTAATTTGCATCTTCAAACATGTCTGACGGAGTAAGAGGCGTGGAATGCAGCTTGGACTGTGCGGCGGGAGCCTTGTGATGACGTTGTTTTATTTTTTTTTAGAACTCAGGTTTATCATTGAATAATAGGATATAGCAAATTGTTCTCTAGTAGTTCCATAAGTGTAATTTAGCCCTTCGGCTTGTATTTGGTCATCATTATGCAGTTTGATTCAACTGGGTTTAACACTTCTTGTAGTAGCTTGGCTCTTAACTTGCATTTGTGTAAATGGAAATGAACCATTTTAAACTTAGTAAAGAATAACGTGTTCCAAAGCGTACATCACCTTCTTGAATTCAGTGGGACTTAAGTCCACCAAAATGTTGTCATGTTGAGCCACCTTTTCTGGAAACTGTATTTGAGCAAAGTACCCCACACCTTGATCTTTAGTTTGCATAGTTCAAAATAAATCTTAATTCTAAGAAGTTTAGCGTCAAATGCCAATCCAGCATAACGTTCAGCATCACTATATTTAGTTTTGCGAATTCCATTTTATTACTCATGGTGACACAACTTCCAGCAACGTCAGATCTTGTTCTCTTTGACAAGGACCGTGATAATAACAGAACTTGGTCTTGAACTCTGGCTTGACTTTTCAGTAACAAATTTAACTTTTGGACTTTGGACCAAATGCGATCTCTAAATTTTAAATACTTGAAATGTGTCGAAGTTGAATGAGGATCAGCTTCATCCCTTGATTTGCAGCTCTCTAAACTTAAGTGACAACCTCATTTGTGAAAACAACGAGAACTTGTAATTGGTTCCTGAATAACTACGCAAAAAACTTCATGGCTTTCCGGGCCTTCCATAGTAATCCTGACTTCATAACAAAAATAAACAATAAAATACAAGGGTTTAAGTGGTTAGCTAAAACGAAAGATTTAACTTAGATGAAACACAGCAAATGCATAAGGAGGTGGAATCCTATGGTCAAAAATTAGGGTGCAACAGGTATGTCACTGATTGTACTAGACCCGACATTTCATATATCATAGGATTGTTGTATAGGTGTACTAGTAGACTGAGTAAAGAACATTGGAAAGCTATTGAGCGAGTCATGCGTTATCTTAAAAATATCGTGAATCTCGGTTTGCATTATCAGAGATTTTCGGATGTAGTTGAAGGATACAGTAATGTAGATTGGAATACCTTATCAGATGATTCCAAAGTAACTAATAACTATATATTCAATATAGTTAGAAGAACTGTATCTTGGAAATCAAAGAAACATATTATCCTGGCCCAGTCCATAATGGAGTCTAAGATGATAGGATTAGTGACAGCTAGTAAAGAAGCAAGTTAGTTAAGATGCTTGCTATCTAAGATCCATGTGTAGGAAAAACATATGCCAGTTGTGTTTATCCATTGTGATAGTACTGCGGCAAGTGCAAAAATTGAGAACCGTTACTATAATGGCAAAAGACATCAAATTAGAAGAAAGTACAACATTGTTAGAGACTGCATCTCTAAAGGAGCTGTAAGAATGGATCATGTACACACTGATAAAAATTTAGCAGATCCCTGACGAAAAGATTGGCTAGGGAGAAAGTTTATAATATATCAAAATAAGATGGGACTAATGCCTATACAAAAATGAGTTGCTCGTGATGGTAACCCGACCTAAATGATCAGAGATCCCAAGAAATAGGTTCAATGGGTAAAAATAAGTTGTGTGTAATATGAGGTGATCATGCTAGAGTAAATAATAAAAGCATTAATCGTGAAGCGATAAGAGGATGAAATAATAGAAAATCTTAATGAGATATATACTTTGCATGAGGTAGTACTTAAGCTACACGAGTACTCTTGATAGACTCACTTATGTGATTGTGGAATTAGGCAGATTTCTATGGAATTCCGAGGCAGAATTAATAGAGCCTTCACTAAACCAGTATACACATGCATGGTCATTAAAACATGGGTCGTTGGAATATACCTTAAGAAAAGGTTGTGTGTGAGTTTGATGTCTGAGATAGAGTTCAAGACAATTGTGTCACTCTTGTTGAATCAGAATCCTATCTGCTACACAGAGGTTCAAGTCGTAGACGCATTTATTAATGCACAATCTTAGAAACGTTTGATGTTACTTCTAAAATAACCTTTTAAAATTCAAGTGAGGGGTTGTTAAAATTCTTAGAATGATGAAATTTGGAGTAGGAATTTGGAAGAATTTATTGGCATTAAATTGACAATAAATGAGCATAATTAAGAGTTAGTATGAGTGAAAGTGAATTTGAAAAGATTCATTTTAGTCTCACGTAGGAAGAATAACACATATTAGTAGTGCTTATACATTTCAAGTGGGAAAATTGGGTTAGGCCTCGAGGGGTATCCAATTTTGTAAAAGATTGAGGACACACGACCAAGCCACCATCACACACCCCGCATGCCGCTGCTGTCTGGTTCGGCTTGGTTCAGGCTTGGGTCTTGACCATTTAATTTTTGGAATCCGGATTGGTGGAAAATTAATTAAATTAATTTAATTAATTCGGTGAAAATTAATGATTATTAATTAATTAATACAAAGGTGACATGTCCTCTACAAAAACCTAGTTTTGATTGAGTTTGTCTGTCTAAGAGTTGTTGCACCCCAAAATTTGACCAGCTTTTCTTTACCTAGCTTATGTTTCATTTCATTCACATTAGCATTATCATTTGCATTTCATTGACATGTATGCAGGAGATCAAGAGGTATGATTACCAATAAAGAGCTATACAAGACTTTGAAGCTAGCTAGGAAGGTTATTCAAGTGTTCAATGGTTGATATCCTTGTCAGAGAAGTTAAAAGATCCTCAGAGAGAGTGATTGAAACCAAGAGGGTGTGTCTCCTAACTTGAGAGTTGTGGAGAGCCATCAGATGATTCTGAGGCCATGAGGATGGACTTGAGGTCTTGAGAGATCTCATGAGAAGTGTTGAAGATCACTTTGAGGCCTAGACAGGTCATTATGCAAGATTAAGAAGACTCAGCCATGAGTGGTGCAATTAGGGTTTGACTGGGTCAACCCTAAGTCAACTGATGATTTGAAGGAAGTTGAGACTTAATTCAAAAACCGTGTGATCATGGATTAATACATTGAGATGTTCTAAGGATGATTCCAAGGTCAACTCATCATGATTGAATGGTTTAAGAAGTTTTAGGCTAGGGTTTCTAAGACTTGACAGTGTAAAATCCCCTAGTTTGACCCTTGACTTCAAGACTTTTAACTCAAGATATGATTGTCATCTCATCTTGACCCCAACATGATTGTTTTAGGGCATAATCTTAGCTTTAATTTGAGTACTATAAGTCCTTTATAGGGTTTATAGAACTCAAGTTATGAGCCAGACAAGTTACAAGTCATCTGAGGTATGTGAATTTGGAGCTTGAAAGTTACCCAACTTTCATGACATTTTTGCCTAAGAAGGATGACTCCTATGAACTTTTGGTAAACATGAATGTTGTTCCTTATTCTCTTAGATTTCTATAGAGTACTAGAAGTCTTTGATAGGTTTTGTAGAACTCAAGTTATGGCTTTGACAAGTCAAGGGTATTTTGGGAAGTTGTGATCATGGGTCATTTTTGGTTATGGGTCTGTTTCATCAACTTAGACATCTCAAATGAAATTTTGTGCAACTTGAAAGATGGTCAAAATGGGGTTTTAACCTTGACCATGTATCAAGGAGGCATTGAAATGACTCAAGGAGAGACTTGATTCAAGAAATTGTGAAAAAGGAAGAATTAAAGAGAATTAAAAACCAAAAATTCAAAATAAATGTTATGTGTGCAAATGAGGCAAAATAATAGCATTTTTTGAATGGAAAATACATTTTGGAAACATTGGCAATATTAGATTCTTGATTTGAGTTCAATTTCATGGACTTTTATCTCATTGCTTCATGATGAAGTAACATAACATACATGAGCCATTGGATTGAAACAAGGGGGAGAATCACCACCAGTCATGTTCAATATCTCATGAGAAGTTGAATGCAAGCTAGCTGAGGCCAGAACAGAGAGGAAACAGTGACTGCCATGAATGAGATTTTGGTGAGAATTTGAAATTCCAAAATCTCATTCTGAAGCTTTGAGAAACTTCTGGATGATTCCATCAAGTTCTATATAAACCATTGAGTGTGTTCAGCCATTTTTTTGGAGGAGTTTGAAGCTGGTAGCAGAAAGAGCAATTGAAAATTCAGAGTTGCAAGTGAAGATCGTGTTCTAAGTTCAAGGAGGAATCAAGGCAAATTGAAGATGACATTAGCTTCAGAAGGTGATTTAGATTGAATCTGCATCATCTTGAAGGTTGAATCGAGCAAGAAGTACTTCTGTTACACCTCTGAACTCAGGTTGGTAACTTTCATCCTTGTGCATAATTTAGGAGGAGATAGATAGAAATCAATAGGTGGTTAGGATCCTTGCAATATGTAGTTGGATTTAGGATCAGAAATTGGTGAATTAGAGACAAAGTAGGAGTGTGATCAATTTCTATTGAGCCTTGGATTAGGTAATTCTTGGAATGATAATCAAGATTGGATAGTATAGGATGATCACCATGAGATGAGGATTACATCTGTGCATTTAATTTGGACTTTGGTGAGAATCAAGATTGAGGTATATTTTGAAAATGCTATCGGGTTTGAAAATCCATAGGGAGTTAGATGATTCTAAGGGTATATTCGTGATCAACATTGAAATATGAGTTGAATGATGTATGGTTTGTGAGTTTTGGATGACCTGTGTATTTGTCTTCGTCAGAGAAGACGGTGGCGCCACCGTCTGGTTTTCCCCCCCAAACTGAAGTTCAAATGGAGAAGATGCACCTGAGCCATTGGATCTTGCTGAAGACTGGACTTAGTACTCATCATCCACGGCCACGATTGAGTTTCAGTTGCTGACTTTGACTGAAGCAAAACGCACCGTTTTCATTAATGTGCTGGCAACATGAGGACGTTTGAATGCATTGACCAGTCTCACCATCGTGTGTTCAGGAGCTTGCCACATAATCCCCCTCAAAACGCCCCGTTTTGGATTAGTGAGTAATTCAGAGATAAGGGACGAGTTCGAACCCTGGCTAATTCATTTTTTCCCCTTCATTTCAATTTTGGAAGAGAACCATGAGTGAATTCAGGCGCATGGGCCTAATGTTGAATTGATATTCACGCCCCCTTTTTGGCCCAACCCAGGATATGAACTGAAGTTCATTGCTATTCACCACGCGCCTCTTGTGAATTTCTATTTCTTTTTTTTCTTTTTTTCTTCATTTTTGGTTGGTTTGATTTTAATCCATAAAAAATAGAAAAATTGATCAATTAATTCTGAGTTTTTTCCCTGATTCATGAATGAATTTAGGAATTTTAGAAACAAAAAGATTAGGATTAGCATTTATTTTCATTTTATTTGATTATTTTCATTTTATTTGATAATAAAATTGTATTAATTGATTCATCTATTTGGTGAATTTTGTTTGAGCATTTGGTATTGAGTTTGTGCTTGATTTTTTGCTTGTGATTAGGTTAGATATGTATGCTCCCCTCAGATTTTTCTCACATTTTTGTGATGAATTTAGGTGTTGTTTTAGGACTAGAACTTTAGGAGCTCCCTTTTAGGGTTTAGTATGATACCTTGAAGTTTAGAATTTTATTTGGAGGACTTGGAGAATGAATTAGGTCCTGATTTTTTAACTATAGGTTATTGGTGAATGCATGTTCCCATAGAAAATTAACCAGATTTTTAGAATGTGTTTTAGTATTTTTGATAGAATATTCTACTTGAGTGTTTATTTGGTGCTTCAATGTTGATGATTGATGTGGAGTGGACTCAAAATTGGACTTCCTTGCATAGTGGGCTTATGGATCTCATTGGAATACATCATGGACTTGATGGAGCTTGTGTGAAGTGGCTAGTGGAGCTTGGATTGAAGATTTCCTTCCTTTTTGTTAGCTTTGAATAACTTAGGAAATTAGGGCTTTAGGAGAGAGTTTTAGAAATAGATGTTTCTTCAAATAATCGTTGGTTTTGTTCCAATTCCATTCTCATCCTATGATTCAAAGTCCTCATGTTTAAGTCTCATCTCTCCTTTGGAGGGATGTGTGACATTTACAATGAGTAGAACTTTTGAGGATGCCTTTCTCTGATGACTGGTTGAGTGTCAGACAGGATTCCTTTGGTTTACTGTCTGCTTTCCATTATCAAGCAACTTCCCTGATGATTATTCTCTTCATTCTTGGTGGAGCCTATTGAAGATTGAAGCTTGAAAATGGAGTGCCTTTCATTCTCTTGAAGAGGATAGACTTGAAGAACAGTTACAGATTGAGGACTGAACTGCTGTCAGAAGATTGCTTTGCTGTGAGGCTGTGGAAGCTGTTGATTTGCTTTCTTTCCTGTCTGTTTGCTTTCTGTGCAAATGTATTGATGTGACTTGTTTGATTTGCTTGATGCATTAGAATAAGTTCATGCTTAAATGGTTTTAAGCTAGAAGCTTAATTGCATTAGAGGTTGAGTTGCTCCCTCTGCTTGTATTTTTACTGTATGGCTTTGCTTGCGGGTATTCGGTAGAGCTCTGCTCCCTTGCCTATGTGGTTTGTGATTTGCTTGATGGCATTTTAGTTTTCTTTTATGATTGCAGTTATTCATATCTGGCTTGAGGTCGAGACGAGCTTGTGGAGGCTGATTCCCCACATACATTTCCTCCCTCACTTGCATTGCATGTATTTTACAGTCGTTTACTGTTTACTGTTTAAGCTGATGCTTTATCTGTTTCCGTTTATCATTGACATGATCCCCTAGGAATCTCACTTCCTTTGATAAGGAAGTGATGATTAGAACTTTAGGTTGAAACCTATGCATGATAACTTCTAGGAGTTCCCTGTTTCAAACTTCAACCATAGGATGAATCCTTGGCATGACAACATTAGGACTTGATAGTCTCCCCGTAGTTGTCCCCCTCTCTTCCCATCTTGAAACAACAGTAAAAAAACGTAATAAAGGCAAGTTAGTATAAGCGCGATACGAGCCTTAATCTACTTGGGTAATGATAATTGAACGGCCTCCTCTCAATCGTCTAGAATGTTTAGTATACGTCCTTTGGACGATATGCGACGCATTCGTTCCCAGGTCATAGTCTCTAGTGTTGTACAAACTACAGACAACTAAAAAACAGTTCTTCCGTAAAAGACAGAAAACAAACTTCAAATCTTTTTGCCCCGTGGGCCCATAATTCAAAGGAAGCTTTTCTGAAGAAAAGAGTGTCGTTAACTCCCAGTTCTACCGTAAACGGTAACGCCTAAGTCTCCAAAGGTCGAGCTGCGTACACCAAACTGCTGGAACTGTTTGTTAACCCTACTCGAAAAAACAGATGAATTTGAATCCCCGTAAACCGTATTATCCCGAACTATGTAAGCTCTGATCTCTCATGCCTGTTGAGAGTACGTAGGCACAATACTGACGCATTGGCGAGCCACCTTCCCCATTACCCGTAGTTAGCCGAACTACGTTGACTCTGATTTCTCATTCTCTGATGAGAATACGTAGGCATAAAGCGCGACGCTTTGCCGAGTCATTTTCTTTTCTTTTCAGACCAGCCTTGATAGGTAGATAGTAAATAAACCCGTCAGATAAACACAACAAGCGTGGATCCCATCGAGTATGATGGACGTGAGGGGTGTTAATACCTTCCCCTTGCGTAACCGACTCCCGAACCCAGACAATGGTTGCGATGACCTTGTCTTATACCTTTTCGTCAGGTTTTTCCGATCGTTTCCTTTCCCGTTCTGAGGGATAAATAACGAAAGGTGACGACTCTTCTGTTTTGCCGACACCTTATTTTCGTGGTAGCGACAAGAGTCAACAAATGTCTTTCTGACCAAGTGAATAACAACTAGTCTTGACTGGGGCGGTTCCACTCTCCCACGTTTTACTCCCACAATTTTTCTCTATTCTGATTCGATTCTAAATTATAAATGACGTCATTCCCATCACTTGCAATTCACAAGAGATTTCACAATCTGAAATCTCTATCTTCTCTCCCATATGCACTTCTTATATAATTTTCTTTTATTGTTTTTCGAGTGGCTTGTCTGTGAGTGGTTTTAACACCATCATCAAGTGGTTTTAATGCCATCAGATGTTGCATCTTTAGAATAATACACATCATACAAGTAGTTATCGTACCGTTGAACTGAACTGTTTTATCCTATATGCGTCGTGATAGTTAGACTGTTTTGCATAATTTTAAGCAATGTCGCAAAACATTTTAAAGAGAATGAATTGTTCCGTGATTCATCCCAATAACTTTCAAAACCGTGTCATATCAAAAAAAAATTTAAACCAAACGTCATAGTTTAATTATATTTCAATTTAATTCAGATTGGTTCAAACAAATGAACATTCCTATCTAAAAATTAACTTAGGCATATCAAATTCAAACCGGTTCAAACCCGGCGGCTTAATTCACCTCACACCGAATTGAATTCCCAAGAATAACAAAAATATCACGAAAAATCATCTTAGGTTAATTTCATTAAATATTTACTTGTAAATATAAATGCATCCTAGGGATCAAAAAAGAAAGTCTTTGAGATCACATCCCAAAGTGGATTTCAGAATCTCATCTCCATCTCCATTATCCAACACCATCAACATCTTCCAACTATAAATTTTTTTAAAAAAGATTTTCAGATTTCTTAGAGAGAGAAAAAGATTTCATTTTCATCATTTTATGCTAAATAAAAAAAAAGCTTTAAAATTTTTTTAAAATATAAAGCGGTGCCAGATGGATATAGTAGAATCAAAAAACACCACAACATGTCACATTGTCGCATATATTTAAAGTTTTGACACCTACGTTAAAGAGTTCCCTTTCTCTTTTTTTTCACTCTCTTTCGTTTTCTTCTCTTTTTTCTTCAATGGAGACAAACGGTGTCGTTTCAATTGGTGTTGAAGATGAAGAGGTTCATGTTCTGGCCGTTGATGATAGTTTAGTTGATCGGAAAGTTATTGAACGGTTGCTCAAAATTTCAGCTTGTAAAGGTTAGTTTTGTAATTTCACAAATACAACGAAAATGCAGAATTTTTTTATACCGTCTAGAATTGTAATCTTAATTTTTTTTTTTTTTTTTTATTTAGTTACTGCCGTCGATAGTGGAATCAGAGCACTACAATTTCTGGGATTAGATGAATCTGATGGTTTTGTCGTATGTGCGCTAATTGAAAATATTCATTTTTTGCGGTATTTTTATTATTTTCCAGTTAATGAGAGATTATTAATTTTAATATGATTTTTATTTTATTTTATTTTTTTGTTTTCTTAGCCGGGTTTGAAGGTGGATCTAGTCATTACAGATTATTGCATGCCTGGAATGACTGGTTATGAGTTGCTTAAGAAAATCAAGGTTTTAATTATTTTCATAATAATTCATTTTTTTTGCAAAGTTTTTCTTTTTTTGTTATAATTTATAATCTTAGTGAAATTTGATTGGAAATTGCATTTTGAAGCAGGAATCGTCCACTTTCAGAGAAATTCCTGTAGTTATTATGTCTTCTGAAAATATTTTGCCACGCATAGACAGGTATTATTATTAATATTATTTTTTTATATTTTTTTATTTTCAAAATTATTATTATTATTATTATTATTATTATTATTATTATTAATTGGTAGTGTTAGTGGTTACAATATGAAACTTTGATGGAATAGAAAAAAATGGAGTGATTTGTAAATATTGAAAATATGTAGATGTTTGGAGGAAGGTGCAGAGGATTTTATAGTGAAGCCAGTGAAATTATCTGACGTAAAACGTTTGAAAGGTTACATGACAACAAGAGATGTTAAAGGGGAAATCGAAAACAGAGAAATTAACGTTAAAGTTAACGGTGACGTTGAAGGTAACGATGGAGTGGTAATCAACAACAAAAGGAAACTAGAGGAAGCATCTGATGAGTTTTCATCAGAACCGTCCATTTCATCATCATCGGTGTCACCTTCATCGTCTCCTTTGTCTTCTTCACCCGATGTGCTTGATTCTCCGATCCGACGGCTTAAAATGACCGACACCGAATGACGCTTTGGACTGTCATATAGGATACTATCATTACTTTTTTTTTCTCCTTGGAACAATTTTTTTTAATGTTTAAACTGCAATTACATACCCGTTTTTAGTAAACGGTTTTTGTTGCACTGCACTGTTCTTAATTATTTTATCTTTGGGTTAATTTATTGTGTTTCTTAGTATGGAAGTGGGTTAAAGTTACTAAAGTGTAGTATGATTTTTATTGTTTTCCTTTTTCGTAAAAAAAAAAGAAATATAAAAATTATGCCCTTTTATGTGATTGTAAAAGGGAAGCAGACCAACATTTGTGTGACACATTTTGTAGATAATTATGGGTTTTAACTTTGGCAGAGGGACATAGTAGCTAGTTTGAGTCTAAAATTTTGATCCCATAAATATATTTTTTTTTAAAAAAGGATAAAGTGAATTAGTAGAGTGTGTGAATCTAATTTTTTTTAAGTGATTTAGTAGAGTGTGTGAATCTAATTTTTTTTTTTTTTTTATTTTAAAAATAGAATGAAATGGCTCCGTTGTTCTCTATTTTTAAAAAGTTGTAAAATTAAAGAGGATGAAGAGTGAATATATTAAAAGAGGTAGATTTTAAACTTTGATCCGCCCTAAAAGAAATATAAATAAAATGAATTAAAATGAATTTGTTTGTTCGATCAGATCCATTTTGCTGCTATTAATTTTAAGTATATGATCAATAATTAAAGAGAGGTTTTTTGCATTGGTACAATCAAATCGAATGTTTTGCTGGTCTTAATTTTAGGTATATGATCAATAATTTAGAGGAATTATGCCCATTGGCACAATCGTAACAGATGTTTTGCTGCTCTTAATTTTAAGTATCTGATCAATAATTTAGAAGGATTCTTTGCATTGGCACGATTGAAACGGATGCTTTGGTGCTCTTAATTTTAAGTATATATAATAAGAATTTAGAGGAATTCTTTCCATTGGCACAATCGACACAGATATTTAATTGAAATCAAATAATTTAAATTTAAATGTAATATTCTAAGTTTAAAAAAAAATGTTGAATTCTTCTATTGTCTAAATTTCATATAGGTGAATTAGTTGATTTTACGGATTTTAAATTTAATGTTTAAAATTTTACCTTTTCTTTGTTGGTATAAAATTCTATCTGTGCGGATTTGAACTCACGCCTCTTCACTTGAAGATTGATTATCAACTAAGTTAACTTAAGTGACTTTGTTTAACAAAACATTTACTAATAACATTTTGTTGAGTTATAGGTTGGACAAAAAATAGTGAAAGAATAGAATCAAATAATGAAATGCAATTGGAAATGATGTGAAACAGATGGAATATAGGGTTGCAAGATCTTGCCTGCTAAAAGAATAAAGAAGGAAAGGGGATGTGAATGGGACACGTTAAATTTAAAGTGTCCCCCCTATAAGGAAGAGTGTAGGAAAGTGTTGTGGGGTCAATGGAACTGTTGTAATTGTCTACTTGTCTCAAATGGAGGATGTGTCCTACAATTTAACTTGTGCTCAAAACACTGCTTCTGTCATGTGGAAATGGAACCAGAATATTTGGTTGTTGCTTCTTCACTTTTTATTTCTTTTCTTTTTTTTAACTTGTCACCTGTTCTATTATCTTTATCAACACTGTTTTCATAGACACGTGTTCTTTTTTGTGTGGTTATAGAGGTAACATTTACATTCAAAACTGTTAGATTTTCTACAATTTCAATAAAACATTCAAGTAAATTAGTTAGTGTGAAAAAAAAAGTTAAGTGAGAAATAATATTAAGGTTAAGGAAAAGGCATGTTGACACCATTTTCTAACAACTATGTCGTAATGGTAATGTATAAAGTCTACTAATTCTACTTTTTTTAATAATGTACAAGAACATTTTGCCTTATAATCATATACGCTGTTGTTACGGTGTATGTAAGGAAATTAATGCAGTGTGAAAATAACATCTCTTAAGGTTATATGTGGATATTATAAATTAAGTATTTTGAAATGAAAAAAATAAAAAGGTAATGTACTGATATTAATATTGTAAAATATTTTTATACCTTTAACAAATGACGACTATGTAATCTGATAAATTTTAAATTAATTATATGATATGACAGAATGATATATTTTTATTGGATGACAGTGTAAAATATTTTTATATTGTCGGTGCATAACAATTAAACATTTTTAGAATAGAGTTGAATGAATTGTGTTGAAATAAAGATTTTATTTTATTGTTTGAATATTTCATGATGGAATAAAACAAGTTTTTGATAGAGCGAAATAAAATTCATAACATTTTATTCCGTTCCGCGCAATGCAATTTTTATTGATTCAAACAATAAAATATCAATTTATTTTATCTTATACCACTTCATTCCAGCATATTTCATATTATAAAAGTTTGAAGAGAGAAGGAAAGAGATTTTTTTTTTACCCAAATACCCCACATTTAAAAAAAAAAATCAAAATAACTCACTTTTCAGTTTATTTTCTAAAATATTCCATTTTAAAAGTGTGATTGAGTGCTAGCATCAACTCAATTGGAGAGTGCTCATTGGACTTAAGAGGTGGCGCCAATTGAATTGGAGACACCATATGACCATATGGTGTTGTCAATCCAATTGGCAATAAGGTGTTAAAATTTAGATGCCATTTACACTGTCTTCAAATGAATTGACGACATCATTCAATTTTTAACACCCTGTCGCCAATTGGATTGGCAACACCATATGGTGTCTCCAATTCAATTGGCTACACCTCTTAAGCCTAACGGGCAGTCGCCAATTGAATTGACACTAACACTCAAACACACCCTTAAACTAGAATACTTCGGAAAACAAATTGAAAAGTGGGTTATTTTGGATTTTTTTTTTTTGAAAATGTGGGATATTTAGATAAAATTTTTGAAAGAAGGTTAAGGTAATATTTAGATATTATAAAACCAACGAAGTGAAATAGATGGAATGAACCGTGTTGGAATGAAGAATTCATTCCATCTTTGAATATTTTAGAATAGAACAAAATATATATTTTGTTCCGCCTAAATTGCAAGAGAATAAATATGATAGTAAGTGATAGAATAAAATGAAATCTAAAACACTTCATTATGCTCAGCTCGATCCAAATTTTAATAATTCAAACAATAAAGTTGACATTCTATCTCATTTCAGATCACTATATTCCATTATATTTTATCAATTCAAACAAAGTCTAAAAACAGAAATGAGAAAATAATATATGGAATATATGTATTGTTTCTTGTTAGAAAAAAAAAGTGTGTTTAGAATTTTAAAAATCAAATTTTCTTATATATAAAATAATAAAACTCAAAATATTTTCATACTAAAAAATTGTAATTAATTATTGAGTGAACAAAAACTTCATGGATGAAGCTTGAGTTTTTAGAGAAAGAAGAGGAAATGTATTAATGCGCAACTTAATCATTGCAAACTGATTACAAGATTATATAGGTCCATCGTGAAGCTACATTATAACTAACATACACAAGCAAATAATGGAATAATCATAATAGAATTTTAAAATTATGTTATGACAGTTACAACAAATTTTCTACCTCTAAGTTCTATAACTTTGTGTATCAAGTGACCTCATGATCAACATCTATACCAAGTGCCATGCACCCTCTTAGCTTATGGAGACTTTAATCACTTGTTATTTTGTCATTTAATATCCTCCCACAAGCTTGACCATGATAAATATCTAGCATTCCAAGCTTGGATACAAATGCCTTGAATTCTGGTGGAGCCAATGCTTTGGTAACAAAATCAACAAGTTGTTCTTGAATGGAAACTGATAGCAGTTTAAAGAACAGTTTTTGGACCTTTTCTCTTACAAAGTGGCAATATATCTCTAAGTGTTTTGTCCTCTCATAGAAAATTGTATTTCAAGCAGTGTGGATGGCATCACTCGTCATACTGTCAGAAGGGGCGTTCTCATCCCCGTTGCATGGTCTGAGCTGTCGGTTCAAGTTTTTGAGGTGTTTCTGCTATTTGGGTGATGTATGGCTAATGTTTGGTCGTGTTGGTATCATTAATTAATTAATTATCATAAATTTAATTAATAGTGTGGAATTATTGTTATTGACTAATAATTACCTTACTTATCGGTTGTCGTTTATATGTAGCAATGGTATGAGATCCGCACAATGCTGTTTTGTGTTGTTACATGATGAAAATATGATTAACATTGTTGTGAAATACATGATTATATGGCAATTAATCATGTATCATTGGGTTACATTGTGTTATTATTGGTGAATAATAATTTAAAATGAGAGATTACTATTGTGTGTCAATGCATGTTGTTTATGGTCAGAGCGGGGCCGTAAGAATTATTATTGTTGTTGCATAGATTTGTATAGACATGCATCATTGTGTCGTTTCACTGAAAGAAACATGTTCACTAGCTCAGAAGGAGGGACTAGTGGCTTGTCCCATGCTCAGAAGGAGGAGGGAGGGGCTCGGAGCTCAGAAGTGAGACTCATGGATTCAAAAGGTGGGACCTGGTTCCTGAGAGAACCAAATGTTGAGTTGGTACCATATGTATAATGTCTCGTTGTGTCATGAGTCACATTGCATATATATTTGCACATTGTTATGAACGAGTTTGAGATCATGGTGACATTAGGTGTGTATTGAATCTATGACTTGTTATATGTTTCTCTACCTTTGCATTCTTTACATCGTTTATATCAAAGTTTATTTCTCACGTTTTTTGCTTAATGTTGTCCCCCATGGACATCTTGTCGATACTCAGGAGTAAGGTTGTTGTTGTTGTTTGTGAAAGGTGACTTGTTAAAGCTATTCTTCGTTTTATTTATGGTTTTATCGCAATTTACTGGTTCTAGTGCTCTAATCTTGTAACATCAGAAACGAGACATTTGCTATGTTTTTGAGTTAATGTTAAACTGTGTGGTTTGAAGTTGAATACTTTATTTATGAGTTTAAAACAAAGTTGTTATGATATGATTTTTCGCTGCATATTAATAAATGTTTTGATAGTTATTATTTGGTTATTGAGGTAACACCTTAAATTGTCGAGTAATTCTTTTTATATAAGTTTTGGGGTGTAAGGTGTTACAGGGTATGCACCTACATATTATGGATGTCTGCAATTATGCTACTTGTTTTGACATCATTTCCCCCATCTTCTTTAGGACATAAAAATGGAGATGACTAGTGTCTTTACTAATGACGAGTCAGATAATATTCAATCTCATATGCATAAAGAGTTACAACTTGTTCTTTTTCACACCTTACGCGAAGGAAATGTTAGTGTTGATTGACTTACTAAATTGGGAGTCTCTCTTGTTCAGGAATTGAAAGTGTTTTCTATTTGTCTCTCTCATTATTTAATATCTATTTAGCAACTCAATGAGAATTCAATTTCCAAGAGCTTAATTTTTTCGTTGTTTTTTCCTCATTGATAAACATAAACTAATTTAATAATTTTTTATTCAAAAATATTCTAAGCTTCTATTTGCGAGTTTGGAGAGTTTGGAAGAGTGAAAGAAAGAATTTCGATAAAGAGAAATTTGAAGAAAAAAATTAGATGATATTTTATATAAAATAACAAATTGTCTTTAATATTTTTAATTTGTAAAGCATTATAACAACGTAAATTGTATTTGAAAATTTTATCTAAATCCTCCAATACCTTATAAACCTACCCTCAATATTATTTTTTATTTTTTAAATTAGGAAAATTTTATTATAAATAAAAATAAACTTTCACCATCTAAATTCCTCAATTCTTTCTATTCCATTTTTTAAAAACTCTCCATTCCTTTTTTTTCTTCCGGAACTTCTAAACAAAGCTTACATTAACTCTAATAATACCTCAAACATATTCTCAAATATATATTTTCATCCTAAATTGAGTCATAATTGAAGAAAGAAGTAAACAAATTTTCTGGTGGCTGGTCCCTAGTCCATTTTGGCTCCATGTCCATACAATCCAACATCTTTTAAATTATGAAGGTGCACAATTGGGTTTTATTAATTACGTTGCTCGTGTTTGTCAAAACTTTGATATGAATAAAATCTGTTTCATTTTTTCTTTGATCTTGTCACTATGATCTGGGCCTTATGATATTTGTCATTATCAAAATAGACAAATGAAGTTATGGAGAATGTTATACAAAGCATCTATTGTTGTCTAATTTGGGCTAACGTGGGAATCATTGAGATCCAGTTGCCTAATTAAGGAAGTTAATCTTATGCCCTTAGCATTAAGGTGTATAATAGCCAATTCAATAGTACTATCTGTAACAATGAAATAAATATATGAACTTTATTATGGTTAAGAATATATATTTTGAAAATTATGTTATACATTGAACCGCCGAAATTTGAATTATGGTTCAATTATTTCATCGACTCAATTTTATGGTGGGTTTTACAATTACTAAACAAAATTAGGGTTAGTACAAAAACTAATGAAAAAAAACAAGAAGAAGAAAAATAACATTTTGATTTTTCGTAATTTCCAACGAGGGAAACAATACATCTTAAAAAGTTAATGTCTATAAGATCATGAATCTTGATGCTAATGGCCTAAAAGCCACTTAGGACCATAGAAAAAAATAACTAACAACCATAGAGACAAATTTTAACAATCCATACCCACCATTAAAATCTGAAAATGTATTTCTGGATGCATCCCATTCACATTTGTTTTCGAGTTAGACCTCATGACTATGTAAAAAAAACACAATCTTAGTAAATTTTTTGTGTAATTTACGGAGATGCATTTTCAAACGTTATTTTAATTAAATACACATCAATCTCTTCTCTTTTCTCCGTTCTCAAAATTCTCAAAACGCTCAATTTTTCCAAACCCTTAAAACATGTCAACTATCAAACTCTCTCAACTTACAAATTCTCAAACTCATACAATACATTTCCAAAGTTCTACAATCAAAATCCAATCGATCAAAAAGCTCAACATCAAACTCACATTTGATAAGTTTTTTATTTCTCTGTACATTTATCAATATACATTTGTAAAAAATTGAGCATTAGGTTATGTTATAGGTAGTTTGGATATGCTATTTAAATGAGTAATGTATTTGATAGGTAGTTTAAATGATCAATGCATTTTTTGAATGCTGGATTAGACTGCATTTATGTCATTTTCGCCCTTTTTAAGTTGCGGAACAATACAAAAATGTATCTCCGAGTTTATTCAACGATTTTCCAGAAACAGGAGATGCATTTCTAGATTTTTGCTGTTTGCATTATTTGCATTCATTTCCTTGTGTTTCATCTGTATAATACTTGTGTGTTTTAATTATAGAAATTATGACTGATAAGCAAGATAGATTGAGGCAGAACATAGTTGTGCAACATGCATCAGTTCAGAGGAAAACACTCGATGATTGCAGGCACCAATCGGTTATAGTTCAGTTGATGCAGAGGTGTAAACTTATAGGGCTCATGCATCTCTTCTTTCGTCTTCTCGTAGGAGGTAGGTGTTACCTCCTGATTCTCCAAAATCCCCACCGGTACATGTTGAGGCACCTGATGCACCCGAGGCGGCACCCTAGACCCCAAAGCCCATGCACCCATATGATTTGGAGGAGGCTCGTCTGACCTATCGTTATTTTTTATATGTCCGAACCATGTTGTCAAATATGTGTGGGAAAAAGAGATAAAATTCAATTGTATTCATTCTTTGAAACACATTTGTTATAGTATTAAAAGTTTCTGATGATGGTTTATTTTTCTGTAGAAACATGATGCTTTAAAATGCATCAACCATGGATGGAAGATTACGGGTCTATCGCAACCTGTTGAGCAGTGGTTTCAGGATGTGATGTAGTTATCTGGCCTGAGATACTGGTGCACTATTGATTGTGTTACGTTTAACCATGGTATGATGCACATGTTTGTAGCGAGAAGACACTCTGAGAAGTCATCCTTTCATTTTCCACATGGTGAAATGTCCATCACACCGAATGATATCTCATGCTTGCTACATTTTCAGATCAAGAGAGTACTGTTAGGCCATGCTAGGATTAACAAAGATAAGGTAGTGGAGATGATGGAGACATACTTGGGAGTTGACCCAAGGGATTCCATTCAGGAGTTAGAAGCCACCTGAGGGTGTCATGCCAGGTTTTGATTCTTGGAGAGGTTGTATACACAACAGTTGCATGCAGTATAACATGATACTGGTGATAATGAAGATGTCATGCAGGATAGAGGATACACTCCAAGAGCATACCTGTTGTATTTGGATGACACGTCCATTTTTGTGGATAAGAGTTCCACTTTTGTGGATGTGGTTTACCTGAGATACTTAGCTGACTTGGGGAGGATCCATGAGTACATTGGGTCCGTTTATTTGGTCTACATTTACTCCAAGTTAGTTGAAGGTTGTATATGGAAGACGAGACAGATGACATGCAGCTGCACACTATTGATGGTAATATATTTTCATCTTTTAATGTTCGTGTGTAATTTTTATAACATTTGTGCTACACCATTATTAATAATTTGTATGTACCCTTTTTAGGATTGGATCTTCTAGCACTTCCCTTTGAACCCTATATTTTAATACTCATGGCTCCAATAAAAACCTTGTCCTCAAGGTTCTGATGGTCGCATGTCACCCCCATACTAGATTAAGGGTTGATGGCAGAAATTGTGCTTGTTGCAGATGCTTGTGATATGACCACTTATTTGAGAAGAAAATCGAGTGATGGAATATTGATTTGTTGGTAATAAGGATATGCACATTCAGATTTTCCCTTTGGTTCAAAATTCATGATCGACTGTTCAAAAAGGAGGAAAGGTTACACAAATCACGAGGGTTAATGAATGAATGAGATATAGGGACTACATCATGAGAAGTGTTGGGGAAGTTATGAAGGATATTAATTTGAGAATGAATGGGTTAGGTAGATCATGTGGTGGAGATGAATTGTTGTGAGGCTTCATTTAAAGGGATGTGTATGTTGGAACAAATGGGTTTTCAAAAAAATGAAAGAAGAAAAAGAAGAAGAAGAAGAAGAAAAGAGAGTGAGAGAGAGAGAGAGAGAGAGGGAGAGAGGGAGAGAGAGAGAGAGAGAGAAACTGAATTGTAGAACTTAGGATTTGTATTGAGTGAAGTTTCTAGGATTTACATCATACAATATCTTTTATATAGGCAACTAAAGCCTAAAACATAAAAAATGCAAAATACAAAGCTATAAGTTGCACTTCAATACAACAACTATATGCTTTATTCGATAGAGTTGAGCTCAACTGACTCATACTACTTTGACTAGATACTTCGACATGATCGGATGCTAGTTTTCTATAAAAATATGAATTACAACTAACATACCACCTAATTCATGTCTTTGAGACTTCTCATCTCAATGTTTTTCTTTAACTCCCTGAACCTGACTTTCTTCAAGGGTTTAGTGAGTATATCGGCTAGTTGCCATTATGTATTGTAATGCTTAAGCTCAAGCTTTCATGGCTGCTAACCAATTCAAATCATTCATGGCCTGATCCAAATTGATTGGTTATGCTTCAACCATCATCATCACTTCTTCTATTAAGTCACCATCTACATCAACTTCTTGATATGGAAATCTCTCTAATCCAGCTAGCCTTGTTGACCCAGTTCTTTCTCTAGTCGATCTCTTAACATTCTCCTAAGGTGGTTCTTTCTTTCGATTGGTTGGGACTTCGGTTTGTTGGTCTTCTTCAAACATAGTTGTAACTGTATCTGACTCCTATCGAACTAACCCATGACTCTAATCCCACCCTTTTCTTTCATCCACTAGAACATCTTCGATCATCTAGTTTCTTCCTTAATTGTCCAAGAATCATAAGGAGTACTCTCAACTATTTTCTTTATTGGACATCTATTTAGAATGTATACTGTTGTCGAAGCTGCTTCACCCTAAAATCTCTTTGGCATATCTTTAGCTTTAAATATACTCTTAGTTTTGTTCAATATACTTTCATTCTTCCCCTTAACTATGCCATTACGCCTCATGCTTTATACCTTTCTCATTGTAGAATGTATCAAATTCTCGAGAAGTTTATTCACCACTACCACCACCAGTTCTCAGTTTCTTTAACTTGCACCCACTTTGCTTCTTGACATGAAACTTGAACTTCTTCAAGTATGTTAATACCTCACTCTTCCTTTTAATAAGGTAAATCCACACATATCTAGTGAACTCATCTATGAAAGTTAGGAAATAGTATTTACCTCTAATAGACCTTACTTCAAATGGTACACATACATCAAAGTGAACTAGCTCCAACTTTTCCTTCGACCTCATTGGCAAGTCATGTTTAAAAGTTAGGAAATATAGTTATCTCCATTAGACTTTACTTCAAATGGTCTACATGCATCAAATTGAACTAACTCTAACTTTTCCTATGACATAATGGGAAAGTCATATTTGAATGCTTTCCTAGCCTTCTTTTCTTTGCAACATTTCTCACATACCTAACTTGGTTCCTTCAGATGAGGTAAGCCATACACCATTTTCTTCTAGTTGAACATACCTAAACTTTTGAAGTTTAGATGTCCATATCTTTTGCAACACCCTAACAACCCCAACACGAAATAATATGAACTTAAAATAACAATACACATAGGGTGTCACGCAAACACAATATAAACATGCTTCGTAACATGGGTTAGATAAGACATATATTAACTTAAACACCTAATATCACATGATCGCCTTTACATAGGCTCATCGCAGCGGAAAACAAATCAAATAAGGTAACTCAAAAAATGACTAAGTCTCATAACACTTTCTTTTAAACATAAAACTTGGTTACAAAAAAATGCCTTCAACATCAACAACGCATAACATAACGAGTTACAAGTCTAATGCTCGCACCAAAAATATCAAAAATAATAATAAATAATAAAACATAACATTCACCCGCCCAATGTTACAGATCAAAACAACAAAATATAAATATCACATAAAATAGGACAAGAAGAATAGCCCCGACGCCACCCTTCAGTTTCTAGCATTTACTCATTTACATGCTCGTTTATATCCCAAAAAGGAGCACAGAACTACATTAACAACAAAGCGGTGAAAATGCGCTCAAAATATAAAATGGTGCAAAAGTATGCAAGGGTAGCCTAAGCAAACATCAACAATCACATATCTCATTCACATAATTTAAACACAATTCATTCACATTAACCACATAGGTATTCACAACAACCAATATCAACATGACCATTAAATTACATATGCAAGAAATGGACGCAATGTACTCAATATCACGACTCTACATGCATGCGGTACTGTTAAGGACAATACATGTCCATTTCTCTCCTAAATTCTCTCTTTAGAACTAGAGCACACCAATTCGCTACTAACACCTTTAGCAACGCTTCACCGATGCCCATCTGGAACCAACAACTCGCTCCTGAATCTACATCATCAAACTAGGGCACACATAAACTAGAGAAAAGTTAGTACACCATGATACATGATTTCCAACATCATGCATTATAGCCAAAATTATCACCATACAACTACCACAGTTATGTATAACATCGTTGATCGGGAAAATAGCAAGTGTACTATTTTTACCAATTGTAGTAATAAGGGAAAAGTCCCAAGTATCGATCTCGAGGGCTGCGTAGTAATTAACGGAATTTTTAGGATTCAAATGAACAAAAGGTCTAGTGGTTTGTTTGGTAGCAGAGTAATATAACAAGTAAATAAGGACTTATGAATCGATCTAAGAACAGTGTTAGGGGAGTGGAGACGATGCGAGTAAAGACTCTGTATGATTATTCTATTATACTAGTTATTAACCTTAATTTATCAGTTGGCCACTTTAGTTGCCTTAATTCCTTAATGAAAACCCTTTGATGATTTTCCTGTACACTAATTCCTCAGTGTCCATGAAAAGCATCAAGCAATAGTTCTGACCATAAGATAGTGATACGGGATATCCTCATTCCTAAGCAATATCGACCGTGATAATATTTTGCAAAAGTGTTAGGTTGACTTTCCAGACTAAAGCCTAAACACGATTCGAATTCTACTTTCCAATATGAATACGATTAGGATTACTGCAAAATAAAATATATAAAGGTAATAACATAGTTCTCATAGAATCATTAAACAAAAGTCATTACATCGCACTTAGGACCACCCCCTAACAACTTGGGGTTTAACTGCTCATGTTCTTGGTAAACATAAAAGTAATTAGAATTGAAAAGGAGAAGATCATTACAATGCAAGTTGAAATCCTTGGATCATCAATTGCTTCCGCTTTTGATCGATCCTCTGTTTCCAGCCGAACTCTCCTCTCAGTTGTCAATCCTAATATCAGTTCAAAAGTGTCCCCTACTTTCTAAAATGTGCCTCTTATATCTAAATTCAAATTACATCGCGAAATGTCTCAAATGCCCTTCGAAATAGGTCTGACAGCAAAAAATCAGAAAACAGAGAAATTTCACTTTCAGTGGCCTTGACACGGGCCGTGTTGTGCAACACGGGTGGCCGTGTCAGGCTGCTGACTTCTTCAGGGCGTGTCTCCTCTCCAAGGGCTGCAACACGGGCCGTGTTGCATGACACGGGCACCCGTGTTGCAAGTCTGAGTCTTCTTTTCTTCTGCTTTGGTCCACCCGTGTCTGCCAACCGTGTCCTCCATGACATGGGTCGTGTTGTGCAACACGGGTACCCGTGTTGTAGCTCTGATTTCCCTTTTTCGACTTTTCTTTGCCCCCGAATGCGGTGCGATTGTCGTGATATCCATTCCTGTCAAAAACACACTAAAAGAAACCAAATCAAACGCACCAGCGGCAAAAGTAACATAAACTTAAAAATAAGACTCGAAGACACACAACTACGAGTAATGCAGATAATGACAACTAAAGCTTCGAAAAACAGATAAAAACATTGCGAAATTAACCACAAACAGCGTTTGAAAGCACAACTGAAATCCACCGATCAAACTCCCCCGAACTTGAACTTTTGCTTGTCCTCAAGCAAAAAGCTCACCAACCCGAACTTAATATCTTTTTTTCCGTAACGGAACCGTCCATAGAATTGTGAGTTACGGTGATAATACTCATACTTGAACTTCTCATTCCAAGTCCCCTAGGATTTATCACGGTTTTTCCCTCAAAACAGGTAACATGCAAACACTAGACTGCGGTAAACCACAGACTTCAGTCTCCTTATGGGTAACCTCTCCGACTATGCTTTGTACTTAAGTCTTCTTTTTCGATTTTCCTCCCTTTCATTCGGACAATCACTATACGGCTTTTATGATTTTCCTCGTGTGCACAAGATTTATCAATGACATTTTTCTTTTTCTGGCACTGTTATTCTTTTTGAATGGCTTTCAGGTTCGACCGCCGTTGGGCTGAATAACCGGGTGAGGGTTACCCAACTTAGAAGGATTAGTCGCCTAATTGCCCCTTTTTGTTTGTTTTTTTTTCTGTGCCTTAACTCAATATTTTTCATTACCCTTGCACACACGATTATTTTTGATGGAACCTGATTGTCAAAATAAACTACTCAGGGGTACTTCTCAGATCAAAGCACTATGGTACAAATCTACACGTCGAACTCGTTCCTATTTGGGAAACCCAGGGTGTTGGCCTTTTACCTATCTCTCAAGATTATCCCGATTTCATCCTCACGGTTCTTTTCTGAGTATTCTATATACTTTCTCATCACCTCACTCAGCATCTTCACTAAACACTTCCCCAACCAACAATGTTATTAATTTTATTAGCTCAATGTCAGGGGGGTCTTCATGTGGATCGCTATCATGTTCTCAAACTAACACTGGAAATTAAATAAACAAATAACTGCAACAGAATTGAAAACACACAAATAACATAAACAAATAACATAAAAACACAAATAAAATACCCCCACACTAGAATTCAACAGTGTCCTCATTGTTGGAACACTAGTAGCAGAGGACTCACAGAGTTCATGGTTGCGGAGGTTGGTCGCGCAGCATCATCTGCCGCATCCATTCATGCATCTCACCGATCAACCTACCTTGTCGGATTTGTTCGTTCCCTTGTCTTGTCTGCTCCTCGCCTTGCCTCGTCTGCTCACTTCGGAGATGGCACATCTCATTCTCCATCCAATCCCATTCTTTTTTAGATAAGCTCCAAGAGCCTGAGCCGGATTCCTGATGGGGTGAGAATCGAGTAGGCGGTATAGGCGCTTCTTCTACCTGATCGCCTTCATCCTCAAAGAATTCGGCACCTGTACCATCATAAAATTGGTCTTCTTCATCCTGCATGGGGCTCTCATATATCCAGTTATTCACATTTTGAATACTAATAAAGTCAGGGGCAGGTAAAGCAAGGAGATGACTGTTTCGGCTTACCAAGGAGTAGTAATTATCAAAGACTCGAATCATACCTTGGGCAGTCAGTGTGGCAAGATCTATTTTTGTCTTACCTGCAACAGTGGGTTCCTCTCTCAAGAGAGCACCGTGGCCAAAGTGATTCGCGATTTGAGTAATCATACCACCTACACTTATTTCGCCTGAAGGTGCATTCGCAACCCTCTTCAGGTGATCAGCTGCAAAGGCCGCTACATTAATGAGTTCTTGATTTGCCATGCCGTACATGAAGTACAACTCCCTCTGAGTCGCCACTCCTGTGCTGTCACCCCTGCCGAACAGTGTATATGCCAATCCCTTTTGAGCGTACCTGAAACAAGGGTTATGGATACAAGAGGCTTTTGCCGCTTTTGCGACATAATCAGTTCTGCCTGTAATAGCCTTCCAGAAGTCCCCTGCACTAAAATTTCCCGGAGGGGCTCCGAGTCCAAAATTGGGGAGCTTCAGAATATCTCCCAACTCGGCTATGGTCAGGCTATGGTCAGTATCAAATAACCTAAACCTCAGTGTACCATAATATTCTTCCTCCACCCCTGTCCACCTGTGCTTCAACTGAAATTCTAAAGTGCTCAAGAATTCAACAGTTATGCGCTCATAAGTTGGCGCTTCTAATTGCATAAATTCTAACATACCCAGAGTGTGAAACATCCTATGGACCTCTACTCCCAACCCTATATTATCAAGCGTAGTGTTACAGATATACCTTGTGGGCGTGAGCTTACGCTTGATGATGTTAAAGTACTTTTTCTGATGATCCGGGTCTTCAAAGAGTATGCCGTGAGGGTTCGCCATACGGTGTGCTCTCTTTCTGGGGCGCGAAGTTTCCGCCACTGCTTTTCCGGTGTCTCTACGAGGAGGCATTCTTAACCTGCAAAACACAAACAACACAGATGGTTCGAAAAATTTCGAAATCACTGTTAGTGAAAAACGCAACCGTAGAATTAATCACAATGATGAGTAGAATGTTTTTTGTGAAGGACGGAAGTGTTTCCGATGAGTGGGTGTGGTAGATAATGAAGCTTTTGTGGAGAGAGGGTTATGGAGGTTAAGGGTTTTGTGAGGGAGAAGAAGGAGGAAGATAAAAAATGATATGAATTGTGTGGTTGGTAATGATAAGTGGGGGTTAAAGTGGTGGGCCCCACGGGGTAAAAAATTTAAAAATCAGAGCGCGCCTTGCAACACGGGCCGTGTTGCACAACACGGGCACCCGTGTTGCTCCTCCTGTAACATATTTTTTTTCAAGGCCACGCACCTGCAACACGGGCCATGTTGCACAACACGGGCACCCCTGTTGCTCCACTGACTACACATTTTCCCAAATTTATCATCTCTGTCATGTTGGGCCTGACACGGCCCGTGTTGTGTAACACGGCCACCCGTGTCAGGGTGCTGTTTTCAACTTTTTCCTCTCCTCTGGTCTCCGACATTCTTCTTTCACCGATGAACTGCGAGTTGATCAAAACCTGTTAAAACAAAAACAAAATGAAAGCGTGAATGTGAAATACGTGGGTTTCCTCCCACGAAGCGCTTCGTTTTACGTCGCCTGGCTCGACGGTCCGTCATCGTATCATGTGAGATGAACGACATCGTTTCGATCTTTCTGCTGTCCCTCGTAGTAAGGTTTCAGACGCTGACCATTCACTTTAAAAATGTCTCTATTTGCTGGATTTTTCAGCTCGAATGCTCCGTGCGGAAACGTCTTATGTACTACGAATGGTCCCGACCATTTTGATTTAAGCTTTCCCAGAAATAGTTTCAGTCGGGAGTTGTACAACAGTACTAATTGTCCTTCCCGAAATTCTTTCTTCTGAATACGTCGATCATGCCATTTCTTTGCTTGATCCTTGTACATTTTTGCATTCTCATATGCCCGGTTCCTGAATTCCTCTAGCTCATAGAGTTGGAGGGTTCTAGACTCTCCTGCTCTGGTGAGGTCTAGGTTAAGGACTTTTGATGCCCATAATGCCTTGTGTTCTAACTCTAGAGGCAGATGGCAAGCTTTACCATAGACCAGTTGGTAAGGGGACATACCAATGGGTGTTTTGTATGCAGTGCGATACGCCCAGAGAGCGTCGTCCAGTTTTACTGCCCAGTCCTTACGGGATGCACGCACTGTTTTCTCTAATATCTGTTTGAGTTGGCGATTTGACACCTCGGCTTGCCCGTTGGTTTGAGGATGGTACGGAGTAGATATTTTGTGCTTCACATTATACTTAAGGAGTAACTTTTCCATGAGATGATTTAGGAAGTGAGTTCCTTCATCACTTATAAGGGCCCTTGGTACTCTAAACCGCGAAAATATGTTCTCCTTCAGAAACCTGACCACTACTTTAGCATCATTTGTTGGTAGTGCCACTGCTTCTACCCATTTCGAAACATAGTCAACTGCTACCAGTATATAGTGTTTTCCAAATGATGGTGGGAATGGTCCCATAAAATCAATCCCCCAAACATCAAACAACTCTACTTCTAACATGGAATTCTGCGGCATCTGGTTTCTTTTTGAGATATTTCCAGTCCGTTGACATCTGCCGCATTCCTTAACTATGTTCTGGGCATCCTTGAACAAAGACGGCCAATACAACCCTGATTGGAGGACTTTGGCTGAGGTGCGGTCGCCACTGAAATGCCCTCCATAATCTTAATTATGACATGCTTCGAGCACCTTCCTTTGCTCGTTTTCCGGAACGCATCGTCTGATCAGTCCATCCACCCCTTTCTTGTAAAGAAACGGGTCATCCCATAAGTAGAACATGCAGTCATGAACAAACTTTTTCCGTCTGTTAGAATCAAAATCGTCGGGTATGAGACCCCCGACTAAATAGTTGGCGTAATCCGCAAACCAAGGAACACCATGAATAACTAGGATGTGTTCATCAGCAAACTCATCCTTTATCGGGCGCTTTTCCTCGTTTTCTTCAATCGGTGACATTCGCGAGAGGTGATCAGCTACAGTATTTTCACATCCTCTCTTATCCCAAATCTCCACATCGAATTCTTGGAGAAGAAGGATCCATCTCAGCAGCCTGGGCTTCGACTCCTGTTTAGCAAAAAGATATTTTAACGCAGCATGGTCAGTATAAATAATCACTTTAGAACCCAACAGATATTGCCTAAATTTGTCAAAGGCATACACCACCGCTAGCAACTCCTTCTCGGTAGTTGCGTAATTCATCTGTGCCGGGTTCAAAACGTGACTCGCATAGTAAATAACATGCAAAAGCTTCTCTTTCCGCTGCCCCAATACAGCCCCTACTGCGATGTCACTGGCGTCACACATGATCTCAAACGGCAGCGACCAGTCTGGGGCTATCACAATTGGTGCTGATACTAACTTATTTTTCAGGGTCTCGAATGCATCAGCACATTCCTTATTGAACACAAACGCCGTTTCCTTGACTAACAAGGACGTCAACGGTTTAGCTATCTTGGAGAAGTCTCTTATGAACCTGCGGTAGAACCCTGCGTGACCCAAGAAGCTTCGGATACCTTTCTCGTTTACGGGTGGTGGTAACTTGGATATTACTTCCACTTTTGCTTGATCAACTTCGATCCCTTTGTGTGAGATTTTGTGACCAAGGACGATGCCCTCTCTCACCATGAAATGACATTTTTCCCAATTCAGGATCAAGTTACTTTCCTGACATCTCTGCAAAACAAGTGACAGGTTAGTTAAACAATCATCAAATGATGACCCGAAAACCGAAAAATCATCCATGAAGACTTCCATATGTTTCTCGAGCATATCCGCAAAAATGGAAGTCATGCATCTTTGAAATGTGGCTGGAGCATTACATAACCCGAATGGCATCCTCCTATAAGCAAAAACTCCGTACGGGCATGTGAAAGCTGTCTTCTCTTGATCCTCCGGCGCAACCGCGATTTGGTTATATCCGGAGTATCCATCTAGAAAGCAATAGTAATCCTGACCAGCCAATCTTTCTAACATCTGATCAATAAAGGGCAACGGGAAGTGATCTTTTCTGGTGGCTAAATTAAGTCTCCTATAATCAATGCATACCCTCCAACCAGTGACGGTACGCGTATGAATCAACTCATTCTTGTCATTAGTCACCACAGTTGTACCTCCTTTCTTAGGCACCACGTGAACAGGGCTCACCCATGAACTGTCTGATATAGGATAGATAAGTCCAGCATCCAATAATTTCACCACTTCCTTTCTTACGACTTCCTTCATAACGGGGTTCAGTCTTCGCTGGGGCTGCACAACCGGTTTATGGTCCTTCTCCATAAGGATTTTGTGCATGCAAACTGTAGGACTTATACCCTTTAAGTCTTCGATTTTCCAACCAATAGCACTCTTAAATTTTTTAAGAACCCCAATCAGTTGTTTCTCTTGGACACTTTTCAAACTAGAGCTGATAATGGCTGGACACTTTTCCTCGGTGTCTAGAAACACATATTTGAGATTTTCCGGCAGTTGTTTCAATTCCGAACCTTTAGGCTTCTCGTCATTACCTTCCAGCGCTATAGGTTGCCGTAAGTCCTCCCATCGGCATGGTCGGGATCCCCTTTGGAATGGTCGAGTGTCCAACATTTCAACTACCTCCCTATCATTCTCATCTACTTCTTTATCTTCCTTAAAGATTGACATGCTTAGCACTCTCTCCAGGGGCAGTTGGGTCACACTCTCCAAATGTTCGCTCTCTACGACTCGTTCTAGCACTTGTATGTTGCTACTGGTGCCACGATCCTGTTTATGCTTCATGGTATTACTAACATCAATTTTTAACTCCTCGTCATATACCTTCAAGGTCAGGATGCCGCCTTCCATATCTATCATGACTCTCCCGGTTTCCAAGAATTGCCGACCCAAAATTAACGGCATTTCTTCATCTTCCGGCATCTCTAGGATCACAAAATCAACCGGAAACACAAATTTATCTACCTTAACTAGTACATCTTGAACTACTCCATATGGCCGCTTAACTGAATGATCAGCAAACTGGAGGGTCATCCGAGTGTCTTGAACCGCACCGATATCCAACTTTTTGTATATGGACAAGGGCATGAGGCTAATACTTGCTCCCAAATCAATTAAAGCTCTGTTGAATGACCTATCGCCAATAGTGCATGGGATAGTAACAGCTCCACTGTCTTTTTTCTTGACCAGAATCTTTAGACCCTGCAAAATAGCACTACAAGTTTCCGTTAGAATAACAGGTTCGGACTCACTAGTCCGCTTCTTAGCAATGATGTCCTTCATGAATTTTGCATAGGTGGGCATTTGTTCTAGTGCCTCCAACAACGGAATGTTCAGCTCCAACTTTTTAAATAGCTCTAGGAACTTCTCGAAATTCTTCTCTTGCCGTCCTTTCTTTTTATTTCTAGAGGGGTATGGCAGCTTGATAACCGGTTTCGGTTCCACCACTTTCTCTTTAGTTACCGGTACCGGTGTCACCACTTCTTCCTCGACTATTTCATTTTCTTTAATTTCCAGCTCCACTTCAATCATCTGATCACTTAATTCCGTTTCCTCTTCTCCTACTTCCTTGGATTTTCCACTTCTTGTTACTACCGCCTTAATTTGGTGGTGATCCTTCGGATTTGGTACTGTGGCACTTGGAAGTGTACCCGGCGCTTGTGAACTCGCTAGCTGTTGAGCAATTTGACTCATTTGTACTTCAAGATTCTTTATGGATGCTCCCGCATTCCTGAAGTTACTCCTTGTTTCTTCTTGAAATTGAGAACTTTGGGTTTCCATTTTCTCAATGGCTACTTCCCACTCAGCTTTTCAAGGCGCTTGTGGTTGATATTGAGGTTGGTACGGTGCCTGCTGGTACTGCTGTTGCTGAGGTTGATACGGTTGTTGGCCTTGAACCGGTTTTTGTACATTTCCTTGTTGATCTTTTCATGAAAAGTTTGGGTGATTTTTCCAACCAGGATTATATGTGTTGGCGTAGGGATTGTTCTGCCTCAACATATTAATCTGTTCCACTTGCTCTTGAGTTGCTACACAATGCATTGTAAAGTGTGGTCTACCGCATATTTCACAAGGTGCTGCTTGAACTGGCTCAACCTGTGCCACTACCTGAGTTTCAACATTCATTTTCTTTAACCTTCTCTCTACCTCAGCGGTGATCTGATCCTCCATTTTAACAACCTGGTCTGCCAGCTTCAGATCAATCTTACCTTCCGGTTGGTTAACCGTGCGATCATACAACTCAAGGTGCTCGTTAGCGGCGATTGCTTCTATGATCCTTCTGATACCTGTGGCCGTTGAGAAGTTGGTTGAGCCACCGACAGCAGTATCTATGAGCTATTTCGTTTTGAGTCGTAATCCATTCACAAAGTTTTGCATCTGCTCAGTGGCGTCCATGTTATGAGTAGGACATGCTGTAAGACACCTCTTAAACCGCTTATATGCATCCCCTAAAGATTCTCCTTCTTTTTGCTTGAAGTTGACAATGTCATATCTTTTTCGGATGAACACTGAGGCAGGGAAATACTCATTCAGGAACGCAGTTTCCATCTCTTGCCATGTTGTGATACTCCCAGCGGGAAGTGAGTAAAACCATTCTTCCGCATCATCAGTGAGTGTGAACGGGAACATAACTAATCTCTTGCCTCTTCGGAATGTCCTTCTATCTTCAGCGAGGTGGTGGTTGTAAGGAATCTCTGAAGATGTTTATTTGCATCTTCGTTGATTCTTCCGGCGAACAGCTTGCTCTCCAACTGACGGATGGTGGAAGGGTGTAGCTGAAAATGCGCAACATTCACCGGTTGATTCACAATGGTCATCCGGTTTGGTTGAGCATTGGCCCCTCCATAGTCTCCTAGCAGTCTTTCAGGCTGAGGTGGATTTCCAGCCATTTGAACAGTTTCAGGTGTTGTCTCTCTCTCTCTTCGGAGTCGCTCTGCACAGATATAATTTCCTCTATTTCTTCCAGTCTTTTAACTTCAGCTAATCTCCGTCTTTCGTGTAATGCTCGTTCTGGTTCTGTATCAAAAGAATATTTAGCTGAGGCCTGACCTCGCATACACAATTAGACAAGCGTTAGATAATACAAGCGGATAAAAGTTATGCAGTAAATAATAAAATTTTAGTCGCAGAGCAACAAAATTTCTTTTGGATTCTAAAAACAATGTTAATTTGGCAGTCCCCAGCAACGGCGCCAAAAACTTGATCGGGAAAATAGCAAGTGTACTATTTTTACCAATTGTAGTAATAAGGGAAAAGTCCCAAGTATCGATCTCGAGGACTGCGTAGTAATTAACGGAATTTTTAGGATTCAAATGAACAAAAGGTCTAGTGGTTTGTTTGGTAGCAGAGTAATATAACAAGTAAATAAGGACTTATGAATCGATCTAAGAACAGTGTTAGGGGAGTGGAGACGATGCGAGTAAAGACCCTGTATGATTATTCTACTATACTAGTTATTAACCTTAATTTATCAGTTGACCACTTTAGTTGCCTTAATTCCTTAATGAAAACCCTTTGATGATTTTCCTGTACACTAATTCCTCAGTGTCCATGAAAAGCATCAAGCAATAGTTCTGACCATAAGATAGTGATACGAGATATCCTCATTCCTAAGCAACATCGACCGTGATAATATTTTGCAAAAGTGTTAGGTTGACTTTCCAGACTAAAGCCTAAACACGATTCGAATTCTACTTTCCAATATGAATACGATTAGGATTACTGCAAAATAAAATATATAAAGGTAATAACATAGTTCTCATAGAATCATTAAACAAAAGTCATTACATCGCACTTAGGACCACCCCCTAACAACTTGGGGTTTAACTGCTCATGTCTTGGTAAACATAAAAGTAATTAGAATTGAAAAGGAGAAGATCATTACAATGCAAGTTGAAATCCTTGGATCATCAATTGCTTCCGCTTTTGATCGATCCTCTGTTTCCAGCCGAACTCTCCTCTCAGTTGTCAATCCTAATATCAGTTCAAAAGTGTCCCCTACTTTCTAAAATGTGCCTCTTATATCTAAATTCAAATTACATCGCGAAATGTCTCAAATGCCCTTCGAAATAGGTCTGACAGCAAAAAATCAGAAAACAGAGAAATTTCACTTTCAGTGGCCCTGACACGGGCCGTGTTGTGCAACACGGGTGGCCGTGTCAGGCTGCTGACTTCTTCAGGGCGTGTCTCCTCTCCAAGGGATGCAACACGGGCCGTGTTGCATGACACGGGCACCCGTGTTGCAAGTCTGAGTCTTCTTTTCTTCTGCTTTGGTCCACCCGTGTCTGCCAACCATGTCCTCCATGACATGGGCCGTGTTGTGCAATACGGGTACCCGTGTTGTAGCTCTGATTTCCCTTTTTCGACTTTTCTTTGCCCCCGAATGCGGTGCGATTGTCGTGATATCCATTCCTGTCAAAAACACACTAAAAGAAACCAAATCAAACGCACCATCGGCAAAAGTAACATAAACTTAAAAATAAGACTCAAAGACACACAACTACGAGTAATGCAGATAATGACAACTAAAGCTTCGAAAAACAGATAAAAACATTGCGAAATTAACCACAAACAGCATTTGAAAACACAACTGAAATCCACCGATCAATCGTCCTCAATACACAACAACTGATTAATTTTATAATATATAACAAAAAACACAAAATACCTCTAAACATTGGTCAAACAGTAGCATAATCACAATACAACTTCAAAAATCAGAACCAACAACTAGATTCCATGCAACTGAGCAAACAATGCTCATTCTGGTAGAATCACGAGATGCTTGTCACCAAGATGATGCCTGTTAGCCACCCACACCACCTCACCTATCATTCTTATGACGCTCGCCCCACAAAACTTGGCCTGCGGACCATGACGGTCTGTCCATCAGGTAGCTGATATCCATTAGCACCTTCCAAGGCCATGATGAACTGGTCGTCATGAGGGTGACGACCGTCACCTTTAACCAAAAGGCAAAAATTGCATTTTTGCCATGGGTTTCAATTTAGAACTCCGATTTTCCCTTCCCATCCCTTAAATCGACCAACAACATTCGGGAAAACAATATATAACACCAATATATCATCTATCTAGAAATTAACATCCATTTTCTTTTATTAATCATGGTTTATATATGTTTTGTTCATCAAAATCACAACATACACATAAACACCAGCTCATACCATCTTTACTAATAAGAACACCCAATCTCCATGGTAAATCAATACATGACATTCACATAATACAACACATACTTCATGATATCACATAAATCAATCCATATTTATCAATCATTCATCAAAAGGGAAAAATCTAAGAGCATCTCCAATGGTGCAACTCTAAACAACTCATATTAACTCCCACAATTTTATTTTATATATTAATATTTTATCACGTTCAATTATAATATTTCACTCATATTCAATTTTATCCTATATTGGATCCCACAATATATATATATATATATATATATATATATATATATATATATATATATATATATATATATATATATATATATATATATATATATATATATATATATATATATATATATATATATATATATATATATATATATATATATATATATATATATATATATATATATATATATATATATATATATATATATATATATATATATATATATATATATATATATATATATATATATATATATATATATATATATATATTAAGGGGAAGTGGATCAATGCAACGTTGCTAGATGAAGCAATGGTTCACCAGCTGGAAAAAATATTTCCATTTTTTAATGCTAAATCCATACTTTTTCAAACTCCATCCTGGCGAACTAAGTGAAGGAACCTCCGCTGGAGATGGTCTAATTGGATTAAGGACTTTCTATAACGCCTTGTATAATATATATCTTGAATACTATCATACAAGAGTTATTATCTAGTACTGACATCAGTCATAAGTGCCTAATGGCATAATTTACATATTCGACCATTTCTAACACATAAAAGAAACTACAATTGTACAAGATATGGAAAGTGACAAAACAATAAAACTAAGATATAAGTATAATATCCATCATTGTACAAGATACACAATACACAATGCACAACGAAATAAGCATAATTTAAGCTTCTCTTTAAACATCCATGCATAGCTCCATTTGTAAACTAAACCTGCAACAATACCTGAAAAACAACAACAATAATGGGGTGAAATGATAATCTCAGTGATTTCCCTTATATCATGGGTTCACTCGGCTCTACAAGGTTCTACCCAATTTTTATCTCAAGTCAAAAGGGAAAGGGATAAGACTTGAGTTCACACAATTCGCGATGTATGAGAACATGTCTCTTGAGTCCACCAACTCAAACAATCACTAGTTTGGAAACCATATCAAGGCATCTTTACCCAGCCAACCCTACGTCTAGAGTTACCGACACGGGTCACAGGTCCTTGTATTATAGATATCTTTCCTTGGCTAACCCACACAAGAGTTCTATATATGGGTCACGAATATCTAGCTCATAAGTAACTTTCCCCGGACAACCCACACAGGTGTTCTCGATATGGGTCACTGATACCTACCTAATAAGTAACTTTCCCCGGCCAACCCATACAAGATTTCTCAATACGGGTCACAAATACTTACCTAATAAGTAGTTTTCCTCGGCCAACCCACACAAGAGTTCTCGACACGAATCACAAATACTTATTAATAAAAAGTACGCACATCCAGGAAGAGCTCTCTATATAAGCCTCAACTCTTGGAACGACACATCTCAAGGGATTACTTCTGACTACTTGATCACATATACAAACATGATTGTATTCGACAATCACAAGGCAATCACATTCTCCTTAACCATAAAAAAAACATAACCATACATGTTTTATACAAATATCTCCTCATAACTAGATAACTACTTGTCAATGATTCACACTTAGGCATCCTTGCACAAGCATTTCCATTTATATTATTCATCACGGCCTAATCATCTTACTAATTCATTTTATTAGTTAATATCAAGGGTTTTCTCACCATTCTTATAGTCTTTTAAGCATGTTATCACACAATCACATTCATATATATATATATATATATATATATATATATATATATATATATATATATATATATATATATATATATATATATATATATATATATATATATATATATATATATATATATATATATATATATATATATATATATATATATATATATATATATATATATATATATATATATATATATATATATATATATATATATATATATATATATATATATATATATATATATATATATATATATATATATATATATATATATATATATATATATATATATATATATATATATATATATTAGAGGTGGTAATTGGATCCATTAAGACAAAATTCATCCAATTCATCCATAAAAAAATCCATCCACCACATAAAAAATAAGTTAATGGATTGGATTAAATCCATCCATTTATATGCATGGATGGATTCAATCCATCCAACATATTTTAAGAATCCAATGGATTATTTTTATTTTCGTTAGATTATTTTTTTAAAAATAATTAAAAATAAATATTTTAAAAAATAATTAAAAATAAAATTTTTAAAAGAAAAAAATTGATTTTTTTTAAAAAAAAATTCAATTTTTTTTTGAAAGAAAAACGAGTTTTTTTCCGAAAAAAATCGGTTTATTTTTCCAAAAAAAAATCGTTTTTTTCGAAATAAAAATCGTGTTTTTTTTCCGAAAAAAATTCATTTTTTTTTCTAAAAAAAATCTTTTTTTTTCGAAAAAAATCGGTTTTTTAAAAAAAAAACAAAGTTTTTTCGAAACAAAAAACAAATTTTGTTTTAATAAAAAAAAAAATTTCCCACAAAAAAAACCGACTTCATAATTTTTTTGAAAATACAAAAAAATGAATTTTAAAAAAAAAAAGTTGGATGGATGAATATCCATCCATTAAAAATATGTTAATGGATGGATTGGATTGGATAATTTTAAGAAAATTTTAGTGGATTGTTAATGGACTAACGGATTGTTTTAATCCATCCATTAACAATCCAATCCATATCCATCCAATCCATATCATGCATAAACACATAGGGTAAAATAGTATTATGCATCAAACATAAACATCTCACAAAAGGCATAAAATCATCATTATTCCTCTATCGACATTCTCGATTAATTTGTGATCCCATAAGAGTTAGGCATTTTGGAGCCAAGCCTCTCACCACAGAGCAACCAATCACATAGTGCTCAACACAACACTAGGTGTTCACCTTCACCTATTCACCTAATATTTCACATTCTAACACAACACCATGTGTTCACTTTCACTTATTCACATAATATTTCACATTCTTAAATTCAAAAACATCCTATCAAACCAATGCATATAGCCAATTTCACTTTTTATCACAGAGCATTGAAATAACTTTACAACGCTTCCGACCGTGTCGTGATCCGAGTTACAGTTCAAAAGTTATGAAGAAAACAAAATAAGAAATACACTAGAGGATTCACAGTGCAAAGGCCAGTCGAGATTCTTCGCTTTGAGTTCATTATGCAAACTCTAGGCAAACTAGAAAAAATGATGGCAGTAGTGTCGCACCATAATTTTTGACCATAAGATCCCGCCTCCTTGTGCCTACCTCCTGCTTGTGTTATTTTACTTTTATGTATATTTATTAAGACTAATCAATTTTTACGCAGACAGCAAGTTCAAGAGAAGATTGAATCTTTTCTTCTGTTAACTGTTAAGTTTAGTTCGTTCAAGACTAATTAGGATCGCGTGACAAACAAGGTTGCATCTTCAAGATCGAAGAAGGGTCCAGATGGATGACTCGGGGGCAATGTTGCTTTAAAAAAATGACAAAGTTTGAAGTGTGGTGAATCAAATTCGTGCAAGTTATCATCAAAACCCAAACCCGAGACCCATGTTCATTTCGAACCCTATGACAAGCGCGTGTTTGGTTTCACATTTCATGGATTATCTCTTATCAAACCCTTTTTTTTAATCATCAAGAGAAAGCTTTAAAAGAAGTTCAAAGGTTCCCAAATTGGCATTGGAGAAGTTTACGTAAGGTTTTTGTTTGGCATTGCACCATTGTATTCAAGATTAGTTCGTATATTAAATTCATGATCATTTAAATATCTGAATGTGGGGAACCAGCTCACGGGACAAGGTGCTATTAATGTTGAAACAGGTTATAACAAGGTTTGTCAATAAGTTTACTTTTTGATTAAGTTCATCACCGCAAAACGTGGCCCGTGTGTTAACCAAGTCCTCGGGATCAGTTCAAGCATATAATTTAAGAGAAAGTGCATTGAAAACCAGTTGGATTTTAAGTCGTAAAGTCGAAAGGTGCAAAAGTTTTACGGAGACAAACTTGGAATCCCAACTTCCAAAAACTTTCATGGAAAAGAGATAAAGTATTACATAGTATGATGGTTATCCCAACCGCTAAAGTACTTAGATGTTGGATTCAAAGGAAACTCTCATCTGTCAAGAAAGGTCTACAAAACATTTTCTATAATATCCAAATGAATTAAGAAGAAGAGAGTCAAAGCTATGAATCCCTATCCAAGACCAAGGACACTACGAGCAACTATGCCAATTTAAGGGACAACTTTCTAAATGACATCACAGCATCTTCCTCGAGTGAGTGAGAACAACACAGGGATTTGCCCAACCCCAGCTCTGTTTCGGTCCGTCTTTAGGCATAAATCTTGGTTGGTGACGAGACACTTAAGACAACCAACCTGAGGCTTTACACTTCGCTGCTGCAGCTTTATGACCTGATACCGTCACTTCAAGACCGTTTTAAGAAACCCTGCACATAAGATAAACTAACAGCCTTGTTAGTAGTATAACAATCCAACATAGCGGAAATTTGCGTAGGACCTACGATTTCATTTTCTCGCAGTACTACAACAAGAAGAGATCAAGAACATCACCTCCTTTTAGTACTCTGTCATTAAGACAGGATCTCAGTACATGTGAAGTTCAGAGAAAACCGTTCATACCGGCACCTCCACACACCAAATAAGGATATCAAAGAGAGAATCCCTCGCATATCCCCACCAAAAGGCAACCTGTCAAATTAACAGCAATGTTCAAAGAAGTTAATCCAAGGAAACACAGCAAAGACAATTTACACTGCCCCCTCCCTTTCACCGTCAAGGATCCTGACAACGGCATTATGTTTTCCGGTATGATCAAGAGAAGAAGTACAAGAATATAAGCGTGATTTGATGATCACATTCATTCATGATATACACTTGCCAAAACCTTTCGTTTTTGTTGCTACTACCTTAATCTAAACTAAAGCTGCATGATATGACATCGCAGCAAAACACATACGCATAGTCTGAAAATTAAGACGAAAACGATTCAAAGCTACAACTTCACAGTAACGAAGAAGCTACTTATATCATGTTGCATCTGTTATGTCGCCCACCCATGCCCACCTGGACTTCAAGGTCAGCAACTCTGTTGGATCACCTCACGCTCGAACTTTACATGGGAGCCCTGCTGAAAGTAGTCAAACAAGAATGTCTCACTTGTGTAATATATTAGCTTCATTGCAACACAGGTCTCCTTGACAGTTATAGGACTAGGAAACAGTATTGCTTCTTCCATGCCTGAAAATCATGCCATCGCCGTCGTCGCCCCTGGTACCTGGATGCAATTACCACGGAGATTAGATTCTTCTGGATGACTAAAACAAATGATTAACAGGAACCTATAGCAATACAAGCTTAAGGAATTACCGCAACTAACAACTTAGCAGTAACAGCACCAACAGCTCACGCGCATGATGGTTTTTACAAACGAACCTCTGACAGCTAGTATACCAAGACCAAACAGGCATGTTACCAACAAAGCTATGGATTGGAATATAGGAAGAATTATGAGTTCATTCAGAAAAGAGGAAAAGGATCTCCATACCTTGTCAATGCTGCCGGCTTCCCCGTAAGGGGATTCCTCTTATTGCAAACAAACTTCCACTCGCAAACGGCAGAAGTTTCATACTTTATAATCGCTAGTTATAATCAACCTTCTCGGAGCCGTAAAGCTGATTGATCACGACCACTCCGACTCTCGTAAAGTGGAAGAGATTGTTTACAACAGAGCCACTGAAACTTATCAGCTTCTCTGCAATAATTATTTCATTGGTTCAAATAAAGTCTCCAAGCAATAACTCACCAAACTTGCATTGAAAGACATAATAAACGAGTTCATTCGCCAAAGCTTCTCGTCCCGCTAAACAATTATTGGAAACACCAATCAGCAGTAAAAAAAACCGGCATTTTGGAAATCGGAGCATAAGGCACCTTCCCGTTGGTTACAACTCAACAGGTCCATCCGACCTGCACTTCAATGTTGGTTTCGATTTATCATTCAGGTTCGGATTAGCAATCTTAATGAAGAAAGATTTAAGAACCATACTACCTTCTCTATGTGCGTAAACATCACCATAACTCATGTCAGGCATCCAAGCAAAATCAGAACGTGAAGAGAGAAGAGATCCCAAACATGTTTAGACATGTTTCACCCAAATAGAAACATTATCTATTACCCTGAAGATGTGCCCACAGCAGCCCGTTTGTTTCCCAAAAGCATCTGCAGGCCTGCCAAATCAGAAAAGGAAAGAAATCAGAGCATATTCAAGACATATCAAAACGGGAAACTCACCAGGAACTTTTTTACCGACACCGTTCTGCAACTCCTCAACCTGTTGAAAGCACGAAGCTTCGCAAACAATTTGTTGGAAGTTGTCACAATAGTCAAGAGTTCATTAGATGCGAAAGAACCAGGATCCATCTGCAACAGAATGAGTACCATGAAGGACAAGGTCTGGATATACGTGCTTCCTATTCCAAAGAGTAGAAGGGGGGGGGGGGTCTAGTACGCTGTGATTCCTATGTTTATCTTCCCGCCTTTAAGAGAAAGCTCCCACGTGTCCAAATAAAACTCCTGCATAAGGAAAGTTGTAGGCATCAACACATTTTTACTAAATAGAAGCAACTCACGGTTTTCACGATCATGACGTTAAGAGACTTCAAATCGCAAATAAGAAAGGATCAGGATTGCCAACATGTATCAAACATAATTAAACCAGAGTTAATTTACCTTCCAAATTGGTCCGAACATGTTCGACCAAATCCAGAAATTCATTCAAAGCCATGTTGATTGGAAAAAGCCTATAAAAGAAGAGGAGTCCGAGAATCAAAGAGAGGAGTTTTCACGGACAACCATCCTCAGAAACACATAAAAAGCCCCACATCAAAAAACCCCAGAAAAAACCAGAAATCACCGAGGGACTTACCACAAATCCACCGTCGGAAGTCCTCCGCAAGTTCATCATCGAAAATCACCGAGGGACTTACCACAAATCCACCGTCGGAAGTCCTCTGCAAGTTCATCATCGGAAATCGCCTCTCTCATCTCCCACCACCGCACCTGCGAAGAACCCCCTTAAATCGTGAGATGATATTTTGCTGATACTTAACTTTTGTTGTTGTTTACTTTGTGTAGCGAATCGAAAGATGAAGAACAGGTCACGTGAAAGAAATCGAAGAGGGAGAGGATAAGAGCGTGAATCAGTCTGACGGAGAGGGTTCAATTTGGGGATTCAGGGGGAATTAGGTTTTTTTTACTGTTCTGAGTTCTAGTTCGCTGTAATGAGTATAATGTAATCACATGTGCACTCACACACGATGTTACCGTGCACTCTCACACACTTAATCACCTCACACCACGAGATCCATCACACACACACACCATCTGATCCTCACGGTGTACCCTCCTATCCCGCGCCACACCGGGTCCAACGCCTCCTTCCTAATCACAGCCTAATCCCCATTAACCTCTTAATTAAAATCCTAATCTGCATTTTATTTAACTTAAATTATTCACCTTTTAATTAATTAACCAACGAAATTAATCTTTAACTATTAACATCTTCTTTAATATAAACAAACCCTTAATCTTCTCCTAATTAATCTGGTAATTATCATTATTTAATTATTAATTATTTAATCAACCCATTTATTTGTTTTTTTTAATCGGCCACCTCACTCATTAATCAAATTTCAACTAATTTTTCCTTTTAAGCGATTAGTTCCTTTTATAAATCAATTTATTTATTTTATATCACCAACTTATTAACTTTTCTTAATTAATAATTTAAGACCATTTTTTTTTCTAACTTTATAATTTATAATTGTCTAATGTATAAAAACTTTTTTTATATAATTAACTTGTATTTAACAATGATAACCAAATTATTTAATAAGAAACCATTTCAATAATGACCCTTTTTTAACCAATTAAAAATAATAATAATAATATATTTGTTCACCAAAAATCTTTTTTCTAAGTAACTTGTTTTAAAATTATTTATATATTAAAAAAAAAACCTCTTCGTAATAAAAAACATCCTTTTAGTAACTAATTTTAAATTATAATAAACCATTTCATATATAAATTTATCCTTTTTAACTCCTCTTATTCAAAATAACTAATTAGTTCACCAACTTTATTAAAAAACTCAATTTCTCAACAAACTTTATTCTAAAATCAAACTACAACTTTTTTTCTCAACTCGTCTTAAAAACAACCTCTCGCTTAAAATCGACTAATTAAAATCAACTCACATCGCAAAATATATTCATTCAATCGTGCACCTCACGACACTTGAACCTACACCTCAGCGCTTTCATGCGTATGTGTATGGTTTACATTTTCGCAACTTATTCATTGCAATTTACATTACCGCATTTACATTATCGCATCGCATTCCGTCCAAAGGAAAAACCTACACATGAGTCAACACTTGTGTGTAGTGCACGTCATTTGCATCATTTCCCCACGATCCTTGATTCCATTCAAGTTGATCGCTTAAGATAGATCCTACCCCATAGGAAGGAACATTATCTCTACAACTTAGACAAACAAACAACACTATACAAATGTTCTCAAACACAATAGAGAATAAATGTTAATCATCTTAAGTGAGATATAATCTCCACCCCCACAATAATACAATCAAACATGTAGGAACTTTGCCTTAAGAGTGATAAAGGCATACTCGTCAAACAATCCGAGTACTTAAGCCCTTTTCTTAAGACGATGCAAAAACTATTTTCCTACAACCCCCTTTACGCTTGTGGTGGTTACATCTCCCTTAACATGAAGACTCATCTCTTCTCCTAAACCCAATCAAAACAACTACCCTAAACCCGTAGGAACTTTGACCACAGTCAAAGAACTCCTCATACCCTTTAGGGGAACTACAAGTACTCTGATTCCACTCTCGTAAGGATATGTAGGCATAAGATGCGACATCTTATCGAGTATACTTAGATAATAAACCCTTAGGTCTTTAAACCATTAAGCAGATAAACACATAGCAATAAACAAATATAAAACAAGAGGTTCCTGTAGAGTACAACAGAAACTTAGGATGCTAGTACCTTCCCTAAGTTTAACCAACCCCCAAACCTATAACAATCTAAACCTTGCATTTGCATTGCATTGTGGGAATTTCGATATTTATCCATTCCTTTGGACAAATCAAAGATCGGTTGCAAATTGAATTAAAGATTCAAACTAATCAATAGTTTGGTATCCGATTTTCACCGCGACAGAAATGGCGACTTCACTGGGGAATCACTAGTGGGTTTCCCTATCTTATTTTATGTGTTTACTGCTTTATATATCTGCCTACTTGATTAATTGTTTATATGCTTTCTCTTGTATTTCTTTTGGGATTATTGTCTTTGAGTGGTGAGATAAAGTTCTACACCCGAACTTGAGAGAAATTAAGATAGGATGGTGATATAGTCGAGGAGGCTTATAGGGAGTTGAATCCCGACTATAAATCAAGAATCCCGCTCAATTGAGGCCCTCTCGGGATAGTACTATTGAACGAGTAATCGTGAAGACACTTGCTATTTTCGACCTTGGAGCCCATGATATTGAGAACCGTAGTTACCTTAAACCCAACTTTGGCCTTTATTAGGACGTAGTGCGGGACTATGAGGGAGTACTCCCAAAATAGTGCTACGCGAAGCTACACTCAAAAGAAGTTCTCTTGAGAATATTATTAATCCTCAAGTAATTGGGAAATTAATAATATCCGAAAGATGGGCTGATGATTTTGAGTCCCTTTAGAACCTTGTTCTGCAGGTACAATCAACCATTAGCCCACAACCTTTGGGAGTGGGTATACCTTTGCTCCATGCTCGTTGCAAATCTAGGGTCCCCCTTGTTTGTTTACCTTTATGTCCTTATGTGCTTACTTGTGTTTGTTGCATTCATATAGCATCATATTGCATTGGTTTCATGGAATTCCTAGTTATTTATAAACATTATAGAAACCAACAAGGATTACAAAAGAAAATTTTTGATATATTCTTTTAAGAGTCCTAGCTTGGATGACCTAAGAAAGTTAGGGGCACCGATTGAAGAATCAAGAAACTCAAAGGACAAATACGAGAAGCTTCCCTTATCATGGAGGATCATTAGGAGTTCAAAAGACCCTCACTAATATTAAAGGTCCGAGAACACAAGGGATTCATTCCACACTTTCCAACAAGAACAAAAGAAGAGATGGAGGATTTATTTTCCTCTATCAATTTAATCTTTAGACGATCCAAGTGGAGGAACAAATCAACAAGCACGATGAAGGACTTCCTTAGGGCTTTATTCAGCTTTTATTTAGCCATTATGTTGGGACTCTTATGAGAATATTCACTTGTAATCTAATAAAAATAAATTTTCTTTGGATACTCCGTGACGTTTATAAATACTTGAGTTCCATGAAACATTTCATTTTGCCTTCGTGCATTTCTTTGCATTTCGCATTTTGCATCAGCATAGCATCCTTCGCATTCTGGGGGGTCTCACTCTTGATTCATCTTCACAGACAAGCTGAATCGCAAGTACCACACTCGAGCCAGTCGACGCCAAAAGATGGATCAATTGGAACAAGAGAACATAGTGCTCCGTGACGAAGTTGCAACTCTGAAAGAGAGATTGGAAAGGTTGAATGGTATAGTTGAAGCTCTATCTAACCAGTCTGCACTCAACAATCAAGAAGTTCAAGGGACCGTTATCTCCGAAATAGTATCAACACCGATCCCAGTGGTGTCTACTGTTGCTGAAGTGACCTACAGCATGCCGCCAGGATTCCCGTGGGGGATGCCTCCTTATTTCACTCCGGCCGGTTATCGTCCACCTGTTCCTGAGGTTCCTGTCACAACCACCGTTCAAGCTATCCCTACCATTACTGTTGTAATGACTAGTGCACCTCCGCGTGTGAATATTACTCCACATATCCTAGACGAACCAATTCCCCATAGGGTACCCAACGAAACTGTGGGTTTGGAAGAAAGGATAGATGGATTTCAAGATCAGTTTTCTGAAATACATAAGGAGTTGAGAGCTCTTCATGGAAAGGACTTATTTGGTAAGAGTGCTTCTGAGCTGTGTTTGGTGCCAAACATTAAGGTCCCACCGAAGTTCAAAGTCCCTGATTTCGAAAAGTACAAGGGGAATACCTGCCCTCAGAGTCATCTTATTATGTATGCCAAGAAGATGTCTGCCCAAACTGATAATGATCAATTGCTCATTCATTATTTCCAAGACAGCTTAACAGGCGCTGCGCTCAGGTGGTATATGGGATTGGATAATGCAAAGATTAGAACTTTCAACGATCTAGGAGGAGCCTTCATCAAGCAATACAAATATAATATGGACATGGCTCCAGACCGTGACCAATTGAGGGCCATGGCTCAAAAGGACAAAGAAAATTTCAAGGAATATGCTCAGCGTTGGCGCGAGTTAGCTGCGCAAGTCATACCACCGTTAGAAGAAAAGGAAATGACCAAAATTTTTCTGAAGACTCTAGGTCTGTTCTTTTATAATAAAATGGTAGCAAGCGCACCTAGTGACTTCACTGAAATGGTCAACATGGGCATGCGTTTGGAAGAGGGGGTCCGTGAAGGAAGACTAGTCAAGGAAGGGAGTACCTCCAATAATGCTAAGAAGTATGGAAGCGGTTTTATGAAAAAGAGAGAACATGAGGCAAGTGTTGTGCAGCAGGGACGACCCAAGAGAGGATATCTGCCATCACATCAGGTTGCTGCGGTTCATCAGCCACCACATCAACAAAATCAACAAAATCAGAATCGTATACACAAAAGACCGGACTTCGATCCCATCCCGATGACATACACTGACTTGTTCCCATCTTTGATCCAAAAAGGTCACATCCAGACGAGAGCTCTACCTAAGGTACCTAAGAAACTCTCGTATTGGTACAAAGCTGACAAATTTTGCTTATACCATCAAGGTGCTCCAGGCCACGATACTGAGAACTGTTACGGCTTGAAGGCAGACGTCCAAAGGTTGGTTAAGGATGGAATTTTATCCTTTAAGGGTTCCATTCCTTATGTGCAAGGTAATCCCCCACCTCAGCATGGTTCGTCCTCTGCGAACATGATCCAAGGTTATTCGGGAAGCTCGTACCAATATAGTGCCTGAAAATGGATCCGAAGGCGACACATCAGACAATTCTGCAAGCTTTTCCATTCCATGCAAAGGCTGAATAAAATCCTGAGAAGAGCTCATCAGGGTGTTTTCTTTTCGTTTGCTTATGCGTATTTCATTTCTTCGATTAAAAGCATATTTGGCTTGTATGACTTGTTTATCTTGAATAATTAATGCAATAAAATGTTTGTCTTGAAGAAATCCATTCATTTCACTCGTAAAACATTTCTCACAATTTATAATGTCGACTATACCCAATTCTCTCACTATGGTGAATAATTGGGGGGAGGATGATGAAGTAAAACGCGGGATCTCTCGTTGTATGCTTTTGGATAAAAAACCTACTAATGATGTAAGGCCTTCCTGTTTCAGACATCCTAATAACACCAGAAATAGTCAACCTTTCTTTTAAGCCTTGAGGAAAGATCTGTTTTTTTTTCTCTCCCAATCAAAACCTCGCTTTAAACCTGGGGCAGGGCATAAAAAAAAAATGAACATCTCAAAACCTGGGTGGGCACAAATATAATTTGACCTTTATTCCTCTGCTTTACAAATCATAAACTAAACTCATATACATGACCCACAAAGTCCTAATTGAAGTAAGGTTAGTTCAAAAGCATACTCGACGAAATATCGTTTCCTGACTCCTATGAGCTATGCTCAATTTGACGTTGGCATTATAAATTTAAATTAATATCCTAACTAGTGATTTTGTCGCAAGTTATCGCGACATCTCTTTTCAAAACTTCAAGACAAACATATGTGTTGCATTAACAGTTTCAGAATTAACATTTCTGACTTGCTAGATTTTCCTGATGTCTTAGAAAGATTACGCGAAGAAATCACCGATTTAAATGTGAAGACTTTGCTAACCTGGGGGCAAGTCATTTTCCAGGAGGTTTTGATCCATACCAGTTTGACTTTACTTAGAACACAAGTTTGAAGACTCAGTTATACCATTAATCAGGAGCAGTTACGTCGAGCTTCTGCGAATCTCTCCAAGAGTTTGAAAACAGTAGGGCATTTGGACGCCATGTTTTCTGTAAAATCCTCTCCAAATGACCTTTTATCGTGAGCCATGTGACTTGGGGCATTTGAAATTTGAAGCGAAGTGGATGTTTATTTCATCCCTAGGAAGCTCAACCCCGACATGATCAACAACCGTGATGACCCAGGATATTTATATTATCCCCTATGGAGCTTCAGTTTGAGTACCTTCGTCTACAACTCTCTACAACTCTTTACAACCTTTCAACCTTATCAAGATGTTACATCCCAAATAGATTGATCTCTATTCTTGAAGCAGGAGTGTGATCCCATATTTGGTTCTCCGTCTATCCTCAGTGGTACTTCTATCTTCGAAGGTTGGGCGGATGTTTGCTTCGAGATGTTTATTTCATCTCTGTCTGTTTCGTCAGCATAAACATACGCATTGCATATAAGTAGACCGCATAGCATGTGCATTTGTTGCATTCTTTGTGTTTGTTTTATTCTATCGCTTTGGCTATAGTTATCCCTAGGTGTATGGGTGCGTCTTATCCCTCCAATTAGAGTCGTCCCTAGGCAGGAAGAGCACAATGTTTCATTTTCCCCATGAAGTTCAACCCTCATGGAAGATGGTTATTTCAGTACAATTCCATTTGAGTTTATATCTCAATGGTCGAGTCTTGCTTGACAGTTTCTTTTCGGCTACTTCCCGAATTGAACTTCGGTCTTTGGCAATCACATCATGGACATCTCCAGCCTTTAAGAGTGCATTTATTTTGCACCCTTTTCCCCAAGAAGAATATTCCTAAAGACAGACATCTCTTCAACAATAGCATCACAAGATTTCATCGAACGTCAATCTCTTTATTTGAGCAACTCGTTTTGATTAGGATCTTATTCAAAACGACAAAACGACAATTTTCACAAGACAGATCATTTACCATCATTGGATCCTTCGACATTAGACAGTTACAGACATTTCTCTCAGGAATAACTTCCCCAATGCGTCCATCACACAAGTTTACTTCCGTCAAGTGACATCTCCCCGAAGAAGTCGAGGAAGTTTACCATATTAGTCTCTCCTTATTTGAGAGGACATACATCACAAGATCAACCGGCCTACAGCTCTTCTTAAGATCCCTACAATTTCCAGCACATTTTGATCTTTTGGTCAGACACCTTCTATTAGGCTGCCATATGGTGGTAGGTGATCTTTCCTTCTTTTGGTTATTATCTTTACTTTCATACATTAGATAGTAGGTAATATACCTTTCTTTTAGGTCAGACACCTTCTATTAGGATGCCATATGGTGGTAGGTGATCTTTCCTTCTTTTGGTTATTATCTTTACTTTCATACATTTGATAGTAGGTAATATACCTTTCTTTTAGGTCAGACACCTTCTATTAGGCTTCCATATGGTGGTAGGTGATCTTTCCTTCTTTTGGTTATTATCTTTACTTTCATACATTTGATAGTAGGTAATATACCTTTCTTTTAGGTCAGACACCTTCTATTAGGCTGCTGTTGCGGTGAAATTTGGATGTCAAGCTATTGATTAACTTGAATCTTAATTCATTTACAACCGGTCTTTGATTTATCCGAAGGAAAGGTTAAAGAAAGGAAAAACCTAAAGGGGAGAGATCTAAGGTTCGGGGGTTGGTTAAGATTAGGGAAGGTATTAGCACCCTAAACTTCCGTAGTACTCTACGGGAACCTTTTGTTTATTTTTTTTATTTATTTATTTCATTAATTATTTTGCTTTAGGGTATATACAAAGGATTGAAAATTAAAAAAGACCTAGGGGTTAATTCTAAGTTTACTCGACAAGACATCACATCTTGTGCCTACATATCCTTACGGGAATGGAATCAGAGTAACTGTAGTTCCCCTCAAAAGGGAGGTTAGAAACGTCTTGACTGTGGCCAAGATTTCAATGGGGAATAAACGTATCTTAGGGACACGCTTACGCGGAGTGTAGAAACTCCAATATCTACGTTGTAAATTGTTAAGTGAATTAGGGTTAGGTTAGGGATTCCACGGCGGAAAACCTTAAAACAGAGTACGGCGACTCTTTTGGCCTAACACTAGGATAAAAGCAATTTTGCCCACGGCGGGACACCTAGGCTAAACAGGGTTTGATCCATTAAAGGGGTAAGGCTATTGACTCGGCGGCCAAAAGGCTGGACCTAATCCTTCGGAAGGATAAAACTATAAAAAAATGTGAAAATATGACAAATCATTATATGGAGGAATAATTAAGGTACAGAAATAAGAAAAGTAATAAAGGCAGAGGGTATAAAGAAACAAAGAAACATTTCTGAAAACATGAAGAATATGAAAATATGTAATGACACTTAGAATGAAGTGAGGGAGGAAAATAGTGTGGGGCTGTGGCCACCACAAGCACATCTCAACCTCGAGCATGCACATGAAATGCCAAAAGAAAGAAAAGTAATAAAAGGGTACATAAAATGACACGACAAACATCAAACATCAGGAGTTCCTTACGAAAAGGTTTTAATTTTTTAATGTTTTAATTATAAAAAAAAAAGTTTTAATTTTTTAATAAAAAATATTTAAGTTAAAATTATAAAAAAAATTAAGTTTTAAATTATAAAAAAAAAATTTTGGGGGAAAAGTCTTTTCAGTTTTTTTTAGAACAAAAAAGGCTTTTTATCCCCAAAAAAAGGGCTTTTTAGTTTTTTGGGAAAAGGTTTTTGGGAACAAAAAGGTTTTTTTCTTCAGAACAAAAAGGCTTTTCAGTTTTTAAAAAAGGTCTTATTAAAAAAAGGTTTTAATAATAAATAAAAAAAGGCTTTTGATTTTAAAAAAAGGTTTTGATATTAAAATCTACGGATCTAAACACACATGGAGATTAACATGGCAAAATATGCACATAAACATGAAAAAGCAAAAAGTTTAGTAATTTAACGGACCTAAACATATTAACATGGCAAAATATGCACATAAACATGAAAAGGCAAAAAGTTTAGTAATTTAACCTACGAAGCGGAGGTTTGCTTCGGTAAATGTGAAAAAGGTTTGAATAAGGGAACACTGGAGAGCTCCAATCCTTCTGACGAGTTGTGGGAACGACCGTCTTTCTTCTCTGGGGATCTCCTTTGTTTCTCCCTTTCTCTCTCCTCTTTTCTGAAGAAAACCTTCTGACCCCCTCTCACACTCACAACTCCTTACACATGTCATCTTGCCAATTATGTCATTTTTACTTTTTAGAAAAAAAAATGCATGCCATATGATATTTACCTGCAAAAAGTCAAACGACTACACAAATTTGTTAGTAATTGATTAAATGCAATAAAAATGCAATGAAATGCGACGACAAATCTTAGGGCAAAATTTGGGGTATTACAGTTGCCCCTATTTAAATAACTTCACCGGGTGATTCGAGCAACGGAGACTCGAGAAATCGTGGTGGAGGGATTTAAATACAGATAACCGAAAATTTTGCCTTTAGACGCAGTGCTATGCAATGATATGGACAAAACAAAACGAACTATAATGCTAAATATGATATGAATCTGATATGATGCGTATGATGAAAATGACAAATGCACGGATACAGACGAAACAACGTCACAGGGGACGACCTATCGAGGAATTGCACTAGGGAAGAAGACATGTCATATCTGGAAGAACGTCGGGTAGACACGACACAGAATTGTTGATAGGTGCCAAGTAAATTAGAAATTGTCCGCAAGGTAAGACGCGAGTAAAACACGAGCTCAGGAGAAAAACGCAAATGGGGATAAAACACCCATGATGCCAAGTAAATAAATTTTGCCCACAAGGTAAGACACGAGTAAAACACGACCTCAGGGAGAAAAAAAAGCAAATGGGGGTAAAACACCATGATGTTAGGTAAACCCAGGAATATCTGGTAAACGGGGAATAAAACACCCGGGATAAAGGTACATGGGGGATAAAACACCCAAGGATAGAAGGTAAGTGGGGAGTAAAGCACCCAAGATAGACATGTAAATGGGGAGTAAATCACCCAGGATAGAAATGTAAATGGGGAGTAAAGCACCCAAGATAAAAATGTAAATGGGGAGTAAAGCACCCAAGATAGAAATGTAAATGGGGAATAAAGCACCCAAGATAGAAATGTAAATGGGGAGTAAAGCACCCAAGATAGAAATGTAAATGGGGAGTAAAGCACCCAAGATAGAAATGTAAATGGGGAATAAAGCACCCAAGATATGCACATGTATAGGAATTATGCTATGACATATGATCAAATGCAAATGCAGACATCGACGACAAAGCTCGACTCTTTCGGTGAGATGACAAAATTGGAGGACTGATTCCTCAACACGGAGATCACTGTCATTCTGTTAAACTGTATCAAGTTGATAGTCACTGTAGGAATGATGAATAACTGCTTAGGGATTATGCAAGTAAACTGCCCCAGGTCAAATGAACTGATAATTGCTTCAGCTGTCTAATTCGTGGAATCGACTGTTTTGCTGTATCCTCGGAGGGCTTGCCCCAGTCTGGGTCTTGAACAATTCTCTGGATAAACCAAATCTGAGAAGATATTGCCTTGAACAAATCTTGAACTAATTCTTTGACAGGATGTAAAAGGAACTTGCCCCTGATAAGATCACTTGACCAAGTTTCTCATTGTTTGAAAATTCCTTAGAGGAAAGCCAGTTTGCAAACAAAAATATTCATACAAACATGGTAATGCAAAGTTCATGCGATTTTTGAAAAATTATTTTTGAATGATGGAAAATACATGAGTCGTTAGTCAGAACAAGGCGGTTCAAGACACTCAAAGTTTAAAATAAAAGTGTATTGCCAAAATAAATGATTCGCAAGGATCTTTTGGAGTCAGGTTACGCAACCTTATTGTAGTATACTTTCTAAATAACCCTGTTTCAGTTAGGTCTTTTGAGGGTTGTAACGTGGCCTGGTTCACGGTTTATGAAACAAAAGATAAAGGCTCAAAAGTTATTTGTACCCACCCAATCTACGTGATGATCTTCAATCCTATGCTCAGTTAACTCATACTATGCATTCAGGTTCCCATAAGTTAGGGATTTCATTGATCGTCGCAGTGATGATTCAGAAGTCAAAGGGACCTATGAAAAGGCAGCCACTACTCCCCTATAACATTTGATTGTTTTGACATTGAGGATTTTCAAGATAAGGATTTAAAATCTCTTTGTATTATCCCTAAATTTTGCCTGAACTGTTTATTTTAGAGTTTACAGTCAGCGGGATGCTCCAGTTTTGCCTAAGTCTCTTTCATAGGTTTTGACTTAGCGGGCTTCTTTTGCTTTTTTTATATTATTTTTTTGTGTGAAGGAAAGTGACTGTTTGATTTTAATGATTACGGTGAACCATCATCGACCTTTTGATTAGAAAACATCTTCGACACTTGTTTGACGTGTGCGAAGGAAAATTTGTTAATGAAAGGTGTATCGTATGAACACACAACCAAGTTAACTGAGAACTACCCATCCCAAGGTTAAAATTGTGGGTTTTTTGTAACGAAAGAAACTCCAACTTCTAGGCTCGAAGGGGGTAACGAGGGATTAACTTCCTTATTTCTCCAGTGTTTGGGAATTGAAACAATGCCTTACATCGTCAACAAGGTTTGATTGAAAGCATACTGACAGCAATTATGGGTATAACGTTTTCATCATCCTCCCTCCAATCTTAGCATATCAAAATTTTGGACAAGAAGTAAACATTTGAAAAATAAAGCATAAAGATGCAAATAAATGGACGGAAATGAATTGAATCAAAAGTCGCAATGCTTATTTCATTAATGAAAGTACAAACATAATTGAAAGCAAACAACTTAAACAAAATAAGGAAAATGCAAACAACGAGAAAAAAAAAGGCCCAATGACAAAGCTTCAATTCTGATGTGTTGGCAAGGGATCTGTCTGGACGCTCGGACGACTATCCGTAAAATCAAGTATTCTGGCTCTAATCAGTTCACGCACCCTAGCTTTCAATGCAAAACAATGCTCCAAGTTGTGGCCTAAGGCACCCTCATGAAAAGCACACTTTAGATCAGCCCTAAATCCAACTGGAGGATTAAGAGGAGGTGGTAAAGCCTTTGTAGTGATCAGCCCTTGCCGGACTAAGTCAGGATATAGCTCTGTGTAAGTCATGAGAATAGGATCAAAGTGACTCCTGTTTCGTTTCTGGTCTGATATCTGTGTCGAGGAATCAGCTTGACGACTCAAAGGTACACTAGAAAACGATAGGACCAAGAAGGAGAGACTGGTGGACAAATGCAATGCAAAAATGTGATGCTGATGCCATGCAATGGTTCCAAGAATTTCAACGGTCGATTGCAAATATTGCTTTTTAAAAAAGTTGGAAAAAATTTTAGACTTTAAAATGTAAGGCTTTTCGAATTTGCAAAGGACTGCTGAATTCCTTGAAACTAGAAATGATATGATGCTTTATGGATGCGAAGCACAAATACACATAAGCAAACAAAAGGTCCTAAGTTAGAGGAACAATGAATGGAGTCAAGGTCTACCCTTCCCAAATAGGTATGTACTATAGGTTGATTGTACCTGCAGAACAAGGGTTCTAAAAAGTGCCCAAAGTCATCAGCCCATCTTTTGGATATTATCAACTTCTCGACTGACTCAAGGGTCGATAATATTCTCAAGAGAACCTCGTTCGAGTGTAGTATCGCGTAGCAACCATTGTAGGACTACTCCCACATAGTTCCCGCACTACGTCCTAGATAAGGCCAAGATGGTGTAAAGGTACTACGGTTCCCAGTATCACAGACTCCAATCGATAATGGTAAAAGTTTTCATGACTACACTCGATCAACTGAACCATTTTCAAAAGGGTCTCAACTGAGCGGTGATTCTCGATTTAGCTTAGTCGGGACTCACTCCCTATAAGCCTCGTCGAATATATCAGCCATCCTATCATAAGGTCGCTCAAGTCCGGGTGTAGGACTTATCTCACAACACAGTAACTCCAAGTAAGGTACCCCAATATATACATACAAGTGAGCAAAATATATAATAAAACAAATATATAAAGAAAAATAAACAAAATAGGGATAACCCTCAATAGTTAGGACTCCCCAGTGAAGTCGCCATTTTCTGTTGCGGTGAAATTTGGATGTCAAGCTATTGATTAACTTGAATCTTAATTCATTTACAACCGGTCTTTGATTTATCCGAAGGAAAGGTTAAAGAAAGGAAAAACCTAAAGGGGAGAGATCTAAGGTTCGGGGGTTGGTTAAGATTAGGGAAGGTATTAGCACCCTAAACTTCCGTAGTACTCTACGGGAACCTTTTGTTTATTTTTTTTATTTATTTATTTCATTAATTATTTTGCTTTAGGGTATATACAAAGGATTGAAAATTAAAAAAGACCTAGGGGTTAATTCTAAGTTTACTCGACAAGACATCACATCTTGTGCCTACATATCCTTACGGGAATGGAATCAGAGTAACTGTAGTTCCCCTCAAAAGGGAGGTTAGAAACGTCTTGACTGTGGCCAAGATTTCAATGGGGAATAAACGTATCTTAGGGACACGCTTACGCGGAGTGTAGAAACTCCAATATCTACGTTGTAAATTGTTAAGTGAATTAGGGTTAGGTTAGGGATTCCACGGCGGAAAACCTTAAAACAGAGTACGGCGACTCTTTTGGCCTAACACTAGGATAAAAGCAATTTTGCCCACGGCGGGACACCTAGGCTAAACAGGGTTTGATCCATTAAAGGGGTAAGGCTATTGACTCGGCGGCCAAAAGGCTGGACCTAATCCTTCGGAAGGATAAAACTATAAAAAAATGTGAAAATATGACAAATCATTATATGGAGGAATAATTAAGGTACAGAAATAAGAAAAGTAATAAAGGCAGAGGGTATAAAGAAACAAAGAAACATTTCTGAAAACATGAAGAATATGAAAATATGTAATGACACTTAGAATGAAGTGAGGGAGGAAAATAGTGTGGGGCTGTGGCCACCACAAGCACATCTCAACCTCGAGCATGCACATGAAATGCCAAAAGAAAGAAAAGTAATAAAAGGGTACATAAAATGACACGACAAACATCAAACATCAGGAGTTCCTTACGAAAAGGTTTTAATTTTTTAATGTTTTAATTATAAAAAAAAAGTTTTAATTTTTTAATAAAAAATATTTAAGTTAAAATTATAAAAAAAATTAAGTTTTAAATTATAAAAAAAAAATTTTGGGGGAAAAGTCTTTTCAGTTTTTTTTAGAACAAAAAAGGCTTTTTATCCCAAAAAAAAGGGCTTTTCAGTTTTTTGGGAAAAGGCTTTTCAGTTTTTTTTGGGAAAAGGTTTTTGGGAACAAAAAGGTTTTTTTCTTCAGAACAAAAAGGGCTTTTCAGTTTTTAAAAAAGGTCTTACTAAAAAAAGGTTTTAATAATAAATAAAAAAAGGCTTTTGATTTTAAAAAAAGGTTTTGATATTAAAATCTACGGATCTAAACACACATGGAGATTAACATGGCAAAATATGCACATAAACATGAAAAAGCAAAAAGTTTAGTAATTTAACGGACCTAAACATATTAACATGGCAAAATATGCACATAAACATGAAAAGGCAAAAAGTTTAGTAATTTAACCTACGAAGCGGAGGTTTGCTTCGGTAAATGTGAAAAAGGTTTGAATAAGGGAACACTGGAGAGCTCCAATCCTTCTGACGAGTTGTGGGAACGACCGTCTTTCTTCTCTGGGGATCTCCTTTGTTTCTCCCTTTCTCTCTCCTCTTTTCTGAAGAAAACCTTCTGACCCCCTCTCACACTCACAACTCCTTACACATGTCATCTTGCCAATTATGTCATTTTTACTTTTTAGAAAAAAAAATGCATGCCATATGATATTTACCTGCAAAAAGTCAAACGACTACACAAATTTGTTAGTAATTGATTAAATGCAATAAAAATGCAATGAAATGCGACGACAAATCTTAGGGCAAAATTTGGGGTATTACAGCTGCCATATGGTGGTAGGTGATCTTTCCTTCTTTTGGTTATTATCTTTACTTTCATACATTTGATAGTAGGTAATATACCTTTCTTTTAGGTCAGACACCTTCTATTAGGCTGCCATATGGTGGTAGGTGATCTTTCCTTCTTTTGGTTATTATCTTTACTTTCATACATTTGATAGTAGGTAATATACCTTTCTTTTAGGTCAGACACCTTCTATTAGGCTGCCATATGGTGGTAGGTGATCTTTCCTTCTTTTGGTTATTATCTTTACTTTCATACATTTGATAGTAGGTAATATACCTTTCTTTTAGGTCAGACACCTTCTATTAGGCTGCCATATGGTGGTAGGTGATCTTTCCTTCTTTCGGTCATTATCTTTACTTTCATACATTTGATAGTAGGTAATATACCGTTTCTTTTGGTCAGACACCTTCTATTAGGCTGCCATATGGTGGTAGGTGATCTTTCCTTCTTTTGGTTATTATCTTTACTTTCATACATTTGATAGTAGGTAATATACCTTTCTTTTAGGTCAGACACCTTTTATTAGGCTGCCATATAGTGGTAGGTGATCTTTCCTTCTTTTGGTTATTATCTTTACTTTCATACATTTGATAGTAGGTAATATACCTTTCTTTTAGGTCAGACACCTTCTATTAGGCTGCCATATGGTGGTAGGTGATCTTTCCTTCTTTTGGTTATTATCTTTACTTTCATACATTTGATAGTAGGTAATATACCTTTCTTTTAGGTCAGACACCTTCTATTAGGCTGCCATATGGTGGTAGGTGATCTTTCCTTCTTTTGGTTATTATCTTTACTTTCATACATTTGATAGTAGGTAATATACCTTTCTTTTAGGTCAGACACCTTCTATTAGGCTGCCATATGGTGGTAGGTGATCTTTCCTTCTTTCGGTCATTATCTTTACTTTCATACATTTGATAGTAGGTAATATACCGTTTCTTTTGGTCAGACACCTTCTATTAGGCTGCTATATGGTGGTAGGTGATCTTTCCTTCTTTCGGTCATTATCTTTACTTTCATACATTTGATAGTAGGTAATATACCGTTTCTTTTGGCCATATTACCTTTGTTAGGCTACCGATATTGGTAGTAGGTCATCTTTCCTTTATCTTGCCTTTTCTTAGACTATCATATGTTTGATAGCAGTTAACATGCGTTTCTTGTTTCAACCGCATATCTTTGTTTAGGCTGCCACACGCTGGTAGTGGGCTACCCTTCATTTTCAAGATCTCGTTTCACTGTCCAAGTTACTGTACTCCTGGTGGTATTATTATATCTTATCTTTGTTTTGGAGAATCCACAATGTTGATTGTTGTCTCTTCTCATGTTGTCTCGTGTCGCTGAGTTTGCTCTCTGCGTGTTATGTCCAGTTATTCCCCTGTGGCATCCTACCTCCACAGGACCGTCTGTCTTGCATTCCTCATATCATCGCATATCATTTGCATTCGGTGGCATCTTAGGGCCAAAAATTCGTGCAATGTTTGTATTTAAGTCTCTCCTATCTCATCGAGACGAAGATTTCAATCTCCATATCTCCGGATAGAAGAAACTTAAATAGGGGCATCTGTCGCACCTTAATTTTTGACCATAAGATCCCGCCTCCTTGTGCCTACCTCCTGCTTGTGTTATTTTACTTTTGTGTATATTTATTAAGACTAATCAATTTTTACGCAGACAGCAAGTTCAAGAGAAGATTGAATCTTTTCTTCTGTTAACTGTTAAGTTTAGTTCGTTCAAGACTAATTAGGATCGCGTGACAAACAAGGTTGCATCTTCAAGATCGAAGAAGGGTCCAGATGGATGACTCGGGGGCAATGTTGCTTTAAAAAAATGATAAAGTTTGAAGTGTGGTGAATCAAATTCGTGCAAGTTATCATCAAAACCCAAACCCGAGACCCATGTTCATTTCGAACCCTATGACAAGCGCGTGTTTAGTTTCACATTTCATGGATTATCTCTTATCAAACCCTTTTTTTTAATCATCAAGAGAAAGCTTTAAAAGAAGTTCAAAGGTTCCCAAATTGGCATTGGAGAAGTTTACGTAAGGTTTTTGTTTGGCATTGCACCATTGTATTCAAGATTAGTTCCTATATTAAATTCATGATCATTTAAATATCTGAATGTGGGGAACCAGCTCACCGGACAAGGTGCTATTAGTGTTGAAACAGGTTATAACAAGGTTTGTCAATAAGTTTACTTTTTGATTAAGTTCATCACCGCAAAACGTGGCCCGTGTGTTAACCAAGTCCCTCGGGATCAGTTCAAGCATATAATTTAAGAGAAAGTGCATTGAAAACCAGTTGGATTTTAAGTCGTAAAGTCGAAAGGTGAAAAAGTCTTACGGAGACAAACTTGGAATCCCAACTTCCAAAAACTTTCATGGAAAAGAGATAAAGTATTACATAGTATGATGGTTATCCCAACCGCTAAAGTACTTAGATGTTGGATTCAAAGGAAACTCTCATCTGTCAAGAAAGGTCTACAAAGCATTTTCTATAATATCCAAATGAATTAAGAAGAAGAGAGTCAAAGCTATGAATCCCTATCCAAGACCAAGGACACTACAAGCAACTATGCCAATTTAAGGGACAACTTTCTAAATGACATCACAGCATCTTCCTCGAGTGAGTGAGAACAGCACAGGGGTTTGCCCAACCCCAGCTCTGTTCCGGTCCGTCTTTAGGCATAAATCTTGGTTGGTGACGAGACACTTAAGACAACCAACCTGAGGCTTTACACTTCGCTGCTGCAGCTTTATGACCTGATACCGCCACTTCAAGACCGTTTTAAGAAACCCTGCACATAAGATAAACTAACAGCCTTGTTAGTAGTATAACAATCCAACATAGCGGAAATTTGCGTAGGACCTACGATTTCATTTTCTCGCAGTACTACAACAAGAAGAGATCAAGAACATCACCTCCTTTTAGTACTCTGTCATTAAGACAGGATCTCAGTACATGTGAAGTTCAGAGAAAACCGTTCATACCGGCACCTCCACACACCAAATAAGGATATCAAAGAGAGAATCCCTCGCGTATCCCCACCAAAACGCAACCTGTCAAATTAACAGCAATGTTCAAAGAAGTTAATCCAAGGAAACACAGCAAAGACAATTTACACTGCCCCCTCCCTTTCACCGTCAAGGATCCTGACAATGGCATTATGTTTTCCGGTATGATCAAGAGAAGAAGTACAAGAATATAAGCGTGATTTGATGATCACATTCATTCATGATATACACTTGCCAAAACCTTTCGTTTTTGTTGCTACTACCTTAATCTAAACTAAAGCTACATGATATGACATCGCAGCAAAACACATACGCATAGTCTGAAAATTGAGACGAAAACGATTCAAAGCTACAACTTCACAGTAACGAAGAAGCTACTTATATCATGTTGCATCTGTTATGTCGCCCACCCATGCCCACCTGGACTTCAAGGTCAGCAACTCTGTTGGATCACCTCACGCTCGAACTTTACATGGGAGCCCTGCTGAAAGTAGTCAAACAAGAATGTCTCACTTGTGTAATATATTAGCTTCATTGCAACACAGGTCTCCTTGACAGTTATAGGACTAGGAAACAATATTGCTTCTTCCATGCCTGAAAATCATGCCATCACCGTCGTCGCCCCTGGTACCTGGATGAAATTACCACGGAGATTAGATTCTTCTGGATGACTAAAACAAATGATTAACGGGAACCTATCGCAATACAAGCTTAAGGAATTACCGCAACTAACAACTTAGCAGTAACAGCACCAACAGCTCACGCGCATGATGGTTTTTACAAACGAACCTCTGACAGCAAGTATACCAAGACCAAACAGGCATGTTACCAACAAAGCTATGGATTGGAATATAGGAAGAATTATGAGTTCATTCAGAAAAGAGGAAAAGGATCTCCATACCTTGTCAATGCTGTCGGCTTCGCCGTAAGGGGATTCCTCTTATTGCAAACAAACTTCCACTCGCAAACGGCAGAAGTTTTGTACTTTATAATCGCTAGTTATAATCAACCTTCTCGGAGCTGTAAAGCTGATTGATCACGACCACTCCGACTCTCGTAAAGTGGAAGAGATTGTTTACAACAGAGCCATTGAAACTTATCAGCTTCTCTGCAATAATTATTTCATTGGTTCAAATAAAGTCTCCAAGCAATAACTCACCAAACTTGCATTGAAAGACATAATAAACGAGTTCATTCGCCAAAGCTTCTCGTCCCGCTAAACAATTATTGGAAACACCAATCAGCAGTAAAAAAAAAACTGGCATTTCGAAAATCGGAGCATAAGGCACCTTCCCGTTGGTTACAACTCAACAGGTCCATCCGACCTGCACTTCAACGTTGGTTTCGATTTATCATTCAGGTTTGGATTAACAATCTTAATGAAGAAAGAATTAAGAACCATACTACCTTCTCTATGTGCGTAAACATCACCATAACTCATGTCAGGCATCCAAGCGAAATCAGAACGTGAAGAGAGAAGAGATTCCAAACATGTTTAGACATGTTTCACCCAAATAGAAACATTATCTATTAACTTGAAGATGTGCCCACAGCAGCCCGTTTGTTTCCCAAAAGCATCTGCAGGCCTGCCAAATCAGAAAAGGAAAGAAATCAGAGCATATTCAAGACATATCAAAACGGGAAACTCACCAGGAACTTTTTTACCGACACCGTTCTGCAACTCCTCAACCTGTTGAAAGCACGAAGCTTCACAAACAATTTGTTGGAAGTTGTCACAATAGTCAAGAGTTCATTAGATGCGAAAGAACCAGGATCCATCTGCAACAGAATGAGTACCATGAAGGACAAGGTCTGGATATACGTGCTTCCTATTCCAAAGAGTAGAAGGGGGGGTCCAGTACGCTGTGATTCCTATGTTTATCTTCCCGCCTTTAAGAGAAAGCTCCCACGTGTCCAAATAAAACTCCTGCATAAGGAAAGTTGTATGCATCAACACATTTTTACTAAATAGAAGCAACTCACGGATTTCACGATCATGACGTTAAGAGACTTCAAATCGCAAATAAGAAAGGATCAGGATTGCCAACATGTATCAAACATAATTAAACCAGAGTTAATTTACCTTCCAAATTGGTCCGAACATGTTCGACCAAATCCAGAAATTCATTCAAAGCCATGTTGATTGGAAAAAGCCTATAAAAGAAGAGGAGTCCGAGAATCAAAGAGAGGAGTTTTCACGGACAACCATCCTTAGAAACACATAAAAAGCCCCACATCAAAAAACCCCAGAAAAAACCGGAAATCACCGAGGGACTTACCACAAATCCACCGTCGGAAGTCCTCCGCAAGTTCATCATCGGAAATCACCGAGGGACTTACCACAAATCCACCGTCGGAAGTCCTCTGCAAGTTCATCATCGGAAATCGCCTCTCTCATATCCCACCACCGCACCCGCGAAGAACCCCCTTAAATCGTGAGATGATATTTTGCTGATACTTAACTTTTATTGTTGTTTACTTTGTGTAGCGAATCGAAAGATGAAGAACAGGTCACGTGAAAGAAATCGAAGAGGGAGAGGATAAGAGCGTGAATCAGTCCGACGGAGAGGGTTCAATTTGGGGATTCAGGGGGAATTAGTTTTTTTTTTACTGTTCTGAGTTCTAGTTCGCTGTAATGAGTATAATGTAATCACATGTGCACTCACACACGATGTTACCGTGCACTCTCACACACATAATCATCTCACACCACGAGATCCATCACACACACACACACACACACCGTCTGATCCTCACGGTGTACCCTCCTATCCCGCGCCACACCGGGTCCAACGCCTGCTTCCTAATCACAGCCTAATCCCCATTAACCTCTTAATTAAAATCCTAATATGCATTTTATTTAACTTAAATTATTCACCTTTTAATTAATTAACCAACGAAATTAATCTTTAACTATTAACATCTTCTTTAATATAAACAAACCCTTAATCTTCTCCTAATTAATCTGGTAATTATCATTATTTAATTATTAATTATTTAATCAACCCATTTATTTGTTTTTTTTAATCGGCCACCTCACTCATTAAGCGATTAGTTCCTTTTATAAATCAATTTATTTATTTTATATTTCCAACTTATTAACTTTTCTTAATTAATAATTTAAGACCCTTTTTTTTTCTAACTTTATAATTTATAATTGTCTAATGTATAAAAACTTTTTTTATATAATTAACTTGTATTTAACAATGATAACCAAATTATTTAATAAGAAACCATTTCAATAATGACCCTTTTTTAACCAATTAAAAATAATAATAATAATATATTTGTTCACCAAAAATCTTTTTTCTAAGTAACTTGTTTTAAAATTATTTATATATTAAAAAAAAACCTCTTCGTAATAAAAAACATCCTTTTAGTAACTAATTTTAAATTATAATAAACCATTTCATATATAAATTTATCCTTTTTAACTCCTCTTATTCAAAATAACTAATTAGTTCACCAACTTTATTAAAAAACTCAATTTCTCAACAAACTTTATTCTAAAATCAAACTACAACTTTTTTTCTCAACTCGTCTTAAAAACAACCTCTCGCTTAAAATCGACTAATTAAAATCAACTCACATCGCAAAATATATTCATTCAATCGTGCACTTCACGACACTTGCACCTACACCTCAGCGCTTTCATGCGTATGTGTATGGTTTACATTTCCGCAACTTATTCATTGCAATTTACATTACCGCATTTACATTATCGCATCGCATTCCGTCCAAAGGAAAAACCTACACATGAGTCAACACTTGTGTGTAGTGCACGTCATTTGCATCATTTCCCCACGATCCTTGATTCCATTCAAGTTGATCGCTTAAGATAGATCCTACCCCATAGGAAGGACCATTATCTCTACAACTTAGACAAACAAACAACACTATACAAACGTTCTCAAACACAATAGAGAATAGATGTTAATCATCTTAAGTGAGATATAATCTCCACCCCCACAATAATACAATCAAACATGTAGGAACTTTGCCTTAAGAGTGATAAAGGCATACTCGTCAAACAATCCGAGTACTTAAGCCCTTTTCTTAAGACGATGCAAAAACTATTTTCCTACAACCCCCTTTACGCTTGTGGTGGTTACATCTCCCTTAACATGAAGACTCATCTCTTCTCCTAAACCCAATCAAAACAACTACCCTAAACCCGTAGGAGCTTTGACCACAGTCAAAGAACTCCTCATACCCTTTAGGGGAACTACAAGTACTCTGATTCCACTCCCGTAAGGATATGTAGGCATAAGATGCGACATCTTATCGAGTATACTTAGATAATAAACCCTTAGGTCTTTAAACCATTAAGCAGATAAACACATAGCAATAAACAAATATAAAACAAGAGGTTCCTGTAGAGTACTACAGAAACTTAGGATGCTAGTACCTTCCCTAAGTTTAACCAACCCCCGAACCTATAACAATCTAAACCTTGCATTTGCATTGCATTGTGGGAATTTCGATATTTATCCCTTCCTTTGGACAAATCAAAGATCGGTTGCAAATTGAATTAAAGATTCAAACTAATCAATAGTTTGGTATCCGATTTTCACCGCGACAAGTAGCTAAAGCCCTTAGTGCTCATAGTGCGAACACCCTGGTAAGTTACTCTCTCTCTCAGTTCGCTTTCACCTCGCACTGCGAGCATGAAAAACTGTCATGTTCGCTTGCAGTTTGCTAGAGCTCGCAGTGTGAACTTTGCGTTTCCAGGATTTTTTCCTGTAGAAATAATGTAGTTACAAAGGGACTCATATACATCAAAACAACCACATACACAACACTATAACACCATTCATGACATGATTTATCATACAAACACAAACTTTTCATGGATTTCACACATTAGGATCCACACATATCAAAACCTAACCCACCAATATTTCTATTTTCTTCCCCCCAATGCTATAATAACTAATGTAATTCACCTCATTATATATGAATATGAATTGATGATGAAGATGGTGAATCCAAGTGCTTTTCTTTCCCTTCCAAGAGCTCTTCTTCTTCTCTTTCATTTCTCTCTTATTCTTCTTTTCCTCTTCTCTTACCAACTTTCTCTTTTTCTTTCTATTTCCTTTTTCCACCAAATATATGTATAAACTATCCAATGGTATAAAACATCTCCAATTGATATTTTTTCATCTAACACCAGTTGACCAAATATTAGAGTTACCAAAGTATCCTTTCTTACCATTGCTAATACTTGTCTGTCTCTTTTACTAATAATTTATCTCTTTAGAATTCACTAGTTACCCCATTGATCCCAACTGATGACACTTAGAGCATTTAAGGAAATATGAAGTATTGCATTTTCCTTACCCAATCATACATTCCACACCATGTTCATAGTAACACCCCCCCCCCCCCCTTTTACCTTAGATTTCTAGCAAAAGCACCTTCAAGCTCTAACAATGGAGGTTTTCTCTAAGCCCTTAATCTCCTAGCCTCTTATCTTCCAAATTCACTTTTCACATACTAAACCCAAAAACTCTTTACTAACTTCTTTTTATTAGAAACATAATCCTCTTCAATTAGTGATTCCCACAATGCCCTCAGTTATTCCTCTATTTACTAAAATACCCTTTTCACTCTAATTTTACTTTAATAATAATGAACCTCATTATTCTCTAATATTTTTAATTCTTTTATTTAAATAAATAACTATAACTATTCTCTACCAACCCAAAACATCATATATGAATACTAACCATCTAAACACCACCCAAATGCATATAAAGGTTGATTAGAAAAATACAGTGTTATATTTGTGATGCTATAGCCAATTCTTGTTTGCTTCTACACTCGAAGCAAGGCACTTGTGATCAACCAGGTTGATCTCTACCTTGAAGGTCCTATTGTCTGCAAATGGTGCCTTCAAAATCAACCTTCCATCATTATGATAGACCTTAATTTGATTCTTTTCTACCTTCATGTTATACCCTTTTTACGAGTAATTGACCTACACTTATCATTGAAGGTACATACAACATATTAGTTATGTTGACTTTTCGACCATCCATTGTGACAACAAAGATATCTCCTTTTTCATCTGATGTGATGTGCCTACCATCTGCAAACTTCACTTTCTTAACTAATTCATCTAGTTTGGTGAACTATTTTTTATTAACATTTATGTGGTTACTGCATCATGTATCTAGATACCACATGTTGGTTTGCTCAGTGTTCGACTGAGTGCTGGCCACAAGTAGCGCATCATCATAATTACTATCTTTCGCATGTGCATATTGCACTTCATCACTATCTTTCTCTCACGTTCCCTTCTTTCTTCGACAGTCTCGAGCATAGTGACCAAATCATTGACAATTGTAACACTACACCTCCTTCATGTCAACTTTCTTCTTAGAATATTTTTTGCCTATACCTTTCTTGATTGAACCAAAGTGATTCTTTGAGTTCTTGCTTGACTTCTCATCATCAGTAATATTCTTTCCTTGCTCTACCTTCTCTTTTTCACATTTTTTGACGAATCTTATTTTTAGTGCATGTTCAACCACCTTCTCTGTTTCTGAGTTCCTTTTCTTCAACCTCATCTCACGAGCCTCTAATGAAGTTTAAAGTTTTTATAACATCATCTCAGATAGGTTCTTGTACTCTTCAATTGACACTACAATGTAATCAAAATTCGTAGTCAAATGTCTCAACATTTTATCAATCTTTTGCAAATCATTGATTAGTTCACCACACACCATCATCTAGTTTGTTAACAACACCACATGTAAAGGTATTCTAAGCCTGATTCATCTTACTTCATCTGAGTCATCTCAAACTGCTTTCTCAAGGTATGCAACTTCACCCTTTTTATTTTTTCATTTTCACTGTACAAGTTCTTCAACTTGTCCAACGCTCCTTTGGTCGTTTCTTCTTCAATTATCTTCTCAGACACATTAGGCTCCACACACTGGTGAACCAAAAACTAAAATTTACCATATTTCTTCCTCTGATCCTTATGTGTAACTTTCTAAACATCGTCTACATTCACTTGCCATTCCAGTACTCCATCATTCACGATTTCAGTCACATTTTGAAATCTGAAGATGATCTTCATCTACGCAACCCATCGTTTGTAGTTCTCACCTTTGAAAACCAATAGATTCACTAAAAATTACGTTGATGTTGTGTTTCTGTTTGCCATTATAGATTCTCTCTAAAGGGTTTTAAAAAAAATGAAAGAAGAAGAAGAGAGAAAAAGATAGAAAGTGAATTGTAGAAATTAAAATTTGTATTGAATAAAATTGGTAGGATTTACATCATACAATGCTCTTTATATAGACAAGTAAAACCTAAAACATACAGAGTGTAAAATATAAAGCTAGAAGTTACACTTCGACACACCAATTATATGGTGTATCTACTATTTTAATTAGCTATTTCAACATCGCCGAATGCTAACTCTACAGAAATATGAATTACAAGTAATAGGGTGATCATGAGAATGATGAGAGTTGATTTTTTTTTTAAAACGAGCGTAGGGGTGAACTATCATAGGCGTGTGACATGGTCTATTGTCATCAAAAGCTCATAAGGTACTAGAGGCACATGCAGACGTGAAATCATGTTAGAGGGTGCACGAATGATCGTTGGGAGAGTTAGATGATTATTATGGAAGATCTAATGATTGTTAAGGATCATATGATTGAGGATCCTGCTGAATTCTAACATATGTTTAACTTTCTAAAAGTGATAGTGTCCTTCTCAAAATTAAAGTTAGAAGCCTCTAATGGCACTCCATGTCTTTAAAAAGATTGGTTGACATCCAAGGTCCATCCTACATTCTAAGGATCAAGTTCCCTTTCATAATCCGCTATATATTTTTAGTTCTTCCAAATCAGCAGGGATGAGAATAAAATAAGAAAGCGTGTTATACATGTGTAGGTATTTCCAATGGTTGTAATAATTCTTACTGTATTTCTTTTGTGGCATATATTTGTTTTGTTTGAAAATTGTGTATTAACATGCCATGTTCTTTACATCCTTATAAATGATTGGCCAAAGGAAGGAGGATGAGATCCTTGCTAATGAGGGTTGTACACCAGAGTGACTAAGACAGACTATTAGGGCGGAGTGATATTCATGAAGGATGGTTATAACATTTTTGAATTGAGTAAAATGTGTTGGGAATGGTGAAGAGATCGAGAGTAGGGTTTTAAAATCAGCCTCGTTCGCGTTTTATGTATTAGGATCCTTAGTTAAGCTAAAATACGGTGTTGTTTTAATTCATCATATTTTGGTCTTTAATAGAAAATGGTTATAATGATATAGGTATTGACATCTACCAAAACAATTTGTTCTTTAATATAGAAAATGGTAATAATGGTATCAGTATCTGACAGTTGTTGGCATTTTTGAAATCGCGGACTTTTTTAAAAAGGCAAGTACCTTTGTGAGTCTACAACTTAAAACATCTGCCACGTGATTAGGTTTTTCAAGTTTGTAAAAGATTTAAAAAACGAATGCTTGTAGCTTTAAGGCTGACTTTTGAAAAAAAAATTGTATCTCAAACATGAATTTTATGAAAAGCTATTTGAAATAGCTTCAAAATTAAGTGAATTTTTGAAGTTTTGATATTCATTTTTTTTTGATAAAATGATGAAATATATAAAATAACATTTTAATAATAACTATTCAAACCAAATTATCATTTGAAATTTTTATGAAAATTTTCATTGTAAAGTTTTTTACATCAAAATATATTATACTATAAAAATCATTTTTTTAAAAAAAGGTAAAACAAACGGGCCCATAGTGACAAGAAAATAATCTATAAAAGTCGGCGAGACTATAAAATCTTCTTAAAGTTTTGAGTGAACGTGACATCGAAAAATCTAATATTTCTTGAATCTTTTCTAGATCATGAATTACAACATTAAAAGAAATCACATGACTAGGTAATCAACATGAGTAATTACAAAGACACTTAGATAACTTTGTCACAAAATTGTTAGAAACAGTTAAATTTATAACCAATTATAAATGAAGCAAGTCATAAAATAAACAAATAATTGTATATTAAAATATCATCAAAGAAAAATAAAATAAACCTCCTTAAGTAAGGGCATAATGAATCATTCATGATGGTTAAAATTTATTAGGTTCCTTAGCTAAATCAAAAGGCATAACCAAAATCGCATAGTTTCCACCAAACATTATGAAGGATGTCTTGTGAGTGTCTTCTGATACAACTCTAACTTGGTGGTAGCTTGACCTAAGTAAAATTTAGTAAAAATAAAGGAATGATCCAAATAATCAAAGATCTAGTAAATAG